>LCWF01000171.1:0-195885 GCA_001006345.1 Phaeomoniella chlamydospora | reverse complement strand
CTCTCCTTCCTCTTCCTCCCCAAAAAAAAGGTCTTATTAACATCAACGTCAACAAATGTTTTTTTAAAGAAGGAGAATGATATAACATGATATGACATGTAATTAGATCAAGATCAAGAGAAAGCAAAAACTCGACTTTTTAAAATCTGGGAATACTGACTGACTGACTGACTAACAACAAGAAAACCAATGATCAAATCAAAACCGTTTGTTTCAAGTTTCTTTGAATATTTCATTCATTTGGACTCGAGGGGAAAGCGGAAGCAGGATTACTGTATCAAGATCCAAGCAACTCAAAAAAAAAATTTAATTGACTTTTCAATTTCCAAGATCATGTCAGGAGGTTACTTGGTCAGTTGTTTGTTTGGTAGATAGTAGGAATTAGAAGGATTTGTGAGACTCGGGAGAATTAATTGAATGTTGAAATTTTCATTTGATTAAGAGTGACCTTTTTGGAATAATTATTCTAGGAGATATTTTTGGTAGTCTGATAGGGAGGGCTTGGTTGGTCTTTCTGTCTGATACAATACCTAATGGGAAAAAAAGGTCTCCGATGCCATCCAATTTCATCTTGCATCTTCCATCACATCACATCACATCACATCGCCATCGTGAAACAATAAGAAATGAATAAACAAACAAACAAACAAAGGAAGAATAAAACTTCGTTCATACACCGCATCATACCACACCACACCACACCATCTATGTACATAAAAGCGGGCGTTATTGACTGCCCAATCGAATGACATGATATCTTGACTTGCTTCCTGATTGATAGAATGATAGACAGTATCTACCTTTTTTCGTTTGAATCTCTTTGTGCAGCGTCTAATTCTTTTTTGTTTTTCAGAGGGTAACATGGAATGGGAAACACTTTGAGCCAGCAGAAAGAATATACATCCATGCCATGGTTATCATCAGATAATAAGAAACATTCATTGTATCCCAAGACGCCATTGGAGACCAGATCAAGAAAGGATACCGTGAACGCCGTATATGAGATAAGGATCTCCGGGAAAGGAAGAGGAACAAAGGCGGGATGTTCAGGCCGAACTTCCAAATCGTCGATCGAATTCTCTCAGCACGCTCATGACATTGGCAACTTCGATCTCCATAGCTGGTCTGGAAGGTGGGTGTTTCAATCCTGGTCCCTTTGCCTTGGAAGCATTTGCCTCGGACTGCCTGGAAGGACTAGCATAGAGTTTTGGCATCCACTGTACAACATCTGGACTGCTGATAGCCCGTTCGTAGTTTGGATGACGGGATAGAGTTGTATACGCGTCGGCACATGTGAGAGTCAAAGATGAAGAAGATGAAGGACTTTGAATGTCATTTTGAATGTTATGGCGGTCGGGATTCGAATGGGGACGACGGGTTGGGAGAGGTAGGGTACGAGATTGGATTTGGCAACAGGATTGGCCATTTTTGGAACCCCCACAGCAGCCGGCTGGAATTTCAGAGCCTTGGGATCGAGCTCTAGCTGCAGCAAGTGTCTTACAGAATAGTGTGCTATTAGGATCTGCTCGACACTGGGCGCAAGATCCAGGGCCATTAGCACAGGAACCAGCCTGGGTAGTCGGTTGTGGTGTTGGTAACGGCAACGAGACATCCCCGTCTGATGGAGGCGGGGTGAACTGATCGAGTTGTCTGATGGGAGGAATTCTGGTGGTCCTGAGGTCTTCGTTTGCCTTTTCCTCGGCAGCGGCATTTTCAGCGGCTGCCATTTCAGCACACATACATGGCGTGCCATCCTGACAGAAACCACAAGGATCGGCAACATTTCTCGGCGATGCGACTACCTCGTGAGTCTGATGCTGGGATCTGACAGGCCTAGAAAAAGCGTGGGTAAAATCCAGCTCCATTGGTTCGTCAACAGGCTCGGCCTTCACTCTCTTCTCGGGACCGTCATGGTGTGGTGAATGTGGCCTTTTCGAAGCAGGGCTGGTGGCAGTGCCCATATCTATAGCTGCTTCAATACACTCGCAACGAGAGCTTGATGAACATCCACCACATCCTAGTGGCTCTTCATGATTATGATTATCATTCGATGCTGTATGTGGCACTGGTAGAGTTGCGGATTGCCGATCTTTCAATGTCTGAAGATCCTGCATCAATGCTTCTCGAGTACTCCTTTCGGTTGTAAGCTCTTTCTCGAGGCTATTACAACGTTCAACCCATGCTCCCATTTGGCTCTTGTATTGCTCGAGTTCAGTGCTCAGAACCGACAACTGATCTCTAAGTTCATTTTGTTCCCTCTCATGCTCGTCCTCAACTAGCTTTATCTGCTCCTCGAGCTCTCCGACTCTTGCGGCCCGTCTCTCCCGAAAGGCGCGCTGTGCAGCTCTGTTCTGGGCCTTTCTCTTGGTCGGTGGTGTGTCTGTGGCCGGTTTTCGACCTGGTTTGGGTCTTGGTGGAATCACCCATTCTTTACTTGTGACAGAGCCTGGTGTTAATGGGGCCGGCGATCCGGCGGATGTGGACGGTTTGATGCAAATTGATGGCTGACGTGTCATTTGAGGAGCCGGAGCAATTGAAGGCGCGGGACTACCTGCAGCTGCAATAGCAGGCTTGATCTCTGTTGGTGAGGCCATCAACAGATAGAGTGAGTAAGACAATTGCTCTGTTGTGGCGACTCATGCACATTGGATTGGTCCAATTGAAGACTTGGCGAAGTGAGGCAAGCTAATTGAGACACGAAACTAGGTGAAAATTTTTCAGGAGCTCGATGCGATGGAATGCAAGGCTACAAACACTCCGCCGACCACGTCACAGACCTCAAGGTCACGCTTGAGAGGCGATCGAAGGAATTATGGATGATTGGTTGTGGGCAGTGATGAAGAAAGCAATAGAGGGGAGGTGTGAATTTTATCAGATTGATCTTATCTGATCGGAAAGATGAGGAGATTGTGGGCAGATGATTGGGCTTATTACTACGCGACGACTACCGAGAGGGAAAAACTCGCTTGTTCCGAGTTCGGTGATTGTCTCAGCCCCGCTATTCGCTGTACGAGGTCCATTACTCAGGGTACATAGTAGTAAGCTTGTGGCTCTCAGACAGACCACATTACTGTTCTTTTCAATCATTCGGGCCAATGGGAACGAGATCGGCAGGCATTTACTCGCGGCAACTTGCTTCATCATTATTCTGTATTACCTGGAGCATCCTGCAGTACTATGTATGTACATTGAGCACTAGGAAAATCATGGTTCTATGCTCTATAGGCAAGTGTCCAGAACTATCGACCATATTCGAATATAACATCATGAAAGGCGCTTGATTGAATTCCTTACCGTGAGGATACGTATTCTGGAGACGGTGAACTCAGTGTATACTCCCATGCAACTTCGCCATCGATAAACAATGTATACTTCAGGATGCTCTTGACTTTCGGCTCCCCACCACGCGCTGGCACGATATCGATGGAGCCGAGCTTTGAATTGCCAAATGGATAATACGCCAACACGATATCGTTGTCGATCTGTTTGAACGTAGGGCTCGGTAGGTAAAATTGGCTTAAGGGTCCAACGCTAAACTCATGGGGTCCTGATGCATTTGCTGTTGCACCGACAGAAGGGTATCGGACAGACCCGAATTCGTGACGGTCACCAGACAGGATGATAATTCGCACTCCAAGTTCGGCTTCTGCTTTATGCATAGCTTTCAGTACGATCTCTCGTTCAATAAGAAAACCTCCCCAGGTATCCTTTGTTCCAACTCGCCAGTTTTGAGTAAACGGAACTGAGAACGCTATGATTTTCCATTTCACATGTTCCGGCTCTGGTCTCCCGATGAACAACAATAGATCTTGAAGTTGGCGCTGCCCCATTATCGTTGCATTGGGATAAGGCTCGGGATGCGTTCGGTATCTTCGTGTATCAGCCATGAAGAATGAAGCCGGTCCCTCTGTGAACTCAAAGTACGTGGTGTTGTCCGGTGTCGTATCCTTTGGTATTGGTGGATTTACACTAACATGGTAATGCCAGAATGCATCCGAAGCAGCGGGGAATGGATCCGTGGTGTTTCCTTGCGCCCAATCATTCTCGATTTCATGGTCATCCAAAGTATGAATCCAAGGAAGAGTCTTCAAAGCTGGCGACTCGGACCATGATGGTGAGGCATAAACCCTCCGGTACTCGGATCTATAATGTGATGCAGTCTTTCCTACGCGTATTGGCACATCCACATAGATAAAGTCTCCTAGAAACAGCATGAATGAGGCCGGTGATGACAGCTCTTGGAGAACTTTCGCAAGATACGAGAAGCCTGGCAATGCAAGTGGATGTTTCTGTGGATATGGCCAGCCAGCCTTGATGCAAGACGAAGTAACAAAACTCAACTGCTGCCCTTCTGGTGATCCTGGTGCTGGACTTGTACTGAACGTTCCAGACAAGTTGTTCGACACATGATACTGATACCTCGTGTCCGGTACTAGGTTATCAAGTGTGACAGCTTGAGAGAAGTCCGTGGCATCTGTGAAGTTCCCCACGAGGACCTTGTCGGAATGCGACGAGCTCGATGAAGTTGCTGTATAGGTCAACTCAAGAGCATCTGTAGGTGGAAATGGCTCTCTAATCAAGATTTTCGCGGACACTGGAGAAACATAACCCACGCGTGAGAATCGAAGGTCATCGCTGGGATATAGGAGCGGTGCTCGAATGATGAAATCGATCACAGAGCAAGCAAGAAGCACGTTGATTCCGATCGTCACACTTGTCAAAGTAGGGTTCCGAGAATCAGGTAGCCCAAACAATACTATACCAAGTCTTTGCAAAAATCCATTTTCGGAAGTAATCAAATCTCCTACGTCTTCTCGTCTCCTGTTCCCAGCCGGTGTGTGTTTCGTTGCCTCAGAATGATTTCTCGGTGACCGTCGAAGGAGAAGCAAGCACGCCAGATAAACCACAAAGGCAGGTAATGTCGTTAGAACTCCATGATCCCCAGGAATCTCGCATCATATCAGCACTCACTCAAAGCAACATCTTCGGTATCTTACCCATCGCAAAAACAGATAGGCCGGGATCCGGATTGTCAAAGTGCTGATAGCGGTAAGGACGGCAAGATAGTTCATTTTGTTTTAATGTCCCTCTCTATCGAGAACAGTGACCTGCCGTCACGAAAAAAGAAAGAAACCACACTCGAACTATTTGTGAAACTCAGAAAGGTCAAAGAAGATCAAATCATGCAGCATTGAAACGCAATTTCTATATATTGTTTGGTGAATATGAGTGAGTATTGATTAGGATATATATTGCATAGTTGTAACAAACAGGCAGACCTTTATAGGCAAAGCATGCCCAATCCAGGCCCTAATAGGCTGGATTATTGGCGACCTTTCTGGGGTTATTGGTCTGACTGTTTATTGCTTTGGTAGTCCTAACACTAAACTGGAGGAGGAATTCCCGGTAATAACTTTTATAATTCCTGCGTTGTGGTTGGATGAAGATGTGGTACAGTACCACAATGACATTTCATTCCGGGTATATAGGCGCCTGAATTTATATTCCGAATATTCCAACTCGTGCTATTTCAGCCCAACACCTCTGGCCTACAGGATATCGATAATAATCTGCTTCGCTGAATATCAACGTGCATGGTAGCACTCAAATGAACAAATTGGCGATTGATCCGCATGCAAAGGACTTATGATGCTATAGAGTTTGATCTTTCCAATGCTTCTTATTTGCGTCGACGAACAAACATCTATAGTAGGCTAAAATGTGTAATAGCGTTCCCTCGGATCAATGTACATCATTCATTCTATTTCAATGCCTTCTTTTCACGAGACTCCAGTAGTATGTTTCCAGACCACTTTCCACGTCAAATGTCCGGTTCTCCTTTGTTGAAAGGCCAACACTCATGCATTTCGCTCCATCACCAGACTCTTCTCAATCTGCCCTAGGCCGATAATACCTTCTCGTATAGAATTCTTTGCCGCATCAGTCAGCGGTTCATAAGGCCGTCTAGGCTGCAATCTCCTCTCCGCATCTTTGATACCCGCGAAGCTTGCCGAGAGAACTGATGTGGCGTACTTTGTTGCCGCAATTCCTGATTTGATGTGACTCTCTGCAAGAGCGGCTTCCAAATGCAAAGCCGTTGCTTCCTCTTTCTTTCCCGCTTGATACAGATTGTAAATTCTCGAGATCAGGGTTGGAAACACATTTGCAAAGGCCGCAATACATCCCGCCGACCCAGCAGCCAACCCTCCGATCAAGAAATCCGACTGTCCCCCAAAAGTCGAGAACTCATCCTTCGATAGGTCCGACGCTGCCAGCCTCGTGATCTTCCCAACACTCGCACAAGTCAACTTGACCCCGACGATATTCTCGTTCTTCTTGGCCAACCGCGTGATCATGTCCGAATCCAGATCCACCCCGTTACACACGCCGGGGAAATTATATAGCACGATAGGTAAGGGTGACTTGTCTGCAACCTCCAAAAAGAAATTCTCAATCACTTTGGGAGTCGTGGCTTTTCCAAAATACGCCGCCGGAAGGACCAAAGCGTAATTTGCGCCCGCTCGATGAGCATCATGAATTAATTCCAAAGTCTGTTTCGTCGAATGCGAACCGCAACCCGCCATGATCGGGTATGTCTCTCCTACCGCGGCGCGAGCGGCGGCGATCAAGGTTGACCGTTCTTCCCGTGTGAGAAGGAAGGCTTCGGCATTGGTCCCCAAAATCACCAAACCCGCCAGACCGGTCTTGGATAGGTACGAGTAGTATGTCGTCTGGGATTCCAGATCCAGCTCATCCGTGTCGGGGTCAATAAATGTCACGGCAGGGCACCAGACTCCATGCTTTGGAGGGATAATGCCTGTTGAACCCATGGCGTAGCTGGTTTGGGATGTAGATTATGGTCAGGTAAGACGGATGCTGCTGAATCCAAAGATCACCCTTCTGAGAGCTACAATATATAAATCTCGAAGACTCTAGTTTCCAGAAGAAACAAGTAAATGAAATCACTTGCCAATTGCGTGACAGACGATTTGTTTTTCTTTCTTTCTTTCTTTCCCAGTCCCAGCAAAAACTGGTCCAGTGTTATGTTACATCCCACCCACCTGTTCCTGTCACTGGATGAGAAAGCGTACATCTCCGATCCGATACCGTTCGAACGAAACAACAGTATTAGAGAGAGAGAGAGAGAGAGAGAGGATATGGTAGGCTTGGCTCTTAAACGGTGAATGGGCTTTTATCGGCTCGGAATCTTCCATGCCGGCCGAACAGGAATCAAAAGGTTTGGAGGATCATGTTTGATTGATCGGCTTATTGAATGATTCGTTCTTTACCGGTCTACCTGAAGGTAAGGTATGTATAGCACTTGATCTTCTGGTAATGAAGGTCGAGTATCTTATACAAAGTACCTACGTAATGCAAAAGCTAACTTACGATACACTGTGTGTATTACTGAAGTGCAGGACAGTTTAGACATTCTTGAAAGACGGGAAATGTAGAAAGTACGTTGGTTTCATTTGGATCATTCTGAGACCTCTTTCCTTGTCTGACTAGCTATCTGTTGGAATAACGTCCTTACAGCTAGAAAAAGTACTGTAGCAAATCTAAGCAATTTCGGAATCAAGCAATGTGTTGTCGATGAGACAAAAGAAGGCCCGCTGAAATTTTTTTTTGAAAGCACGAATGTGTCGCGAATGACCTACGCCACACGAGTTGGTCGTTGTGTATACGTAGGTCGTGTATGAGAAGCCCATGCATAAACCACGAGAGGTAGCCTGCATAGCCCCTAAGAAAAGTTCCGATCGTACACCTCATTATGAGTCCATTCACCTAACGCCCAGTCTGAAAGCCCATTTCCTGCCCGTAGGCCACTCACCATTACACCCTCGAACGCCATAATCCCATCATGCCTTGTTGCAAGATGACGAGCCGATGCAAAGTCCCCGTTAAACCGTGAGAAGAAGTCAACAGCCATCAAGTTGTACTGGATCATTCCAGGCTCAACTTGGGATAGCTGACATCGTCACTTGCCTCAGCAGCATTTGTGTCAATACCGTGCTCCACTTCCTTGGAAGAGCTAATTGGTTCAGCCTCGCCCATAACATAATCTTCTTGTCCTTTTGGTGTTGCGGCATCATTGGCAGCGGGACTATGATCTCCGTCAAGTCTGGTTTTCATCTGGCCAATTAATCCTCGAAGATAGTCCAAGAATCTTGTTGTCTCCAACCATCCGTTTGAAGATGGAGGCGATTGTTCATTGTTAGCAACTTCAGTTGTAGCTGAAGGACTAGTCGTCTTGGATGACGATGCCTGAGATTCCTCAGGGCTGTTGGCGGTGGTCTTGTCTGACGATTCAGCTGGAGCTGCACCACCTAGAGCTGGGTCAAGGTTGGGGTCAATCAGATTAGCATCTGGAGAAGCTTTCTTGACTTCATTTCCTGGTGTGACACTGCCTTCTGAGGTGACATCCATAGCGTCACCAGAACCACGACGAGCTGGTTGAGCGCGTTGAAGCATACCGCCGCTGTACCTTCTTGGGTGTGCATCAGAGTCGAAGGCTGGTCCAAGGGCTGGAGCATTTCCAGAAGGATATTGACCATCCATTCCAGAGCTTGATGGGAGAGATGGGTACATAGGTGCAGCAGTTGACTGATGAAGCGCCATGTGAGACGGCAAAGGTGAATGACCTGAAGTGTAAGATTGAGCTGAACTTGGTGGTGTCAACGCAGGGGTACCGGAGTGTTCGGAAATACTGCTTGCGTGAGCGTGAGCGTGAGCATGAGCATGGGCTTGTGCAATGTGAGCGCCCAGAGAACTCGGTGGAGCGACTTGGCTTCGTCCATAACCTGTGTTGTAGTTGACATAGTGAGAAGCATGGCTGTAGTTCGCAGCAGCATTAGCGTCGTTATCATAGACGGCATTACTCATTTGTTCCAGGATACGATCGATTGAAGTAAGATCCTCGCGATTCTTGACATTACCCATTGGAGGAAGAGAGTACGATTGTGGGAACTCAGAGCCGCCGCTCACAGGTTGATATGCTGGAGGAATTCCAGAAGGCATGATTGTTGGTAGCTGTAGACCTTGAAGTTCGGACAGACGCTGTTGGATGGCAGGGAAGCTGTTCGTGTCGAACGCGCGAGACTTGATATCGCCAAACAATTTGTCGAGGGCTTCAAAGCCGCGCTTCTGATAAGCTGGATCATAAGTAGGGTCATGAGCGGCTTGGTTGTAATAGACATTGCCGTATTGTTGAGGAGCTGCAGGTTGGTAATATTGATGTGCACCATGGTTGTAGTCTTGAGCAAGTTGCGCGACAGGATTGCCATAGTACTGGCTGGTCACTATTGAATCAATTAGCGGCTGTCCTCGATCTACGAATTCAAGGGAAGATTCAGGGACGCGCAGAAGTTCCCGAGGCTAACATAAAGATGCCCAAAGGTCCCCAAGTGCAAAGCAAGGTGTTCAATAGGCTGACCCTTGAATATGTGAACATACTCAAACGGCCTCCAGGAGACCATTTTTGGAGGTACGAAAGCCTTGAACGCAACTCTTGCTTGGCACAGAGGCTGTGGAGACGGAACTTTCGTTCAGATGAGGTGTGATATTGCGATGGGATGTAATTGCAGGACAGTGCGACGTACTCTTTTCAGTAACAACTGGATAACCTCCACCGGTCTGACGGTTCAGGTCATCTTTTTGGAAGCCGCCATCATCCGCATGCGTCTTGACGTGCTTCTTCAGATCTTGAGGACGCTTGAAAGCCTTGCCACAGAAGTCGCATTTGTGTGGCTTCAAGGGGACGTGAACTCTGATATGTGAAGTGATGTGATCACGCTTGACCGTGGTAGTGCGACAACTCTGTACAACGATTAGTAAACCGATCTCTAAGATCATGTAGCTCGCCACTCACCCCCCAAGCGCAAGTGAGGTTGAGGTTGTTTGTCGACTTGCGACCAACGTGTCTCTCACAGACATGATCTATTCCAGAATTAGCCACTGTGAGGGATCTTTCACAAAGGACAACCGACAACGACATCGGGTTGCGGTGGATGTTACATACCATAGAGTAACTCGGCTGTCGGACAGTGCTCTTGACATCCAGACCACTGACATTTCAGAGGAGCATCACCAGCGTTCGTCGGGGCGAGACCGGCCGGCTGCACTTGTTGCAGTGCTTGTTGGACCGTTGCATGGTCAGGTGCAGGTGCTGTAGACATTTCGATTTTTGCCAAGGCGAAGACCAGCCAAGACAGAGAACTTGCCAAGCAGAGGAACACCAACCACTATCAGGTCAAATAGTTCGAGTATCGACTTTCACGTCAAGGAACAATTGTAATAATGGGAAATCGCACAACGTTTGATGATTGTGTTGATGAAGTTTTGATGGTTGTAGTGAAGCCGGTGAAAGCGAGGCGAAAGAGAAAAAGAACAGAGAAAATAATCGGGGTAAGCGGGCGAGGGGGAATCGGCGCAGGTATAAAGAGGTCAGGCAGGGTAATTTTGGGGGGAGGGGGCTCAATTGACAGCCGCCGGATTGCTCAGAGAGAGTTTAAATGGATTATGGAAGGCGCAAGACCAGACCCGCGATTATGTGCGTGCTCCAGTCCTGTCTCCTCTCTCTCTCCAACTGTTCCGGACCGACCACCAAAACTGTCAGGCTTTCCGGACTATCTTTTTTGTGCACCAGGGCGACAGGCGGATCCGGGGGAGGAAGAGAGCGGCTTGGGTTTGGGTGCTGTTGGAATCCGACGCCGAGAAATTCACGCCCAGAAATTCCTGTCTTGTTCCTCTCGTTGCGTATCTTCCTTGCTTTCTTTCCTTCTGTCTGCGCATATACTTATAAGAATATAGATATTTGTTTGGAATGGGATACGACGGTCGTCTTATCCCTATCGTAATTTCTCGTCAGTCTGACCATGATGGGGTTACACAGACACAGCCCGCTGTCGGCACCTGTCGCCATACATAGAAGGTTTGATGCTTTCTGCCAGGTGTTGCAATAGGTCGGCTTGGCACATGAGTATCTTTACCTTATCGTGGCCAGGTGCAGCCAAGCCTGACCGGGCATGATTCGTCACAGTCCTTTCGTGAACTGGGGCCGACATGAAGAGCGCCGGACACGAATTTCTTACTGGGGGAAGCAGGATGGGGTGTGCCAGAGGGAATGTGTGGTTCGAGGAGGGCGAAAGTTCAGCAGAGCAGCAAATGAGGCGGATGGCTGCGGATATGCCAAGGCGCTAGGGGTGACCTAGAGTGATTCAGAGCAGCGCTGGATTTTCGACTATTCTTCACTACCAGCACCCGATGATACCAATAGGATACCAATGGGATACGCGTCAACATTACATGCCTTTGCTCAAGTTGATGGCCGATCTATGTAATCAGAGACCTGACGACAGAGCATCATCAGACTGTACTGCTGGAGTGTGACATAGCGAGCAGACACAGGAAGGATAGCGATCTATTGCGACAGCGAAGGAATCAATCAGCATATCCCCATGCAGGGAGATCTTCGAGAGCTACAATACGACAAGAAGTGTACCTATAGTCAGCATTTCCTTCCAGGTCTGCCTGCGTGGCGTCACAAACTATCTCTATTACTCCGACCGGCCAGATAGATACTCCGAAGATCCAATCTCTATCACAGTCCCAAACCTAGCAGCAGATCTCTTATCATGTAACAAGACACTCGAAGCCTTTGTAGGGATGTTGCCAACGTAGTAGTTGATATGCATGTGTTCTTTGCTTGGCGATTGCGTACAGAGTAACTCCCTTCAGGGGACTCTCTCAGGCCAAGCATCCCCGGGTAATTACATAGTAACAGGTAGTAATAACTACCGTACCTAAGGACACTTACATAGTATAATTGAACAACTTATTCAAGGGCCACAAGGCACAATCACCGTCCTCAGTTAACCATTCACCCTTTCTTCCAATCTACAGTACAGTACCATACAAACCATGCTGATCATACAATTGATAATTCCATCCAGTCAACTGCAAACCAATGCCCCAAACCACGACAGTGCAATCATACAAAATTACATATTACAATACAACATACTATGTAATACATACTCCAGAGTAAACCTTCCCATTTCTTGGCCTTTGTTAACGAACAATTTAGCCAAGAAAAATGTCTCATCTTGGCGTTCCCTTTGATACCTACTATGTAATTACTTCTTTCCACAGGAAACCAATCGCGCTCTTGGTATGGCCAAGCCCCCACCTCCTCTCTTGATCTTTTTCCTTGGCCTTTGTTTCTCACCCCTACCTCGTTTTGGAATTCGTGTGTTTTTTTATGGAGATGGAGAGGGGGGGCTTGGCTTGGCTTGGCTTGCGAGGAAAGGGTTTGAGATTGCGAGGTGTTGAAAGGTGTTGATTGATGATGGATTGTGGTACTGTACGTGGAAATAAGTGGTTGCAATGCATAACTGAATGACTGAATGAATGGAGTTTGTTGGTTTGAATCCTGATGAAAGAGAAATACCTACTATGTATTTGTAGGTACAGTACATACAAGTCATCAAAGGGAAGGACCATGTTCCTACTCTGTAAAGAACTTTATTAGCAGTTCTTTTGGGGAGCGTTTGGATCGTCAATGATCTGCTACAGTATTCAATCAACGTCAATCCTCTGTGCTCCCGGAATTTTCTTGCCTCCGTGTCTCCGTACACGTGATTGGGATCTGGATTACTGACAAGTAGAGGATATTCATCCTGCTACAGCGCTATATTATAGAGTAGATATTGTGGTAGTATGGAGTGAGATATTCACAGTCCAGGCAACTAAGTGCACTTGACTTACCTTACTCACGTCATCAACTTTAACTGTTAATTACTCATTCTTTACTTTGAAAACAGGAGTCATCAGTAAGGAATACAAAACCTGCATCCATAGCAATATCTACATGCTACAGTATACGCCCACCCACCTAATTCTCAGACAAGATACTTACTGTACATCACACATACACGATGGGTGGCAATCCTCTTTCAAAACGCTTTCATGCTCCCCTATTGACACTGTCGTCATCATCGTCGTCATCATCACAAGTATATTCCTCTGGGAAGTCAAGATCATCTATCTAAGTTGTATACAAGTTCCTGACTACCTATCTATCTATCTCATCCATCTCACCAATCCGTCAGGACAGATGTACCCATACCATAAGCATCACTCATAACACCTTTGAAATCGCGAACTCAGCCACTTCCATCCATCCATCCATCCATCCATCCATCCATCCGGAGGAAAGTAAATCATTAATCACCGAGCTTTCTTGCGTAATTAATATGATTTGATCACAAAGAGACAGAAAGGCAAAAAAAGGGAAAAAAAGAAACTCTGTTTTGAAGGTAATTCCAACACAGAGGGAGGCCAAGTCTGCCAATTCTTCCTTTCCACTTCCATTTCCACTTTCCTCCATGTCATGCCATGCCCTGCTATGCCCCAAAAAAGGATAAGAACCAAACCATCCAACCAACCAGCAAAGGAAAGCAGACAGATTCCTATTTACCCAGGTACTGTAGATATCGTACATAGTATTACCAACTGCACTGCATCGCATCGCACTACCTGGACTGGACTGGACTGAGGTTCCTTCAGATCTGATTGATTGACTGATTGATTAATTAATTAAATCAAAATAACTACCGTAAATCACTTCCGTCCGTCCGTCCATTGCTCTTTGCCCAGAAAACATTGCAAATGCCCAGAAATTGCCCAGGAACTCCGCCGCCCTGGGCGCCAAGTAAGTAGGTACAGCACCTAAGGTACTATGGTATGTAACGCTACATATGGTAAATGTAGTATACTGCACATAGTATGGACTGTAATAGCGACGAATCAGTTCGCATCCGGAGAAAGAAGAGGGAGAAAGGAGAAGTGTGCATTAGGTAGTGCTGTGCAGTACCTACAGTACCTAATTATAGGGGGATGAAGAGCCCTACCTAGGGAGAGGGAATTACAGTAATTGATTGTGGCTATGCTACCGTACCTATGTACCTACCTACCCTGATCTACTTTCCATCCCTATTTATTACTGTACCTGCATACCCTACCAAAAGTTCTATGTACTTTACTGTACCATGTCCCATATCCTACATCCTATGTAATTAGTAATAATCAATCAATTAGACCTGTCGAATTGAAAGCACAGACTGAAAGAGAAAATAAAAATTCAAAGGGAAGATGAACTTTTGGCTTGCGCATTGGCCATGATTTTTTCTTTCCTTCATTTTGGGCTGCCGATTGATTGAGTACAACATGTAATTACTGTACTGTACGATAATTTCCTAATAGTTATCTACTAACTATGTAAGTTAGAGCGATAACTTTAACATACAGTATCTAACTTACTACTGTATCTGATTAACTATACGTAACGTTATATTACAGCACGTATATTTCTGTACGAGCTGCCTCTCTCTCTCTCTCTTTTTCTCTCAGACGCGTGCGTATGAACAGACGGATAGGGCTATGGAGTTATGTTCTCTGATATACATCTGATTCGCTTCAGAAGATAAAGTACCTACATACCTACCTCAGGCGTGTATGTAGGTAGTCTTTATATGTCGCATGGTGTTTACTCCTATCATGGAAGGAAAGATAACCGGACTAATTATTGACAGTATACGTGGATAGAAGAGAATGAGATGATGCACATCTAGATTGTGGTACTGAACTGAGTTCGAAACTTTTGCGTTGCAGAATACTCCAAAGTATCCCTTCCTCCTCTTGTTAGCTTTCATTTTATACATAGTAGATCTCCATCCATAGACCACCTTAGATATCATGAAATGGGTATCTTAAATAGATCGAACTAAAAGAAGAAGAAAAAATGTCGTGAAATGCCAATGATAAATCCCCATGGCCTCACGGCCTATATCCAGACCCTGTAGTCATCCCGCTGTGATCCCATACCGTATTCCATTGCTCACTACCAAATAGATCGTCAAGATTGATACCAGAAGAGACCGCACCCGGCGTTGAAGTTAAGTGTGACCAGTATTCTTCAGGATTGCTTTGGGGTTGAAATTGGTGGGCATTTTGGAGGCTGGATAGATCCATGCCCGCTTGCAAACCTGGAAACGGCGAGCCTCCAGTCTCCATCGGATGACTCACTTGCGGCTGAGGCACAAAAGGGGGGAAATTGCTGTACAGTGGTCCAGCCATGTTATCGTACTGTACATTGCCATGAGACTGGGGCTCACCACCAAACCTGTTGTGATAATTCGCTTGCGCATCTCGCGTGAATGTTCGTTCTTCAAGAGAAGCCATGGGTTGATTAGGGTACGCAAAAGGATTTTCAGAAGAGAACATGACATTCTGAAGATCCGGTAAGTTAGGGTTGCCAGCTGAACTGTCGAAGTTGCTTGATGCAGGAGATACCTGCATTTGCTCGGGAAATGACTTGTTGGAAGTCGGAGTGCGCTCCCCACTATCAGGCGATGCGTTCCAAGATTGACTTGTCGGTAAATAAGCCGAAGGGACCGCCTGATTCAAACTGATTCCCTTGTGTTCTGCGTTGGGAAAATGCTGAATAATGCGAGGTGTCTCTGTGGGAAACGTCTGAGCTCGTTGCGGCGTGACAGCAAGGTCTGTGGTGGCGGTGACGCTGGGTGACCCTCTATTGCCTTCAGCCGTGGCGGACTCGGTGTTAGACTTGTGATGAGTACGTTTTCGCGATTGTGCGATTGTGCCGACTGAATTTTTACGCTCTTGTAACTTCCGAGGCAATCCTTCGAACACGCCCTAGGAGCACAGTTAGTTATGATCGCGGAACTATCGGGTTAGAAGCTCACGTTCAAGCTTTGAGTGCATCGGTCAGCAGCCAGACTACGTCGAGCAAGGCTTGCGAGCGTATCACGACCATCCATGGCATCTTTGAGGATGACAGAACTGGTGTTCGACGTTGGATTTTCTATGCAAAAGTACACCAAAGAGATGATGGCGAAGAATGTAGTGTACATGACAAACCAGTACGCTCCAATGAGCAGTCCTCTCTTCTTCATCTCCGAGGTGATGTGGACGATATTCCGAGCCACCGAGACACATGCAGCAGCACAAGCAAAAGTTCGTTTATCAACCCCTTTCGACTTGCAATTGCTTGATACGTAATGCAAGAATGGTCGATACATTAGCATCTGCACATGTGCATAAGACATTCGCAACAATTGTTGTACTCTATTGACATCCGTGAGCTTGATACCCAAACAGGTTTTGGTTCGTGTTACCTTGAAAGATCCGCCGGCACATCATCTGAAGGGCGCAACTCGATGGGCAACTCTTCCATCCATGCTTGCAAATCACTTTCAATCTCTTGAATTTTGGCGTGCGAGATCATGTACCCTCGGTTCTGACTGGAATTCGTGCTAGACTGTACTCCTTTGATGGGATACACGTACTTCACAACCTTTTTCAAGATCACTGTCAGTCTGGTGTGAGCGTTGGTTGCTCTGATGAGAGGGAATTGGCCGGCGGGCTGAGCGAGTATAGCCTCTCGCGTAATGCATTCGTCGTTGACCTCTGCAGGGAACTCTTGGTCGATATCCTCCTCACTTAGCATCTGAGGCAAGCCAAGCATTGCGCCAACATATGAGTCCATTTTCTTGACCAACCAAAACGTACGTTTGCGCTCCTGTTGTTCTATGAAGTCCATGTTGTCGGATACATTACGGTGGAGTCCCAGGCGCATGCAGGTACGAAGGGCGATTCCCACGTAAGCGTAGCAGGTGCTTAATTTGGCAGTGGCTTGGAGGAAGATGACCATGAGCATTATGGTCTGTAATCCGGTTAGATCTCTACAATCAGTGATGTCGATCATTTGTCGCCCAGCATTGAAGTACTGGTACCTGCCAGACCGTTAGTCGACATACTCATGCCCTCTCGATGTAAGGTCCACTTACCCTTGGCCGATATATTTTTCGTAACCATCTGCATCGAGGCGATTGTCGTCTGCGGTCGAGAACATAGAGCCCACGGCAATCACAAGATATATCAGCGGAAGGAACTTCATATCTGCATTCGTATAATGATCAGGATCGGTGTTGTACAGTCGCTCAAGTTTCTCATAGAATGATGGCTGATGAATGAATCGCATCAGGGCACAGCAGTCATCGAGCGCATTTCGGCACAGCGCCTTTACTACATCTCGTGGCGGTAGCTCAACATTGGCGAATGGTAATGTAGCATCAAGGGGCGATTCAGAAGTAGCTCTGGAGTCCATGTATAGTGATTTGAGAGGAGGTCTGTGAGGTAGACTGCGTGGGAGACTGAAGGAATCCCCCATTTCAGCTCTCAGCCGTCGCAAGAAGGCGTAACCTGACGAATTGCCATGGTAATTGTACTCGCCATTGTCATCTATGTCGAGTGATCCGGTGTTTTGTACCATAGACTCAAGCTGGGCATCGTCCGCTTCAATGGCTGAAGTCGGGGTTGGCTGTTGTAATTGGCCGATTTTGGGCGTAGGTGTTGGTGCTTTGCGTTCTGCCATTGCCAGTATCTGCTCTATGCCGCATGCTTCAATTTTAGGATCATCGAGGTCGACATTGGGAAGTGCAACTCTCAGAAGAGCCTCCGCTTTGTGAAGTCGAGCCTCTAGGGCTTCGATATACTGGGGAGCGGGGTTTCTCCGTCTATTAGAGGGCTGATCGTATGTACACTCTGCTCAGAGTCAGTCATTGGAATTCGATCTGTGGAAAAGGATGAGCAGACCGTAGCTGTATACTGTGCAATGAGTACATGGCTGCTTGCCGTCGCATTTGATCTACACGAGTGTCAGGCAAGTCGGTGTCAAATAAATTAAAGAATTCAAAATTATAGAAAGCAAACAACATACCTTCTTGCGCCTGCATTCATCACAAGCCCTGGTTACACGTCTTCGCTTTTGCAGGGGAGTCGTAGTTTTGGGGACGTCTTGAGAACCAGTAGAAATTCCCCCGCTCTTGGACAGGTCCTCCGTGCCATGCTGCTGCCATTGCGAATCGTCGCCATCGTCCCCTGGCGATGTGCCTGCTGATTGAGCAGCATCTGGCGGATTCTCGCCCATGTTTACAATGGCCTCGTCGCCCTATCCAACCCGCTGTCCAACCACATTGGGCGCATTCGGCGACTTGAGGATTTGCCAAGCTGCCAAGGCGAATGGCTGTCGACGGCGATAGGACCTCTTTCTCGTTTCCGTATAATACCAATGTTGGGGTCAAATGTCGTGGTCGAGGATCGGAGAAAGAGAAGAGCAAGTAAATGTACGAGGACTGTTTATTACCAAGCGCAGTGTTGGATAATGACGACGTCAACCGTCTGAGTGGCTAAATCTAATCCACGGCTGAGTTTACAGACAAGGTGTATGGAGTGGCCGGAGATAGAAGCGAAGTGAACGGTTCCTGGCAGATTCCTTTCCGTCTACTATAGTACAAAAGATCGAGACGAGCATGCGTGGCCCGAAGCCCTGGAGCGCCAATCTGGTATGTTTGAGGAATGGGATAGGCACTGCAGTTTCCCAATGGAACAAGATTCGAGAAGTAGATGTTGGAGAGGTTCGATGGAATGAATAATCAAGCCGCCACCCAGATTAGACTTTGTTCGACAAAGGGCCGGGAATAAAAAGAAGACTAAATGGGTCCGCGTAGGTACTTATGGAATACGTCTAAAATGAGGTCAGATCAATGTTCGGTGCGTCTGTCGCTTCTGGTTGGTTGGTTGGACAGGGTCACAAGTGGTGCAGGATTGGCAGTGGAGGATCTCTTCTTGTGTGGGAATGTGGTGGTGGTGGTGGTGGTGGTGTATCTGCGGGTAGTGTGGGAATTCGACAAGAGAGTAAGAGAGCTTAAGAGTAGAAAAAGAGAGGATGAGTAAGAATGGGAGAAAGAGAGGCTTGCGACGAACGAGAGATCTATGAAGACGACCTTTTTCTCTCCCTCTCTCGGGCAAGACACCGTAATCACAAAGAAAGATAAGATCTTCCTACTGGGGTCCTACTCCCTATCAGAGTGGGTAGGTGGGTAGGTACTGTGGGATACAGTGTGTTAGTAATACTAAGGAGTAAGGTATGTGATACTGTATCTACATAGTACTATGGTAGGTACAGTAGGTAGTCCTTGACTGGCCTACTATGGTACATAGACGTGAGGAGGAGGAAGAGGAGACAGATGAGGGAGAGAAGAGGATCCCCCCGTACCATGCTACTACTGTACCTTCAGTACTGTACCTACCTAATTAATGCCTAGGTAGGTCATTAGGGCAGATACAGAGTAGTACTGTACTACCGTATGACATTGGTAAGCACTGCACAGTACCATACCCAAATCCTGTCTGCTACACCGACTACTCTACTCTGTATACTCCAAAAGTAGTGGGCTATGACTCGACGTGGGTCGGTACGTCCTATTACTACTCTGTATGGTATGTACAGAGTACCGTGCGACCGAAATAGCCCCCAGGATAAAAAGCTTGGTATTCCCCATAGTTACGTGCGAGTCCTCTGAGTACGAGCGAGTGGGTGAACAAGCGCGGCGGAGATAAGGGAAACAGAGGGGCTACTTAGTACTACTACATAGTACACAGTAAGGTAATTATGTACTCTGTACTACTCTGTATGGTACTGTACCTACCTAATTATGTACTATGTAGGAGCCTCCCAATGCAAACAAGAAGAGGAGGCCAGTCAGGGAATAAGCACCTAAGGTACATAGTACATACCTGTAGTCAGAGAGATGAAGAGGAAGATACAGTACCACCATACGCTGAGTAATCAGTATGGTCTTCTGGATATCCCGTAGAAGAAGAGCCATGGCTGATTACAAACTATGGACAAGGTGAAGACCAACGTCATCGAACCGTGAGGAGAATTCCGACAAGGGCAAAGATGGAATGACCATATGAGTGAGCCTCTCTCTTTCTCTTTCTTTCTTTCTTTCTTTGACTCTCTCTCCCTCCCTGTCTTGTTCTCTCTCTGACCCCCTGTTCGTCCCGCCCGAGCGCAGAGATGCTCCGTCATCGTGTGCTCGATCCTAGCCTTGGGTAGATGGTGAAAAGTAAATCACCCACCTAGATACCCTATACTTATCGCAAATGTAGCAATCACAAGGCACAAAGGAAAAGTTTGTTACATTCCAATTCCTGTTCGCATTCATACCACTCCTTTTCTGCAGGAGGCCGTTTTGATTTGAGTGAGACGGATTTTTCGGTGTCTTTGTACCTTAATGCCACCACCCATCATGCCATACCACGATATCGTGACAAATGCCAGCAGAGAAGTCCGTGACCTGCTAAAGTAAAAGGCTACCAACCAAGTACCAAAGGTACGGTACCGTATCCTCGTTGACAGGTGCCTGTCCCTACCTTATTTTCCTCTAGATTGATTCTACCTTTTCACTTGGTGTTAGACGCGGCCAACCACCGAAACGGAAAAAGGTTGATTGAGTAACTCGGATTTCCTGCACCATACATAATTAGTATATGAAGCAAAAGCCAACATATCGAAGCCAATGGTACAAAGTACTCTGAGTAAAGAAAAATGAACAAAACTGGAGACGAGAGTTTTCCCCTCCATCCCTGGAATTTTTTCTCCGATGTACCATACTCTGAAGTACTCTGTACCGTGGTAAGAATCCCGTTCTCGGCATTTCGTGCTTTTTATATTTTTCTTATCTCCGAGCTTACGCTGCTGCTGCAGATTCAAAGGGTCTTCCCAGTGGTCCTCCATAATGCATCGTAATGGCAAATATTTGGAGATGCGGCGGTTCTTTCCCCCCTCTCTTTGACAGAGGACGAATATCCCGAGGACGAATACACCTCCCTGTTTTGCGTTATGAGGAGTGGGACCGAGCAGATGATCTAAAGGGACCAGGACACAGCTGAACAAAATCTGCTGCTGTCCACATCCATCGACGTACCCCTCCAAGATCCGTTTATGTTCTTGGGGAGCGAAATAGGTTCCTGTTTTGCAGAGAAACCCCTGTTCGGGGCATAAATGGCGAAAAGAATGGATCGAAAAGGTACCGACAAACAGAGATTGCCTCACGATTGCACTACATTTTTTCCTCGTTTCGGTCACATTTCACTACTGTCGAGGTAACCAATGGCGAATGCCGTCAACCGGACCCGACGGCGGACATCCAGCCACTACCTACTCTGATACTCAATTGGTGGAAATTGCACGTTCGGAGGCTGGCTCGGCGGTGCCGTTGGAACAGTTTCTTCACGACTACTCCACCAACAGGTCGTCCGAGATATCGGACTTTAAGATTCAGCTAAGACTACATACAGTACTCTGAGTAATGAGTACTATGTAAGTACCTCGCAGGATGCTGGTCAGTGGACTGTCCTTGTCGTTATATCGGTGCTCCACTTCGCGAAGCTTACCCTAATGAGCAAACCTCTTGGGTGCCAAGTTTCGATCCGCCGGAAGGTGGAAGTAGACCAGGGTAGCTACTGTACCTTAGTAATTTGTTTCTTAGCCAGAGTATAGGACAGGGTGATGCTTGGAACTCAAGAGCATACCATCGAGTAGCTAAATCATTTAACACGCCCTATTGCCTCCTCCAATCTACCCGACTTTCAGGCACGCTTGCAACACTCTGAACCCCCAGTCAATGCCCAAAAGGTAAGGCTGGAAACGACCAACAGCTAAGCGACCCTAACGTAGGCCAAGGCGTGTCTCGTCTAACCGAGTGATTGTCTGTGCTCCAAGGCGGGTCCTGCCAACACTGGCCTTCTCCCCGACACGTAATCTATGTGATAGGTCTATGGTAAGGCAAGAAGTTTCCTCGGGATGACAAACAGATCGTCTTGGCATGTATGCTGCCAGAGCATCACATGAACTATCATTTCAGATGTAATGAACGACTCCTGCGGAGGGTAGCGTAGAGCCAGATCGCACGTGTATGATTTTAGTACATGTATCAGATAGTCGGCCATTCGAAGAGATATCTCGTTCAGTGGCTGATATCAAAGCTGCAAAACTCATTGGGTATCGTGGGTTCCTATTGACGCCCCTTCCCACTATGCGCCGCCATGGTAATAACAAACACAATATACACCTTTACAAGGAGGACCAGTTTACGCCAATATTGCTCGTGCCAATTGAGTACGACCAGACTCTGCAACCCGGCTCCCCACCAATTCGCCAATTTTGTCGATAAGCTGCATGCGCATCTCCTCTGCCGCCTCTTCACTGTGACCATTCATTAGTGGCTGGTTGTCGTCGACGAGAGAAGCAAGAACACGCAAAATGGCTCCCAGCACTTTCTCTCCCTCTGCCTTTCGGGGCCCGTTCGCCTGTATCTCTTCTCTGATCAACGATTCGTACTCCTTGAGGTTGGGAATGACCAAAGCTCGAACAACCTCGGCCCCGCCGACTGCCTCTAAGCCTAGGATGGCGCCATAGTGTGTGCCATAGGGCTTGTTTGGGTCCAAGAAATTCTTCAAACAGGATCGAGCGAGGCGTTGCTTGAGATTAGGGGAAGATTTCGAATATTTCTTGCACAAAAGTTCGATAAGCGAAGCAGCGAGGTCTCGAAGATCAAAATGATCTAGAGCTCCGATGCCACTCCCAAGGTTTCGACCAATCAAGCAGGTAAGGACAGGAGGAATGATCGATGAGACGTAGGAGTCTAAAAAGAGGGAGGGATTTCTGACCAGTGCCTCCACAAAGTACATCATCTGTGTGAGCACAAACAAGTCCTTCAGATTGTGTGTGACTTTCTCTGCCACAAATTGAACAAAGTATGGCACCAGTTGATGTAGTCCAGGATCTTGTCTCAGACTGGCCAGGCCTGCCACTCTATACTCTTCGGAATTCTCATCCAGCACCGATTGACAGACAGTAGAGAAGTACTGCTGCAGCTCTTTGGATAGTATATGCTTCACCTGCGGCTTTGTTGTAGTGTTCTCCAGGCCATTCATTGCCGCAAGATTTGGGTTTGCACCAGGTCCTTTCGCAAGCAATTCGAGGTTCTTGGAGTCTGCTGAGGTAGGATTCTGTGGAATTGATGGCTGAACGCCTTCCACGGCGAGCCAGTGTGCTAACAGGGTCAGAGTATAATCTTCCATTCGTGAGGTGTTTGCTTACCAGTAAATGACATTTCCCTTGGAACTTTGGGGAGTGGCGCATTTATGAGTTTCTCGAAATCCATCTCCTCGTCCTCCACATAAAAGAGCGGCTGGCCAGGCCCTAACGAAGCTTCACCAAATCGCAGAGGTCTTGTAGATTCATAACCATACAACGGTTCGACGTTCAGTAACCGTAATGCTTCTGCAATGTCCTGCGACCATAAGACCGTCCGTTTTGCGTGCTTCATGCACTTGATCGCTTCCTCCAGTGCCATCGAAAGGCGATATTCGACGTCGCGACTTAGTGCGTTGGCGACATCTGGCTTTAAATTCGTTACACCGACCGAGTCTGCAACATCTTTGACGTTGTCAGGATTCCAGACCGAAGTCATGATTGGTCCAGAACGAAGCGAAGTCGCGGGATTTGGACCACGCGATAAAAGCGGCTGATTAGACTGAGGTATTCCAAGATGCTGTCCTGACCCCGTTCGCGTTGATAAGTTTAGGCGCTGGTATAGGCGCACCGGAAAGATGAGGACAGCCCAAATTCGCAGATCGTGCAGGGAATATGCGCGCTGCTGGGGAGGTGTGTGACCAGGTAGATGCTTCGTTGGAGTTTTGGGTGGAAGTAGTCGTGTGGAGAATTTGGAAAATGCGTTTAATCTTATCGGATAAGTTCTCATGACCTTGCAGAGAGGCAGAACATCCGAGCAGAAGCGACGCTACAAAACATTATTCTACCTTCGAACTCGACGAAAACGACAATGTTATTGCATCAAAGCATTACTACGCGTGATTATAGGACGCCCATGCGCCAATGCTGGAAGTAAGACGGAATGTCAGCCATGAGGATTGAGATACGCGTCGGGAAAGATGAAGACGAAATCTAGGTAGAAGGAACTATGTAGTAAGACAAGATTTGTACTCATAGACCATATGCTTCCACTACAGTATGAAACAACTATATTTCTTGAAGAGAATTCCTCGTGTGCAGTTAGACCTACGTCAACCACCACCCAGATGCCACGCGTGCTCAGGTTCTAAACATTCATGATTCTCATTTTCGACACAAAAGACCTCGGTTTCCCTATCTGGATCTTTATGAACCCCACCTTCGCAGGGCTACGAGGTACTTTCCCGTCGCAGGAGATCGTTGATGTGTAAATTTGCAGTCTCGGAAGTAGAGCCTGCGTCCAAAACAACATATCAATAAACTGCTGTTGACCGTTATCCAGACACGAACTTTAATTTCCTCTACCAAAGTTCTCAGGTCTGCAAACCTGACTTCACGTAAGAAAAAAGAGGACAGGAGATATGACAAGGACGGCTCATTCTGGAGCTATTGTAATTCGTCACATAGAGGTCGCCTGAACGCAGGAATTTCTCCATATCTTTGTGTTGGGTTTTTTTGGTAATGTCACGTGTATCCATCCTACATAAATGGTTTATTGCAACAGTAATACGCGTCTTCGCGGTCATGAAAGATATGAATCCCGCACTGCTCTTCGAATCTCAGAGAGATTCACCGACACTTATACTGTACACGCGGGACTGAACAAGCGGAACAGTGCCCCCCTACCCCTGTACTTGACAGACAACGGGAATGACATCCGCAACGAAAAATCGTAATGCTTTGGATCCATATCATGGTTGCTGACAATATGATCGGGTTGGTAGAGGCTTGATCGGAGTAAAGTCTGGATTTATAAAAGAGGATATTGGAGTGTACCAGTGGTCGATTGTTGCAGTGAGCGACCAAGTGTCCGGGTTGTCTATGACTTTCTTTTCTGTATTCCAAGAATTGTTTTCGAGTTGAAGGTCAAGAACTCGTAGAGACTTATATGGTGTCAATTGCTGCTGCCATTCTGTAATGTCCGTCTCAAGGATGATAACATATCGGCCTTTCTGCTCTGTATAATACCCTGCTAAGGAAGGTCCAGATGGGACATATCTGAAAACGTAGACGCCGCCCATACGTTTCTGACATTGACAGGTCCACGAGTGCTGAGATGACCTCATCTCACGTATCATCCGGATGCTCCTGTGGAGAGGCTAGAGATTCGAACTTCAGCCAGAAGCGAGGCTCGATATTATCTTTCAGCCATTTTGCTGCTTCAGGATTGTTTTTGATGAGCTCAAAATCCGGATCTGACGGACTCATCTCGCAACGGAGCTTGGATTGGATGCTTCGACATCTTTCAACAGCATCTAGTGGCGGTTTTGTCCGTTTAGCTTGATTCGGTGATGGAAATGGATACTTCTTGAGTTTGGCTTTGATCGTTGGGGGAACGGCTTCAACCATCTTTTCACTGTCCATCATGACTGGTCAGCCGTTACGATAGTTGATGATGATGATGATGATGATGATGATGATGATGATGATGATGATGATGGGAGAAATGATGGTAAGACCTTACAGTGACTCTCCATTCCAGTGATACCACGACAGGGGAATTTTCTCATCATCGTCGTAACACGACTGGCCATGATCAACAAGGAAAAAACAACGACGATTAGAGTAGCCAAACAATGCTCCATGTGTACGAGCACGCTCTTGCTTAGGATCAAAATTCCGAGCCCAGTGATGCTGACAGATGAGATCTTGCATAAACAAGCATCTTTCATCGAAATCGCTGCCCGGGACAAGATGTGTACTTGTTTGGACCAGGACCCGGTGGGGCCCGGGCGGTAGGCGCTCGATGACTGATTGAGGGCTATTGACCATACTGCTGATCAGAATGCGGGCAAAAGACAAGTGGTTCAGAGAAAGGAAAGGATGAGAGCACGGCAAGACCTATCTGTTGGTTGCGTTCCCCTAGTACGGAGTGACGAAAGTTGGCTTTACAGCCAGGTACCAGAAATGATTTCTTCACTACTACTCTAGAGGGAATCGTTTGCTGAATTGCATTACTTGTATAATAGAAACGTCGAATTATGGCATAGTCCTTGAAGCCATTACTGCCTCGCATATGCCGGTCGCCGTGCTTTCGTTCGGCCTAACATCGGGGTTCTTCCAACCTACGAACAGTCTGCTAAAGGTACGGCATAATATGGTTTAAGAGAATAATTCATTGTCATCCTCGATGATTTCCGGTGATCTCTGAATCCATTGCAAAGGTTCGAGCGGAGTCATACAACATGGAAAGGATTCCACACGCCGGCCAAGGGGTATCATTTTAAACAGCAGCCTATCACTTTTCCCAATGCAGTCCTTTCCTAGCTCCTATCTCTTTTTGACGCCGTATAAGAATTCTGCAAATAAACCTTTGCCCGATCAAACATACTTCATCCCTAAAACTTTCGCTTGTTCCCTCAAGATCTCTGCTTCAAGACCTAATGATCTTGTCTCGTTCTTCACCCAATCATTGTGCCGACGGCAATTTTTCTGCTCACATGGGTTATAACGGGCATCCCCTTCATCCATGACCTTTTTGAAAGCACCATAGTTATTAGCAAGACGATCATCATATCCACAGTAGACCCGTGGTTTGTGTGTAGCCTTTGCTTTGAGGAAGACTTCGCGTCGAAGATCAAGTAATTCTTTAAGCACAGCAAAGCGATGTTCAAGAGAAGCTTTCCCCTCTTCATCTTGAGTAAGGTATGATCTTGATTTGATGTTGACATTAGGGTCCGGTCTGAAAGTTCGATATGCTTTATTGCCAAGTGATTTGAAGTCTTCGATGCTCTCAACCGAGTCGATGAGGGCTTTCAGCTCGCCAATCTTGAGCGCTCCACCGAGTGTCGGCTTCTCCGACTCCTGGATGCTAAGAGATCCCATCTTATCTTCAAGGACCTTCGCGACCTGGCGTGGTTGCCAAGTATCTCCATGTCTCTTCTTCATTCGAATAATCCATCCGTTGTACAGTGTCTGGGCATCTTTGGACTTGAGTTGGAAGCTCGGATCACTGCGCTTGATATGATAAAGAATCCAATCTTCATGATGTTGTGGACCGCAAAATTGGTGCTTTGTTTCCGGCAAGGCAGCCTTGTGACACCAAGGAATCGCACATTCAATGCGAAAGACACTTTCTCCTTTTCCTTCATCAATACATTTCGGGCCTACATAACGATAAGTAAATCAGAACCATCAAACAATACATATATAACTTACAGTAGTATTTCACGAGAAGGTTATTGACCTCATCTTTGTGAAGACCAACACATTTGATATGATACCATTCATCGCATCCATCACAACATACCATCGGTGTCCCATCATCTGGTTTGCGACAAATACAATATACTTCCCCATCTTCTTCATCATAGTCGTCTTCGGCTGAGTCATACTCATCATCTGTTTGCTGCTGTGACCCGGGAAATAGCTCTCGCCTGTTGTCAGGCGTCCCAGCACGCGAGCCATTGATAGATTTGGTTGGGGTCCCAGAAAGGGTAGACTTGATTCTTGCCATATTGTCGGGGACAGGAGAATTGGTAGGTAGACGCACTGTAGAATTTTTGTTTATAAATGAAGAACTTGACCGTGATTGTTCTGGGAGCTGAGCGGGCCTCATAACACCTTTCTTGGGAGGTCTCTTGTTTCGTGGTTGATCCAATTCCTTCCATTTTGTTTTGGCTTCGTCCAAGTAGATGATTTCTTTACACCTATCGGTATCGAACTCTTCCTTCTTTATTTTATGAGCTTTTATCATATGGTCTGTGACTGTTCGCCGCCGTGTGTACACATTGGTACATCCCTCCCAGTAACAGATCCAGAATCGCCCTGATTCCTTCCCAGGTCTCTTAGGCTATTGATACATTAGCAAGGACTTTTTCACGTAGTTTTATCCAGAAACATACTTCAGGTTTCTTGTTACCCAGAGACGACTGTCTCCGACGCGCAGAGATATTCTCATCTAAATGCAGCTAGAATTCGTCAGTCAAGGGTCTTGGAGAGATTGCGGTACAGTAACAATACATCTTGCGCATGCTCGTCGTCCTTAGGCTGAGAGCCATCCTCATGCCTTATATTTTCTATGTTCTGTTCCTCTTTCACTTTTAAGTGATTTTCAACTTCTTCGTCTTTCATTGCTTCGTCAACAGCGTTGGGGGTTACAATGGGTTTGACAGACTCCCCAGCTGCGGTTTCACTCTCGTTCGTGTCATGTTTATCGTGAGATTCATCCGTCTGCTGTTGCTCAAGAATTTTGATGCCCGTAGCTTCTTGTGACACCTCAGTCTGGCTCTGGTCCAGCTCTTCCTCCATTCTAAGAGCAACAAGAAGAATAGGATAGTCCGTTCGATATCTCTCGCGTGCGACTCTCTGAGTCTATAGGTTGTAGATATAAATCATCTCAACTTAGATGCGCAAACTTGACGAGTATGCTTTTCTGCTGATCACTCCTTTGGGCACCGTTTGTATATGGCGATATTGATATTGCGGATGTTGCGGCGAAAGTCCATCGGCGCGTCTAGTGCACTGGGTGAGCATCTGGGGACAACCGACAAAACTTTAAAACTTCCTCTATCCCCACCAGACGGATATACTCTGTATAGGAGATAAGGGACAACAAGCCTCCGTACTCCATATAATCTCAGAAACCGAGCATTGTGCCATCAAAAATGTTGTAAGCATTTGGTATGGTCATAGTGAAATCCTCGTCTTCTTGATAACATTAAGTGACAAGGCATATACTGCTGCAAGAGAGTGAGGTAGGATACTCCCTCTGTAGATATCCTGCTCATGCCAATCAAAATCACATCGCGACGATTTGCTCCAGTGGATTGGGAAATAGGTCATTCTTTCATCTGTAATCCGATGCATCTGTTCATATTGCCAGCGTTGGCCAGCATTCGAAGAACGATATCTTGGAAATTGAAATACCAGAACAGCGTGTAAAGGGGCAAAACAACTAGTCAGTACTTCTGTATGCAAACTGGCCCAATGGACAATTCTGCCATGGTTCACTGCATTATGAACATTACGATACCCGATATTTAAGCTAGCCCCCAGTGTTACAGTCTACCACTAGCTATCGAATGTAATGCCACATTCATCCCACACGTCGCAATATGTTTTGCCGTCCTTCAAGCTTCCAGGTATTGCAGTCCGTTGCCTATGCACTAGTCAAGGTCCACGGTGTGAAACTCGTATGGAGGTATTGCTGCTTTTGTGGTCCTGAGTTGATTCGTCCATGTTCTTGATAACACCTGTTCCTCCTCAAACTCCCTTTTTTTATTCATTTAAGAAAATGTCCCAACACGACGAAGCGGGTATGCTCGTGGTGAACCGAGCAAAAGTCATAGGTGATATGTGTTCGATTACAAGAGGACAAGAGGATAGAATTTTCAAGGCTTTTGAGCTCGTTACTGAGGAGAATTCTTGAGCTGTGTAAAGATATCAATTTTCATGTCACCATTTCTTCGCCGACTTCTTCACCCCTACAACCACTAAATTTCTCGGACTCCAACCGTATTCAAAGACCGGTTCGACCCAGCATTTTTCCACACAATCTTGTTCTTTCAGGAACAACCATCTATCCACTGCGATGATACTCTCAACGACGCCGGCACTAAAGGCCATTAGACTCCAAATGACGGCTAATCTCTTCTTGTGTTCGGCATATTTTGTTTCGTAGAATGAGAAATCAGCAGAGGTCAAAGAGGACGTCTTTGTCTTGACGAGATTGCCGTATTGAGGGTCAAGGGAAAGTTTTGAGAGTGCAGCAGAAGCGTAGGAATGGAATGATTCAAAGGCCGCTTTACGGAGGGATCCGACTATCAAGGGCGATCCGGAAGCTGTGATTCCTGTTAGATCTCCGCCGACGACTCCATCCGCATCAACGGGTTTGTCAACAACTCCGACATCCAAGAGAATTCGTTGGAGGAGAGCACGGTAGAAATGTCGACGGAAGAAAGCTTCGCTATCGTCTGGTCCCCAGTTATATGGGGCCTGGACGGCCATCATTCGAGCAGTGATGTTCAGTCGAAGACCAGTGCCAAAGTCGTGGGAAAAGGTTTCGAGTCGATGTGACATCGGGAAGCCGTGAGGATCGAAAGCGTTAGAAGTACTTTCAAGGCGAGGGTGAAAAGGGCGGAGGGAGGGCAGCTTATATGAAGCAGGACCCAAACGTTCTGTCATCAGGTTGTAGCAACAGCCTATCATAGCGACGGCGGAGACTGACGAGTTGAGGACGAGGGAGCGAAGGCCATGGTGAACGAGGTTGCCGCAAGAATGTAGGGAGATGACCATTCGGCCCGCTCGACGATTTTCTGCGCTTGAGATGGTGGATTCCTCGTGGGAATCCTGTTCCGGTTCGTTCGTAGCAGTGGTATTCACTGGTTCAGGGCATGAGTATCCTGGGTCAAGGATATCATCAAGATAGCCATTCTGGATGTCGTGTTCGATATAAGTCATTCGTCCCCTACCACTGAGTCCTTCATTCTCCGTTTCTGAGACAATTCCCCCAGACCCATCGTCCAGAATCATTTCACTCAAACGATCAGTGACGGAATCACCTCCAGATGGTGGTATCTGAGGCGTAGATTCGCATTCCTTTTGCAGCCTTTTCCATTCCTTTTTATTTCGGAGGATTTTCTCCTTTTTCGCCAGCTTAGCATGGACGTCCATTTTCCTCCCACCTTCCAAGACATGATGTCTTCTCTCGATCGCAATGACATGCTTGTTATATGGTGGACTTGCCAGTGTCCGACCGAGATAATTCTGTCCCGACCCGAAATCCACGATATCGCCAATGAAATCGTCAAACTCTTCAGAGATTACCTCTGTTAGCCTGTTGACGTATCTAGCAAATTTTTCCACTTCATGGATCTTTTTAGGTTTCATGCCGACTGCAATACGTCTAGGCATGGGTTCTAAAGGAAGACCATTGACATCGTTGCTTGGCTTGCGTAGCAGTGAGTACCCTCTCACTGTCTTGACATAATCGAGTAGAGTCTGTGGAGGTCGTTCCAGTCCATGCCAGAGGCTTGGACTGGTTGAGAAAACAGTCAGGTCCTCGTGAAGTAACAAGTCCAAGACATCTGTTTCGGTGGCTGTCTCAAACCATTCTCTCCATTCCAAAGGTAAAATTGTTGCATATAAGTCTGGTGTCCTGGTCAGGAAATCGAGGATATGGATTCCGCCACACAGATTGCGGAAAAGATTTGTATTGGCGGCAAAAGAAAGGAGAGACTCGACATATGTTTCATCATCTGGCCATCGTGCTGACGACGGAAGGCATTTCTGAGCGGCCATCACTTGATTCGGGACTTCTCACGCCATACATCTTCTAACATGGACGTCCGAGCATTAATTATTATTATTATTAGTTTTCCTTGTCTTTGCGTGAGAGATGGTACGAAGTGTTGAGACTGTTTTGAAAGGAGTTTGAGATATGTGAACCCGTTGCGGAATAAAATTTTCCCCCCTAGAAAGCCATCATCGGCAAATGCGAAGAGATTCAGGAGAACAGTCAGTCTCTGCCATCACTTATCAATCTACACCAGCACTTTTTGGAAATTTGGCTTCAAGTTAACACCTTTATCGGGCATTCGTAAAAGCGTCCACGAATTCGTCTGTTTTATTTCTATGACGTGTGGCGTGTAGAGGGGTTCGAAGCCATTCCTTCTAGTAGCACGTAAAACGATCAAAAATGTTTTGTGGAAACGTCAAGCTTGGGGTATCATAGTTGGAAATATCGTCAGTCATCATCATCGCTTCCATGCCTTCGTGGTCTTCCTCTACGCCGTGGTGGAGGAGCTTGAGATTGTTGCCCTGCTTGGCTAGCTTCCTCAACGGCTAAAACTGTAGGCTCAGTGCCGTTGGTGGATGCCTCAATACCTAAACTCCTATCGAGTTTCTGATCCAATTCCTCCTGTCCAATGTCACTGCCTTCATAGACTCGTCGTACCAGACCCTTGACTCCCTGATTGCCTACCTCAATCTTGCCCCGAGGTCCTACAGAGTACTCTATCACCTCTTCTCCGCTGCTGGTATCTCGAGTCTTCACCAGGTACCCGTCCTTTACCATCTTCTGAAGTATTTTATCGGTCTGTCCGATCGGCGTCCACGAGTCCGCATTTGCTTTTTTCAGATATCTCTCCAACTTGGCCTCTGGAATGGCGTCGGAGTGTGATAGCAAAATCAGGCTTATCAGAAAAGTGTATAGAGCAGTATATGTGGCTTCTGAGTGAAGTGATGGGGCGAGCGCGGGTTGCACGATCCTTGTCGAGTTTTTGTAGGCGTCTGGTAGAATTGATATGAGGACCCATGATCTTGTACTGTTGGACTGAACCTTTTGTGATGCTTGCGTTGCAGCTGTGACACCTGAGCCGACGCCTCTATTGGGAGAGCAACAAGTACTAACCTCTCCGTTGTATCATTCCCATCTTATCTTTGTCTCGCCCTGGCAATTCCGTCATCTGCATACCAAATTTGCTCCGCAGTTCGCTTTGCGCACCGTCAAAAACTTGCTTAAATTGTCGTGATCCACTTTCACCTAGTACTTTGGTGCTGATATCACCTCGGCGTATGGGTATCCTGGCATACTCGGCTGACAAGGCATAGCGGACAAGTTTTGAGATCATCGTTTGTAAACTTGACTGCGTCGCAGATTGAGGTGCATCGGTATTTGAACCGCTTAGATCATCATCTTCTTCTTCACTGTCAACCCGTCGGCGGCGAGGAGGGGAGCCATGATCAGAATCTGGGGCAGAATCTTGCTAGAAAACCCGACACTTAGCTGATGTTATGGCAATGGAGCAACTACAAAGCCTTGGTGACTTACTACTCGACGTTTCGGCATTATCTTTGGGGTATTTCTCGCGGTGGTCAAAAGTCGACACGAATCCAAAAGGAATAAGAGCCGAATTGCTTTCACTGATTATCGGATGGGCAACACTGAATTTAAAACAGTATGTCCCAGAAGATATTCAACATGACAGATATCTGGACAGAACGCAGAATGTGTTGTGTACTGAGTTGTATCACAAGGAGCAACTCATTTGCAGAGATCCCGCGTTTCCTTATCGTTGGCACGTTTCCCGACTTTACTCAAAGGGTCGCTGCGCCCTGCCCGCTCTTTTCCGGGTACTGTACTGTACGTTAGTTGAAGCCTAAAGGAGGATCATCCTCGACGCTCCCTCTAATCTAAAGAGTTGGTCTAATTACATTTCTATAACTTATCTATTTTTCATAGTTATCCATTTCAATTTTCGATGTTCATATGCCACACTTAGGTTATAACCGTAAGCCATAAGCTGGGATTGCCGCTGATCCCTGCTACGTCTGCCTCAATCCGACTTCGATATATACAATGTTTGGTACGTATAACTCGGCCACCTGCACCAGCCTTGTCGACCGATCAGTTGATACTGATTAGATGTTGTTTCCAACGGAGGGATTCCTCGAATCGCATCGGGAAACATATAAATAGTATGTTATCTATCGTGAAAAGACACCCCAGCATCCCAGAGAAACCATGCGATTCTTTCTTCCCTTTTCCTGCCGCCAATGGCGGGAAATTTATCTTCGCGAACAGTCGTCGTTCTCTTTAGCTGCTTCATTTGGGGATTCGGTCCTCCCTTCAAGATAATCACGAATTGCTTGAGCTTGGTCGAGTATCGTACGATCATGTTCTTCATCCATAGCAGCTCCCGCTACTGGTCATCGAAACTTGGTGGCATTTTTCAACGATGATGGGGTGAAGGGGACCTACCTAGTGGTCTCGACGGCGCGGGAGACAGGAGGAGCTTGTTATGCACTGTCGACGACTTCCTCGTTCCCGAGACGAAGAAATCCCTCATATCACGATGATTTGTAAGGTCACAAATTGGATTGGGAGTGATGAGATCATGTGACTGATATCTGAGAACTTCCCCTGCCACAGGGATCAAAGTCATGCATCGTCGTACAAGCTGCGTAATTGTTTTGCTTGCATAGTGTCCTGGTTAACATGATTCAAACGAATGATGGGGTTTGATCTCAAATGCAATCCTCTTCGAGTGAAAACACCGTAGCTTACTCATACTCATAGCCCAACAGGTTGGATGTACTATGTACATGTTGTATGTGTTGTACACGTTGACGTGGTCTCGGTTCTTGTTTTGTGAGAGAAGTGAAAGCTTGGCGTCAACCTGCTCGTGCCATCGTCATCTCTTCTCACTTTCACGGAGACATCCTCTCGGCCATCGCGCTAAGATTACTCTGGGTAATTGACATTCAGTCGTCAACTTGTTGTGGATCGAGTGCCAGGTAAGCGGAACGTACTCTCTGAGTACGCTAAAGTTGCTTGCCCGTCCTTTTGTCCTCCTCGCCCCGACTGAAGTCACTTAGTTCTTGTGATACTGCGAAAAGTTATCGAACGTTTCTAGCAATTACATCTGCGATAATACCTAAGCGCCTTTGTCGAAAACGACCATAGCAAATTCATTGAATCAATTCCCATTGACAACCTCATGCTGCTGGACTTGGATTGTTTTAGCCAAGCGCGTTGGCTGCAAGCGAGTCGGTAATCCCGGGTGACGATTGCGACAACTGCTATCGACCTTTGGTTGCTCCCAATGAACGCCGTCCGCCAGAAATGCAGACCGAAACATCAGGTCTTGGTGTTGAAATGTTACCCACGCTTCCAGAAAGGCGTGCAAGACGTCAAGCCCAATTCAAGCGAATTGAGCTACCTATTGTATTATGCAACTACTCGACGTAGCAAGTTACAAAAAGTCGGCGCTTTCTTGGAGAAGAAGACCGCCAGCGATGTCTGGAGAAACAAGTTTGGGTATGTCAATAAGAGTTTTTGGCTTTGGAAATTGCTAAGAATCGCAGAAATGTCCAGGTCACACTGCAAATCCTAACAGCCCTGATCGAGAAGGCTCCTCGAGATCTTCCATTGTATGCAGGATGGGTGCTCACAATCCTCGACACGGTCCTACGATCCAAAGATATCAACATGATTGAGGAAACGCTCCCCACTTTCGAAGCATATTGTAAGCATCAGGACGTCCCTGCTGCGACAACCGTATCAGAAATATCGACAAAGGATCAAGACATTGTGACGACATACGCAGCTTTTGCTGCAGAGGATTTCATTGCGCAATATAAACCGCCAATGTCTAAACCCGCTAGTATACGATGGAGAACGGCAGGACTGAGAGCGATCAAAGCTGTTGTGGACTCAGAAGCATTCGGTGCGGATGCTGGAAGGCAACTTGGTGTTGTTTTACCTGTCATATTGGACAACCTCTATGCAGATGAAGAAGACATTTTCTCTCTCCTACAACAAAAGGTGCAGAATTCCGAGAGAGCCGAACTTGAGCAAGGCAGGAAACGAGGGCTCAGTACCACGACTGTGGGAACGGTCGACACCTTCGAGGGGAGTCCCTTGAAGGCTGCTAGCACTACCGCAGATGCAGATAAGGCCGCCGAAGACGATGTCCGAGTATTAGCAGTTCGTTGTCTGAAACAAATATTTGCCGCAGATTTTGGGACCAATCGCGGCCAGATTCGCCTTGCGACCACCCTGACGTTGCGCTTCATTGCACAGAAGAGACCGCCAAATATGCCATTCCAAAGCCCTACGCAATCCCATAAAGAAGGCACGTGGGCCACATCCCTAATTGAGACAGTTGCAAGATGGACCCCTGTACAAGACCGATTCATCATAGTGGTGACGTCCATGGAAGCCCTCATACGCAATCCTCTTGTCGAAGAAAATCTGCCAATGCAGCTGACACTTGCTGAGCTCATAGACTGGCTTCTCAGCTCCAATATCAATATGATTGGCCTAAGTGTCATGGATGTTCTCCTTGGATTTGTTCAACATATTCTCTTGTTGCTTCAACTTGGAGGTCGCGACTCTAAGATTACACCGCATCCCCAACAGTCAATTGGCGTGGGTCTATTCGGGGACGTCAATGGGGAAATTGGTCTTTCAACTATGCAAGCCAGCAACGAAAAGCCTGCTTCTAGCGATGCCACTGCTGATACCCCGTCACCCGTCCGCCAACAGTTACTTTCACGTCTTTCAAGTTGTATTGGTGATCTTGCAACGCACATATATTATACTGATCAGGTCTCCGACATGATAATGCTGATTCTATCCCGTCTGAAACCTTCTTCAAGTTCAGACGCTGCGGCAGCAGCAGCTATCGAGGACCCATCTGGAGCCGCTACGAACCTTGCGACCTCTGTCGGTGGCCAGGAGGATCCAACCACGGATGGCTTTTTTTCTTTTGCAACTGCACGTGCCACCGCGCTAACGGCTGTTAAAGACGTTCTCATCGTGGCAAATATGCGGAGATCTACAGGGGCCGTGGCTGAAACAAGAAGTAAAGTAGGCCTAAATGTCTGGGAGGGGACACAATGGCTTCTGAGAGATGAGGACTTCGATGTCAGGGTAGCTTATGTAGATGCTTTCCTCACATGGTTAAGGCTCGAGACGAACAACCATGATTTGCAGGTTCCTACAGATGGTCCTCGTCGCGTCAAATCCGAGGCGAAACGAGAGGGAGTCCATGAAGACAAGTTGGCGAAACGAGCAGTTTCTAATGCATCACGAGGTGAGAAACTCCGTAAGCCGGATCGCTCGAAATATATCCAGCTGTTGCATCTGGCCATCTATGAAAATGCTCTGGAAAATCCAGAAGACGAGACGAATATTCTGTTACTTCACCTCCTTTTGAGCACGGCTCTGGATCGCTTGGGGGTCAATGCTGCCCGATATGGCTTGCCCATGATCCTCCGGCTTCAAGACGATATATCAAACCCCGTCCTCGTCAGCAGCTCCCAAGCGAGGATTTTACTCGGCAGTTTGGTACACGGATATCTCGCTGCCATAATTGAAACATTTGATTGTCAAAGTTCCCGAGTAGGGAGTGACGTGCAGCGTGAAATCTCAAGACGTCGTCAAAAAGGTTGTTGGTATGACAGGGTGAGATATCCCGCACTTCCGCTCGGACAAATCTTGGAACCATCCGCCTCCGGCACTTCAAACTCCTGGCCCGAAGTTCATTCAAACTCTTTCACGTTCTTCTCCAACAGAACGGAGCTCATCGATGAAATCGCGAAATCATACAATACTAGCTCATTGTCCTCGGCGAATTCACCTCCAACATCTCCTGGTCGAGGTTTCTCTGTTCCGACCCTTGGCTTTGGCTATGGGTTTGGTGCAGTCCCTACCGCAAAACCAGCTTCTGAGGACGAGTTACCGGAGAAGGTAAAAGATGAACTTGCGGCGGAATGGACAAAAGACATTTGTATCGCCGCTGTTGAGAGAGACAGTGCTCAGACATCATCGATAACAGCCTCGAAGACGGGCACCGGCTCATTGCCTCGTAATTTTCTCGCAGTCACAACTGATGGAAATGGGGCGAATGGTCAAATTTCAGGGAGAAATTCCCCTATACACCCTTCTGATCATCCTAACCAACATCAGCAGCACGGGTCAAGACCAGCGTCTGCAGCATATGGTCTTATAAATGGTCTTGGCAGCCTTTCAAATCTTCGAAGAGTTAGTACTCAAGATAATTCACCTGTAGGGATGACTCCTAGTTCAAGTCGAGATTCTACGGTTCGGGTCAATGAACTGAAGCGGGCACTATCCGTTAATCGTACTGGAGTTCGACGTTCGAGCCCATTGCGGACTCGTCCAAAGTCAAGACCCAATGCAAGCATCATTAGCAGTGACAGTGAGAGTATGGTCAGCTACAGCGATGTCGATGGAATGAGTGGCTCTGTCCTCGATGTCTCTGATAATGCAAACATCCACAGCGACTCACGACGTTCCGAGACATCTCCACAAAGAGAGAACGGGACTCGCACAGCAGAAGCTACAAAACCATTAACTAATCCTCTCTCCATACAAAGCCTTCATAAAGGGGAATACGTTCGCCCCGGTTCTCGTCATAAAGACGACGACATCCCACCCGTCCCGAAAATTCCTTCTTCGTTGAACCTCCCGGGCGGATTCCCTTCTGAAAGTTCTCCCGTGCGTCCCTCGACTGCCAAGTCTGCTGATGGGGTCCGTCAATTTTCTTCGCAGAGTCCCTTGTCTCAAAACCCCTCAACCGATCGAGGTAGACCGAAATCCAATCATGGCTTTTCCATTCGACCACCTTCAAGCCGAAAAGAGAGAGAACGAGCCATGGAATTGAACTTTTGGGCCAGTGGAAGTGAAAAATTGAATAATAATCATAATCATGATCTGTTTAACCATAGAGCAGATCTAGGAAAGCTGTTAGCAGAGATTGATGTTGAATCAGGAGGCGGAGGACCTCCAGCACCACCGTCATCATCACCACCATCAATTATGGTCGGGGAAAGAGAAAAGAGAATCCGAAGTGGATTGAGCACACCACCGTATTGAAGAGTGAGTGTGTATTTGATTGATCGAAGCGAAAAAGCGTTGATGTGTCGAGGGAATGCATGATGAGTTTGAATCGTTATTTAGTTTCTATTGTACGTGTACAAGTATATATGTATGTTTTGGTAGGAGAATATTTCGTCGAAAGCGAAGAAGATGAAGATGAAATGTGAATTGAATCATTTTTGCCTTTCATTCTCCCTTTCATACATACATACATACATATATATACGTATATATATACAATACAAACTTGAAAGATCTTATACCTACTCAATAGGACCGTCTCTTGATCAAAACGAAATAACAATTGACCTCCCAAACAACGAAATTCAAGTCTAATGAATCATACCAAGATACTTCTTTATTGAAAGACAGATAGATCCCTTACTATCTTTTGAATCTATCCTTGAACCTCAAACCTGAACCATTCCCTCCAACAACACCCAAATGACCAAGTGGTTTATTCCAATCTTCATTAATTTCATCGTCTTCAAAAAAGTCATAAGTGTCGTCATCGTTGTTTTCGTAATTATCTTTTCTGGGACTGTAGGGGCTGCTTTGGTGCTTATCATTATTTGATAATGTTGTATGTTTGTTTCGGTTCAGAAATTGTTGCACCTTGGTTGCAATGGACGTTCGCGGTTGGGAGATAGAAGGGGGATGTCGAGGCTTCGAAAGCCGCCGATGACGAGAATGTTGATGATGGAGAGGAGTGTTGTTACCGGATCCATGATCTGATGAGCGACGTTGTGCGCTCATGTTGTGACGTTGTGTTCCTGAGCGGTGAGGTAACGATGTTGAAAACGAAGGCGAGTTTGTTGACGTAAGAGAATTGGCCTTTGCTGGATTTTCTGACACTGGTTCCGTTCGCCGAAAAGTTGTCTGAGATGGTAGAACAATAGCAGATGTCAATTTGTCAGGCGTCGTTGCACTGTCAATGAGATATTTGCCTGGTTCCACAGGAACAGTAACACCGTGACCACCTTTCTTGACATGCTGAGGTGCTTCTTTGAACGTTGGCGTCAGATCCACAAGTGGCTTTGGAGGTTCATTTTCCCGCCGTGTAGATGAGGAGCGAGACTGTGCTCGATCTCTGTGGGATGAAGACCTAGTCAGTTTCGAACTATCCGATGTTCCTGGTCGTTTATGACTCGGTAATTGTCCCAAAATGCTGTTAGGTGTAAACAGGTTGTCTCCCGGCGCCCCTCGGTTTTGCGAGGAGGACTCGACAACGGTAGGAGCTGAGAAATGGCCAATCCCACGAGGGAAGGATGTAGGTGGCATTGATCGATCACAAGGTCGTTTACTTGAGGCCTTTGCCACCAAATTAGGAGCGCTCAAATGGACTCGGTCCAGTGAGGCAGTGCGACCATTTGCTTGGAAGAGACTCCCTCGCCTCATTGAATACGCCCTTCGAGGTTTTTGCTTGAGCCCAAGAATGTCCACCAAGTACCAGCTTCTCCAACTTTGTACTGCATCATACCAGGAATTGGCCACATCTTGGTCGTCGGTCGAGAAGAAATGGACGAACTTTGAGGGATCGAGAAAGATGTTTGATTTTTGCTGAGATTTGATAGCGAGACAACATTTACGGGGCGGTTTTATCTTCCTCGCGACTTGATGCTGCGTTGGAATGTAGATGTCGAAATCTGACAGATGGCAGATATTCTCAGTTTCAGAACCCTCCTTTTTAGTCACTGTGATTTGACCATCTGATCGCAATGTAACAATTTTCTTGTCCCATCTACCAGGTCTCTGTGAATGATAAAGCCTCACCGAGTGGTCCTCAGGTTGAAGAGATGGGGCTGACGATACCCTCAATCCATTGGCCCTAGAGTCTTCAGATTTTATTTTGATGATGAAAGTGTTGGCATCATCTTTATCCCAGGAATTCATAATGTCTTGAACTCGTTCATATTTTCTCACCGGACGTTCTAACCCAAGCTGTGAGAAGCTCTCCAGGATGATGAGGTTAGTTGCGTTGGGACGTGCCAGACGCACCAAAGCTGTTGCAGCCAACTGGATAGCTGTGGTGTCGGGAGATACCAAGATTTGAACAACGTCTTCGTCCCAGGTGACAGTAACTTCTCGCTGTCCAGGGTTGAAAGCTGTGATCGGTCCCTTGTTCGGGAGGGCGCCAGTCATATATGGATCTTTCCTTGTAGATCTGGCGGACGAAGGCGCAATGTGTATTGGTTCCGAGCTTGTGATGCTGGATCTTCGTTTGCTACTAGAACGGCTGGAACCATGGTCATTATGTTCCTCGGATCCTGCTGCCCTGCTGCTCTCAATTGCCTTAGCCTCTCCCTGCGACTGTCGCAAAGAAAATAAGCGGGTCAAACTTGACGGCCGTCGTGATTCCTTTTGGGCTGGTTGTTGTGCAATAATTGGAGCTTCAATCTCCGCTCTGGCGTCCTCGGATCTTCCTGGATTTGTTTTCCCCTCCAGAGCTGCCAGTGAGGCCTCATGCCTCGTCACTGAGCGACCCTTCGATCTTCTGGGACGTTGACGGGACTCGGGACTTGGCGGAACACGAGAAGCGTCATCTTGCTGGGATTCCTTTTCTTTACGATCCGATTCTGGCAACGACGGTTGAGTAATATTGGGACGGTGAGAAGCGGATTTTCTGACGGATTGATATCTGGATAATTTGCGAAGAGGGTGGTTCGCGACAGTCGCCGTCTGCGATGCGGTAGACATGGTGCATCGTTCTTCATCCGGGCTCGAGAACGGTCAGAAAGCACTACATGATCGGTTTTCCAATGAATTGAAGGAGAGGAGATATGACTGCGAAGACGAAGATGGTGTACAACATTGATGACGAATAACGTATACGTTAATAAATAAGCAAAGACTGGCGGAATTGGTCTGCTCGAGAGGATGAGAAAGTAAAGTAAAGTACTATGTACATGCAGTAGAATTCAGAATGTTTCGAGGCCAGCTGATGGAATGGAATGCTTCGCTTCGGTTCGGATCCCCCACCACCAATGGGAGGGAAAGATTGCCAGCCCTTGACAATTAGCGTGGCAGGGTACTGTACTCGGTATGCGGGAGGCATGACGCGCCCTCCCCACTCTCAGAGCACCATACCCAGAGTACCCAGAGTACTCTGTACATAGTATTAAGTCCGGTACTCTGTAAGCCTAAATTTAGTGAAGAACTCGACTCCACTGATGCACCGATCCACGTTCAATGCGCCTATTCTCAGAGTAGTCCACGACGGTCTCGGTCAATAGATTAAACATATGCACGCCACCATGCACCAGGAACCGCAGCTCATCAACAGACCCGATTGGGAAAGCGGATCACCAGATACAAAGTGCAGCCTTCCATTCAATCGATCTTCGTTCATGTATCTAGGACATCGTAGAGCGAAACGCAGATTTGCGATCCAAATGAAAAGCAACCAATCACCTTAACGTGTCTTCATATCAGACATTGTCCATTATATTAAAGTCCCATTTGCGCGCAATACACGAGTCCCCCACGTTCATACAATTAAATGGCTATCCCAAATCGACACGGTCAACATCATGCGACAGTACGCAAATCTTTGCAAGCCGCTCTGGTTCTTGAGAATCACGAGACAACGGCGGTCTTGGCTTTACTCTTCGAGTTGGACCGTCCGAGCAACCCCTTCAGATTGCTCATAGACCCTGACCCTTTCATACCAGGCGTTTGAATTCGTGACTTGATCTTCTTCCTAGCACTGCTCAGAGCTGGCGTTGAGGCCGATTTCTTGACCGATGAAAAAGAGACTGCCCGTGATGCCACAGGAGTATTGTTGGGACCAGCAGCGTTACGCGGCTTGCCAAGTTGGCCTTTGCGGCGGACCGGGGATGTTTTTGTCGAGGCAAAAGAGACATTCCTCTTGGCCGGAGAACCAGCAACCTTTTTCGCAACCTTGCCGTTGGTCTTGCTCTTTACGGGAGTAAGGCTCTTACCGGCCCGCTTCTGCTTCTTCGATTTCGCGGTGAGGTTCATGGCCGAGGTGCTTTCGTCGAGGACTAATTGTAGTTTCCGCTTAGCACCGGCCAGGATGCCACCTCTCTTGTCCTTGGCTGCCTCCTTCTCTTTCGGATCACTCTTCTTCTCTCCACTCTTCTTCTCCGGCCCTCTCTTTCCCAGAATGCCTCGGCACCCAATGCTACCGCATCGGCATTCTTGAACGTTTCGCGCACAAAACGGATCAAAATTGTAGTCGTATGTGAGCTCCTGCCCTGTCATGATACCGCGCTCGCCTGCAAAGAGAGCCATGCGAGGCTGGCCATTGACCGTCCACTTCTCCATTCGACAATTGGGCTCACATGAGTGATTTACGAAGCGAGCAATTGATCCGCGAGCAGTAGCATCTATGACGAGAGCGGAGTCAAAGAGCATAAGATAGTAATGCTAGGGGACAAGTCAGCAGCGTGCACAGGTGGAGAAAAGACAGACACTTACTGAATTGTCCTTGTAGGTTGTACGCATTCGGTGTTCACATTCCTCCTGGGTAATAATTTCGCCAGAGTATTCGACAATGATCTGATTGGGTCTGAATGTGCGGTTCGAGCGGACTCCATATCCACGATCTGCCGTTTTGATGACTTCAACACCAATTTGATACTTCCCTCCCTTCTTCACTCGTTCTTTGAGATCGGCGAAATTTCTGTTGCCACAATGCTTCTTTCCAAGGCTGCAATTGGAGTCGTTACACTCGTAGAACATGATCCGGTTCTGACAGTCTTCGTCGCACCCTGTGGACTCGCTGCATCCACACAAAGATTGGAATTGCTTTAGGAGAGTATCATTGCCTCTCCAATATGCCGCGGCATCTCCAACAAAGGTATTTTTATTCAGTTTACGCCACTCATCAGGTTTGGGCTGGCTCGACGGGAGAGGACAGAACACGTCAAAAGGTAGCCTGAAATCAGTACCGATATTCCACAAGCGTTCACAAGCGAACATGGGGAGTGGAAGAATCTTATTTTCTTGAGAGAGGGGTTGCTCAGAGTTCTCCTTCATCCCAGCTGATGTGCGGCGATTTGTCTTTGAAGGGCGTTGGATAAACATGTCCCTTGTTTGCCCTGCGTAGAGACCCGACGCGAGATACTTTTTAGCTTTGTATGGATGGGGTCCAGTAACTTCAGTATCATTGGTTGTGAGCTTCTCGGCTGCGATCGAGACTGCAGGATCAGACGCTGCTCGGCCAAGGGCGGGGTCACTGAGGCGACGCTTCTTGGTCGTTGGGCCTTCGAAAGAGGGAGCGACCGTAGAACCTTCTATGAAGGCAGATCGACGCCGAAGACTTCCTGTTCGTTTCAAAGAGCCCAGCCGATCTTTGCTACGTTCCATAGCAGCATGTGAACGTTTCCCAAGGGTGCTTGCACTGATTGCTAGATCCGAGACTATGGTTCCAGCACGCTCAAGCATAGATACACGTGATGAGCGGCGAGTAGCTCTATCATCAGCAGCCTTATATCGTGCCTGCCTTTCTATTTCAGCCTTTTCCTTCAACTCTTTCGCTGATGGTTGCTTTAGCTCTGCTCCATTTTCTATGCGGTCAACGACGTTTATTGTATCTAGCGAGTCCATGCTCTCGTTATTCTCGTCTTGCAAAATAAGGTCTGTTCGACTCAATGCCCAATCCATGTCGAGAGCATCGATGCCCGTTCGCAAAAGGCTAGACTCTGAGCCGCTTGGAACGAGTGTCTTGCCAGACACGTTCCTCAACCCGCTTTGCAAGTCATCAGCCGCTCCGCCCATTTCGATTTTGCGATCTGTTACACTTCCGACGCGTCCAACGCGTATTATTTGCCCACGGTACTCTTTCTTCAGGTTTATAGTCTCGCTCGACTGGCTGGACGCGTCTGTCGCGCTATCATCTGGTGTGGGTAGCTGATGATTGACGCCTTTGCCAGCAACTACAATGGTGTCTTCGTCGAAGGGTAGTGTCTCCGAAGAAGCAGTAGACAGTCGGCTTAGGCCAGGTCGAGTGACTGCCTTTGTCTCCTGCGAGCTTACCGAGGGCACTGGGTTTGAGAATTTGAGAGTCGTCTGTGTGAATGGCATGATTCTTGCGGGAGGAGGGAGAGATCGGGAAAACTTGAAGGGGCACCCAGCAGTGAATGTATACCAGGAATAATAGATGGACGAGATTTATTCAACAGTGTAACATAGTCTTAGAGCAAGGTTGACTTCTCCTGAGGGAGAATTGATGCAGAATGGGATTTCTTATGGTTGTGTCTAGCCGTAGTGATTTCTAGGAAAGACGGAACATTGATAAATTGCGGAGGGAAACAATAGCGTTTGGGAGCAAGGGTCTATGCAGCTAGCCAATGGAGTTATGGGAGCTCCCCGCGACAACAACATTCCTGGCTGAAAAGACGAATAGGATGAAGTAGAACCACTCGTTTGTGCTACCGGCTTGTTTGTATGCTAAAGGCGAGGCACGTTCACTCATGAAACATGGATTGCAAAATGTTGCCATTGGCAACAATGTATATTCAGCTTCTACTTCGTCATGCTCCATGCCTCGTACATGACAAACAGAGCATTCGACTCTCTTGGCTTGACGTAACCCATCCCTCGCTGTTCCAATGATCGAATAAGCATTGGATCATTCCAGAGGGAATCAAAACTGCTCGAGAAATTGAGAAACCAATGCATATAATTGTTGTAGAGCTATTTGAGCCTATCTATCCGTTGAATGAGTGAAATGGCCTGGTAAGCCAAAGGATTAAGCAGAACAGACAACGTGAAGAGGATGACCCAAGAAGACACGGCCGAATACCAAGCCTTGTTGAAACATTAAAAGATTGCTGCAAAATGACGATCGCTATTAATATTTCTCGCCGATACGAGGAGCCCCCCCTTTCCAGTCGTTACGCTCGTAGTAACGGAAAACCAGGTCATACCCATCAAGGTCATGAACGATGCGGTCAACCCTGCGGTAACCTTTGATATTGTCCATTTTGAAATGGCGGCGCGCGGCTTGCCTCTCAAGTGCCTTGATTTCGTGAAGTGCATCGAGGTCAGCCGCTGCCTTCTCGTCGATAGAAGGTTTTGCTTCGAAAAGGGTGACAGTGAATCGTCCAGGTTTGAAAATATCGACAACATGGTCGATGATATCGATTGTTTCCCCTTTGTTTTGACTAGCTGGCACGTTGGTCTCAAAAGAGGCGTAAGAACAATGAGATTCTGGCGTAACGTGAACCGTGAAGTAATGACCACGACTTTTTACCCCGTGAGCAGGAATTACACCGTTTGCCGAAAAGCCGCAAGGATAGAATTGGTAAGCATCGATCCGACCTTCTGGATACTTGCTCTTGGGATAGATATTGGACAGTCCGCAAGATTCAGAAACGACGGTACCCAAAGCATGGCCTTCGGTTGTTAATTCCTCAGGGTAAGCCTCCTCTTCGTCTGAAACGATGTCTCCAGTATCAGAAGACGTGTTGCTGAACACATCTATATGTTCATCCCGAGATGATCGAAAAGAGTGGTACTGACGTTCTGCGACCGCACTCGCATGGTCGAGGTAGAATTGCTTAGCATTCTCCTCTTCCAAGTCAGTCATCAAAATTTCCAATGTCTCGTCCTCCGCTTCAGGTCTACTGAAGCCGTGGATGTCGGTTACCTTTGTTGGCAGGCTCAGAATCTTGGTCTCCGTCTCCACTTCGCCTTCTTGTGGACTTGCAGGAGGTGTGAGCAAGGTGTGGGGCTCGGTCAGATAGAGATACCAGTGTTCTCCATTCATTTTCCCAATCATGTACGCACTGCCTCCTAGAAATAACCGGTCTAGTGACTTCACTTCATCCCTCCAGCTGCGATGAGGTCCACGTTGACGATCTGGGAAGAGGAAATTCTTGCGGCTGTAGAAGACTCTGTATGGAGGAGCGGCCGTAGCGATGCCGCCACCTGAAGGAGCGGTACTTTTAGGAAACCCTCCATACAAAGCTGCAATTTCCAAAATGCGAGGAAGTCCACAGAGCAGAGTGGTAGTACCACAAGTCTTCAAGATCAGCTTGTGGGGAAAGACGAACATGCTGGATTCGGACAATAGATAAGCATCGACATCCTCGGATTCGACAATTGAAAGAACTTTGCAGTTCACAAGATCAAGCATGTCCTTCCAAATTTCTGCATCGACAGCTTTAAGCCCTTTCGGGTTACTGGGGCTGACATCATGAGCCGACGACGTAAACCAAACTTCTAAAAGCTTTTCCGGTCCTTCGAAAGCGTTGCTCGAATCAAGATCGACTGCAGCCTCACGGTTGATTGTCAAAGACGGCGTCGGGTTAAACGAGGATGGAGACGCTGTATATCCTTTAGGGATCCCAATATTTACCATCTCCGTGCTAGACAGTTTGAGGTAAACCTCAGACAGACTCAGCTGAAGATTGGTATGAGGCTTGGCAAGAGGGATACCAGGTTTCGGCAGTCAAGTGAAGCACTATCTGCCACCCAGACGAACAATGCGGTGTCCGCCTGAGAAGAGAAGGCCCACTATCTGGTGGGTTATATAGGAGGCTGGCTTATGCCAGCAGCAATCGCAGGTGTAATAGAATGGACCTCTGAAGGGTCGTTAGGGAGGTCGAGCCGAAAGAGGGATGAAAAAGTCCTTTTCGAAAGGAATTGTGGGCTATCTGGGGTTCCTCGTTCTGACAGATTCCGATACCCTTGTCAAGTATCGGGTCCAGCAGACGAGGATATCTGCTTCGTTTTACGCAAGGGGTGGGTAACTTGACAGCACGTAGCTGGTGTTATCTGGGCCTGTGAAGTTACAACATGTTAGCTCTGTTGATATGTGGTTGCCAGGTGATTGCGGAGAGGCATGAATAAAGGAAAACTCTTACGCACTTTGCAGGCTTGGAGAGGAAGCGCAGTAGGTCTGTTCGGCACATATAAGAGGACTACTTCAACAATGTGGGCAGTAGGAGGCTGTATACGGCCTTGAACGGCGGGTGGATGGTGTGTAGTCGCTGCTTGCCAGCTTTGTGAACCTTTGGGCTGGTGCTGGTATGTTGTAAGGTGACGTCGTGTGAAATGAGGTGAATTGGGAGTTGCGCGCTGGTTTGCCTTAACAACAATTGATGACGGGATGTAGCAGGACAGGTGCCAGAGGAGATCGATTTGAAAGCATTGGAATTTCAAGATCCAGATGTGAGCTGATGATATCTCGATATATATCTGGTTGAAGAAAGAGACGGTGAAGCGAGAGCCTTCGATGCCTTTATGGAGACAGGGTTTGTGTGTAGTGGCGCGCAAATTTCCTTTCTGGTGGCAGAATTTTGGCTCCAACTTTTTTTGTTTGGCGGGGGAGACTGCTTGGAGAGAGGGAAAGAGAGGCCCGATCAGATCGACAGTGAAACAGCCGCAACTGAAACCGACACTACCAGGTACAATCCTGTCCCTCCCTGATACTAATTATGGTAAAATATGTATTTGAGTCATTTAATTGCATACAGTTCTTACAGGCCATACGTACGGCAGTATTTAGTAATGTTCCGGTACATCATAGTGCAGCAATAAAAAGCATGCTCCTATGGGACACCAACCTAAACCCATCATTGACGTGGACCATCCTGGGCATCATTCTCTCCTGTGGTAATATCCCCTCACAGCCTATTTCAGAGTACTCTAGATACCAAAATGTCCTCCCAGTACTCTCATTGATATCCATACCGTACATTATTCCCAACCAGTTCTATGATCACATAGCAATCTACATCCATGTGATCCGGAAGGGAAGTATCGTATTATTACAGGAGGGCATGTACTGAACCTCGGTCTCATTGGATGCACCCGACCGGTTTCTTCCTTTGCTGTATCTGCACAAGCACGTTCGATCGGGAGTACGCTGTCCATCGTAAAGTACCGCAAACACTAATCACCACTACTGCGCAGCAAATATCTTAGCACGGTTTACTGTTTCGAGGCATGCTTGAGCTTCTTACGATCAACGCATCTATATCATAACTGCCATAGCAAATAGCCGTCGGGCATCATAACTATCATTGCCTTCATGCATAACCTGGTTTCCTTCTCCCTACTCCTGAGACGCCGGACCACCTGCTTCCCTTAGAGCACGGATTTCTCGAAGACCAGCTTTGGCCTCCTCCACCTCAACGCCATCCTGGCATAACTCCTCACATAACGTCTCCGCGCGATCCAGTTCCCCGGTGCGCATCGCCCATCTGGCCAGCCATAATCGTGCCTTCGACGTAGTCGCTGTCACTCCCGTGCCAAACGGTTCTTCACCTGGCACAGGTGCGTCCCCATCAGCGTCTTCGTCCGAGAACGCCTCGGTCGCGTCGTCATCGCCTGGAGAAAGGTCCCTTCCTTTGGCTACCAACTTTCCTGTGCTACCATTCTCCTGCGCGACCGTAACTTCCATGTATTCAGCCGTCGTGTCCATATCGCCTAGCTTTTCATAAAGTTGAGCAATCTGGTAGAGCGTTTCTGGATCTAACAATTTGCGGCCTTTAGATTGGGATGGAATGTCTCGTGCAGTACTCTGCCGACCCTTCAAGGAGTTGACACTACTGTCGAAAGAAGTTGCATTCGACTCCGTATTTTCGTTCTCATAATACGCCCCGGCAATAAGAGCTCGCTTCAAAGACTTGATGGCCGGTTCATGCCGACCCATTTTGGAATAGCATGATCCAACGGCTTGCCACATTTTCGGATCATAGGGACGCAAAGCTGCTGCCCGTTGATAGTAGAACAAGGCGTAGAATGACATGTCTAATACTTCGTAAGCTTGGCCTAATCCATACCATGCTCGATAATCCTTCCGATTGACGTCGACCGCACGTCGATATGACTCAATCGCTGCGTGGGTATTTTTCATCTCGATATACTCATGTCCCATCAGAGTCCAAGCAGAAAGAAAATTTCGGTCCAATGTCAAAGCGCGACGAAAGTACATTACTGCTTTCTCGTGCTCAGACTTCAGTGAGTAATAGTTGCCAACAACGCAACAAGTCTCCGGTCGAAATTTATCGGTAGCCGTTGCTAGCTGTGCCAAAAAGGATAGCTGTGGTCTGTTGCCCATGACATATAGTATGTTCGAGTAATGATCGAGGGCATCAAGCCTGTGGGGATCTGTGACGAGTAGATCGTTGAATATCTCAGATGCTGTTTCGAAGTCTTTGGCATGGTAGTGAAGAAGAGCTGATTCTGTGGCCAGAAAAGAAGAAGACGGGAACACGGCTTGAAGGCTGTCAAGAGTGCCAACAATCTCGCCATCATGCTGATATAGCTCTTGAGAGCAATGCAGCCGGAATATCAGGTTCATCAAGTTGGGCGGCATTTGTAGCAAGATCTGATTCATCTACAACACGTCAGTTCGCCTTTGCGTTATCGGGGATCGATTCACCTCTTCTAAGCTACTGATAAGATCACTTAGTTCGTGCCAGGCCTCCCAATTGAAAGAATAGCGATGGATGGACTGTATCAGCCATTTCTTTGCTTCAGTGTCATTCTTCATCTTGGCAAAAACAATACCATATAGATATTCTAGCCATCCGTCACTCTGCTCCTCTCTTCCTTCTTCCCTCAGGTCATGAAAATAGCCCTCAAGACCACGTGCAAGATCTGCAAGTTCTCTGTTCACTGTCACGCCACCATCTGCGGGACCCAGCACCATCTCGCTCTCCTCATCCTTCCGTTTCTCTCCAGACATGTATCTAGCATACAAAGCAAGGAACAAGGACTTCTGGCTCAATTTCGGAAAAGGATCGGCGGGAGATGGTCGTGTAGGATTTCGAGACTTTCCCTTGGTTTTCTGCGGCGTAGATAACGGTGTCCTACTCTTGGATTTTTCGTATACGGCGAGGCCGCCAGCTGGAATACCGGGTGGTAGAAAAACTGCCGCACATCGGTCATATTCTCTCGTGTCAAAGTAGGATTTCGCTAGTAAATATTTGGAGGCTTCTTTCATTTCAAGCGCTGCTTCTCGTGGGTTGTGATTCTGGGTCGAGATCAGAGGATTTGGAACCACTTCTTCATCTATATCCCGCATAGGTGAATTTCCCTCATCTTCGGACGCTGGATCATGGGGAGGTGACGGGGTAATGGAGTTCAACATCTCTGCCGCCCTTGCAGATATTAGTATAGAAAACACGAGCCACGATGCCAACCTACCATTTTGCGGATCGATATGAACATCTTTCTGAGCACCTGATGGCAGCAGACTGGAACTCCTGCCGTATTCTTTGCAGCAGCTCCGGTGAAAGGACTTCGGCCATGGACACAGAAAAGGCGTCAGGAAAGTCGGCTGTTATCTTGTACTGCAACTTCGAACGAGAAGACTACTGTATTGCGTCAACCTTGGCATGATTTCTCAGGATAGGTCGAGGCGATGCTATGTTGTCGCCGGTATTAATACCGCGGTACATCCGTATGTAGAGCTTCTTACAATACTGTATGTTGGTCTACCAATACAAACACAAACAAAATTAGTTGGAGACGACCCTCTCAAGTCGCGATGCACTGAATACATCAGCTCCCCACGCGTCACTCACCACTTGCCTACTGTTAGGGAAGGACAAGCGAAAGACATTAACTAAAGTTGGCTCAGTTGCGGGGAAGAGAATAGCCGGTTTCATGGAATGGCCGATAGATGGTCTTGTTTATTGCATTAACAGGGGCGCTGGTCTCCAGTTATAATCTTGGTACTGTACAGTAAGTTGGTACCTGTTTAATTGGAGATTCTCAGGGCCCATGGCAGGGTCCTGTGCTGGAGAAAAGTAAAATGATCCAAAAGCATCAACAATCCTCTCCACTCTCCTTTTGTTGTCGATAGGAGTATTCGCATCCGGAAGGTCTTCTACTCGTCCACCGACTTTCTGTTCTCTTCACCATCATGTTTACAATCAACCAGATATACTAATTACATTGCGAATTTCATTATACCTCCTAACGCTCTCGTGTAAACATCGCCGCTCACATGCAATCTACTTCTCATCACCATGGAAAGCATAAGACAACGCGCTGACACCGCCCCTTTGAGCATTGATGCCACCATCGCCTCCATGGCCAATCCCGACAATGCAGTCAAGCGCATCTCACGACAATCCAAAAGATTATCCTTGAATTTTCCAATCCTGTCCCCCACGATTACTCCAGATCAGCCGAGTTCACCATCTCCATCGTTCTCCACACCAGCACATTCCGGACGGAGCTCCCCAAATCGAATAGAGCCGGTAGCTTTGTCACCAATCGATTCCGCTGGATTTTTGACATCTATTGCAGCACAAGAACGGAGGGTGCTTGAACTGAAAGAAGAACTTCAACGAGCGGAAAATGACCTTGTGAAGTTGAAGAAACAGTGGGCGTCCTTTGAGGCCAACAAGAAAAGGAGTGAAATCCGCCATGTTGAGAGAATGCAGCCGCTCAACAGGCCAAACGATGGCTCAGTGGCAGCAGACGATATATCGGCGCGAGCACAGCACTTGAAGAGGTTGGAGCGGCCAGCAAGGAAAACTCAACAAAGAGTGTTTGAAGGATCCAAACATACAAGAACATTGTCTCTGCTCTCACCCACTGCTACAGAGAAGAGGTCGTCGGAGTCTCCCTCACCAATAATTGGCCAAACGCCTTCACCACAGCTGGAAAATGACAACTTACCCGAGCCATTGGCCGCCATCAATGAACCTACGCCGGCCGAGTTCGTCAGTCCCTCGTTTTCGAAGACTTATAAAGATCTCGCCAATAGGCACTCGTTACCTCCTGCTTCCCGGGATGCTTTTGTGAAGACAGGAAAACAAATGGCTACAGATCTGAAGGAAGGATTCTGGACGTTTGTTGAGGACATAAGACAAGCTACAGTTGGTGAGGAAGGTATTAGTGCAACAGATAATAGGACTTTGAGAATGTCGAACTCTGAGATTGAAAAGCCAAACTCCCAAAGCACCGGTGCCGTACCTAAGACAAGCAAGTCGAGGGAGCAGCTCTCGTCTATCCCAGCATTGAATCGTCAAATCAGTTCAGCGAGTAAGACCTCCATGAGCTCTACTGACAACAGGTCTTTTTGGGAGGAATTTGGTTTGGAAACACCCCAACAGAAAAAGTCGACCAGGAAGACTACAGCCGATGCAGGAAAAGGCTCTTCTTTGATAACTGATCTACTCGATCAAGATGATCACTGGGACCTTTGGGATTCACCAGCAGTGCCTCTGACAACTCAAAAGTCTCCATCTGAATCTCAAAAACATACCTTACGACACAGTAATTCTACAATCGGTTCACATGCAACTAATGATACACATGCGGATTCTACGACTCAAAGTCATCGTACAAGCACAAGCTCAGTGGATACCACGACTGACGGTAGTGGCAACTCGTCCACGTCACAGACGGACGATAAAACTATCGAGAGCACCACGAAGGACAACAATATTGCAGCTATCCCATGGCCAAAGAAACTACATCCTGCCCGTCTTTCTCGGACGATATCCGACATCATGAAAGAATTCGAAATTGATGGTCCGATTAATGAAGAAGCTCTTGCTGCAGCCGAAGCAGAAAAGGCCAGAACAGACTAAAGTATGGTGGAACGGAGTCGATCAGGATTCATCCTCAACAGTCACGACAAATCGGTATCGGTATCGGAATTACCATTGTGTCGCCTGATTTAGACAACCAAATTAACCACACCTCTTTACCCACAACAATTGAAGGACATCATCGTTCTTAGAATTGGATCGATAAACACTCACGCATTAGTCTATTCGTTTGGACATTTCAGTTGATCTTCAGGAGCGATTTGATACTTGCATCTTAGACAAGATCCGAGTTGGGAAGGAAGTCTTATTTTGAAATCAAATTTTCCCTGAGTGGAATTCCAGCAAGCAAGCGTAATGAACAAGATGATTATTTAATGAAAGCCCAATACCGGACGCAAGAGAAATGATATGAAAGAACATATACTGTCAATTCTAGATCTCAATATATAAGTTATACAAGATGATGAATATACATATAACATTCCATAGTTATGCGAAATGATTATCCCAGATCATCATCAGTCTGTCTAGTAGATTAAACTAATTCAAACTCGTCCATCATCATCATCATGGCCCTATTCTTCTCATCCTCATTATTTAAATCTGCGTCTTTAGCCTTGGTTCCATTCCCCTTCCTAATTTTGAATGCTTGACCATTCATCAAACCTCGGATATATGCTGGGCCGATGAGAATGTATTTGTTTCCCTGTTTGTTCTCGTTGTCATGAGAATCTATAGCTTTTCTGAGGATGAATGGCGTACATCCACCTGTGAATACGACGACGATATCTCCTGATTTTAGAGCTGCGGGACCGAGGCCGAATAGTCGTTGTGGATCGGTGTTCTCGTCGTTATTGTAAGTATCATTAGAACAGGGTTGAGATGGAGATGGTAGGATGCTAGTAACGAAGATTCTCTTCCCTAGGCAGATTTGCATTGCGTACATCCAGAAACTTGGTTCTGAGTCCCAATTGACTTGCCTCGTGGGTGCGCCTCCTATCATGTCCCACAGGATCTTCTGGGCGGACGGGAAGAAGGTTTGAGGGTAGAATGGTGTTTCGCTTTTACGCGAGGAGGAGCAGGGGAAAGTGGATTTCTCGGTTAGGATTTGTCGTTCGGCGTCGTAGGCATGATTTGGTGTTAATGGTTTGCCGGAGACGAGCATGTTTGATACGAGTGTTCTCCAAAATACGGTGATGGGTTCTTCGTTGGTGGGTTCGTAGGGGTCGGGAAGGAATTGTTTGGCAAATGACATCCAGGCTCGGAACACCAGCATCGCGCGATGGTATCGACGGGTTTGAATATAGGGGTCTACTCGCGGACGTGATGGACGTTTCCAATCGCCGTGTGGGCTGGCGAGGAGGGAGACAGAAGTGTGAGCGATGGTTGCAATGGTACGGCCGCGGAGAAGGAGGTGGTTTTGTGGGATCTGAGGAGGCGAGATATCATGGGAGATTGGTAGGTTTCCGTTTGCGTTGAATCCGTTGTTTTTACCATATTCGGTGAGTCTTGTGCCATTGCGTGGCTGGCGCAAATCGAGTGCCCAGGATGGAAGGTCAGTAGATTGATTGGGAAGTTTGTCGACGAAGCTGAGAATGTCCAGATTATGGAATGTTCGAACCACATACTTGGTAAATAATGAATAGGCTTCAGGGATGCTGATGTCGTATCGAGGAGGGAAATTGATGATGTGTTCGTGATCCGTCAGACCGAGTATGGAATAGATGAAATCCCTCGGGTTTGTACAATTAGCTTCCTTTGATACGGCGAGGAGAGAGAGTAGGTCTGCAGGACGTTGGTTGGCACGATTGATACGAATGATGTCTAATTGGTTAGCTTGATGACTACTTCGGCCACCCATTGAGCCCATAAGTCCTTGCTCGGAATAGAAATCGTCCACACCTATCAACATCTCCCATGAGATCTTGTTGCTACCGATCAAACATGTGGCTTTTTTTGCTAGGGCAAGTTCCTGAATGATCCACACACGTTTGAACCAAGATTTGGCATAGACAGTGCACATGGCATTCCATGTTATGTGAACGGGAGCTCTGACACCGATAGCACGAAACATGTCACCATAGTTTTCTTCAAACATCTCGGTAGTAGGTGTTGGCAGGTATTTGGCGGTACTGATGACGTTAAGCGCCCTCGCAAATTGATCGATGTCATCCTCAGATATATTGGGATCTAGGTCATTTGCTAGGTTGATTGCTCGGTATTTATCTTGCTGTCTTGATCGCACGCCAATCTCCCGCACCTGTGTCACGGTGAGTCCGCCTTCGATTTGATCCGGTGTGATATCTTCGTCGTCCCAAGCAAGCTTTCGAAGACGATCGTCTTCCTCAACTTGCTTCTCAAGCACCTTGATCCCCGCTTGAATTGCCGCTTCAGAGACGTTGGTATGCCCCACGAATGGTAAGTCCAGGTACTGACCGATACGTATTGCAGAATGGAGGGCCACGGCTGAGATATCATCTTCTTCGTCAAGCCAAATCAGAACTTCTTCAGCTTGCCCATATATCTGTCGCATGATTTGAACTTGTTGCTCTCGTTCTTTTAAATCGGCCTGATTGATACATATTGCATCGATCCAGATAAAGTCCACGTGGTGCAAGATACAAACTCTGAGAGCTGCCTGGAGGTTGGCACCAACTGGGAGGGATGCATTCGAGCTCACAGAAATCCTGTCCACGTGTTGAGGAGGGCCCCAAACATAGGATAGTGCTTTGTAGGATGGCGCATCATCTAAAGGAAATATTTCGAGTTCGCCCTCGAGTGCTGTTTGACTGCTGCCATTCACATGTAACAGCCTGAACTGGCTAGGCTCGAGCTTTTCGGAATACTCATACTCTTTCGTGTTCGACATTGGAGCTCGAAATGAGTTACAAGAACAGATCGAAGATAGGCCATGAGAATCAAGCCGACACTTACCTGCTTATTGCTGCTGCCGTGTCTCGTGTGGAAGGCTGAGCTCTAGACCTACCCAGTGAACTTGCTCGTGTATTTTCAGTCTTGGCAGCCATTTGTGGCTTGAACGGGTGCATAACGAGACCATATCGAGACAGTGTTATTGTGAAGTTGATGCATCCTATGTGTAGGAGAGTGTCCCCTTCGACATGGGCTGCATCCTCGATTCCTCGAGAATATATAAGATTGCAAAAGCTCGATCCATTCGAACGGTATGGCTAAGCAGGTAATAATAGTGAAATGCCGTGAAGGTGTACCTGTGGCGATGCTGTGCTGTCCATCTCATCATTCATGGGGCAGCAGAACTCCATACTCTGAGAATTAAATGCCGGACCCTGGGCCCGTACAGTACTCTGTATGTTTTCCTGTGCCTGAACCATGATCTGGAGCTTGACCGCTACACAGAGCGATGATGGAGGATGGAGGGAGGGGGTGACGTGATGCGAATCTTGGCGTTGTGTTGTTTTCTTCTCCATACTCTGATACTGTATCGAAAGAGTCCGAATCGCACCGCCTGGACTTTGATGACTCTGAGCCTCACAACAAATTGGGCCGTCGATCAGCTGAAAGGTGGTGTGATCATCTGCTTTCCCTGACAAATGATTACATGTTCCGCTATGGTCTGGTACGGGGATTACGGTAATTTACCATGATTCTGCCTGGGGGTGGGATGTTCTCTTTCAAGTGGACTGGCGACCGATACGCTATCGGCGGTTGTGGGCTACTGTAAGAGTATCAACGGGATTGAGGTGTCGGGAAGATCTGCGCGCGGCGTGAGGATGTGCTGAGAGTGCTCAGAGTACTCAGAGTACGCACGAAAGCAAGCGCGTGGGACCACTGGTTGATTTCTTACTCTCTACTCTGTACAGCAAAGGATGGTCACGGATTGTCTGCTGGTCTGGTCTCACTGCCGGTGAGACCTGGGTTGCCAAAACTTACTCCGGTACTCAGAGTAAGCTAATGGCATGATTGCCTGGCGGCAAACGTAACCCAAAGTACTAATTATGTACAGTACCATGGAACCACAATCAAATGGAAGGAATGAAGGAGTGCCTACGCTGTACTCTGAGTACTATGGTACATAGTCTGAGTAGGAATATTCTGTATTGTGTCACCGAATGGCGTGCTTGATGGAGATCAACCTTTTCTTTTGATCATTCTAGTACTATGTAATTTACTAATAGTAGGTATTATGTATTGTTCTCACGCGGCATGAAGCTTCGTCACGAGTTGGACAATCGTCAACGGAATCAGCATTTTGAAGGTTCATGCCACCTATGGGTCTCTATCACAAAACAGGTGCCTCCCGTCGAGTCTAGAAGTATAATATTAATATTACATAGTAGTACATAAACAATTCCAGATCCCCCTCTTTTCTCATCATTCGGGGGGTTGAAAGGATCAATACAGCTGCCATCTATATTCTTCTCTCTCCCGTCGTTGAATCTAGAAGTAGCAGCACCCAACTCAATCTTGCCAAGGTCTGTAGGCATTTGCCGTGTCGGACTGCCTGCCCTCATCATTCTTAATCTTCAACCGCATTTCTGAGTCGAGCGAGTGGCGGAGGTTCCCGCACAAACCTTGCGAGTCGTCCACTGGACTCCGTTCTAGCGGTTATTGCTTCGCCTGGTTGGGTAGACCGGCATACGTGTGTTGGAATCGCATGATCATTTAAAGCACCCCTGACTCCCCAAGGCAGACAGGAAACAGACAGGGACCAAGTGCTGCCCAATCTTAATTGTGGAATTACAAATCGACCGTGTTGCGTATCTGCTGGAGACAATTGTCACGACAAATATACACTAGCCCTACCGAGACCCCGTTCCGCGCCAGCCAAGCGGAAGTGCACAAGAACATATCTATCGACAGTCTGCACGACTCTTGATTCCAAAGTGAAGCCTACGACTGGTACATAGACCCAGAAACATTACCTGGATCTATATATCCTTTCATCTTCAGATCTCCGCGAGATCACCATGTTGGCTGCACGCGATATCAGCGCCGCTTCGGCAACAATCCGACACTTCTCGGCACGTGCCCCAAGACCTCAGAGTCGATCACAGCAGGCTATTGCCCTCGGATTGATCACCTCTGGTGTCGTGCTTCCCTTCGTGCCTCCCGCGCTCGAAAGTCAGCAAGAGAGAAAGAATGGTCACCCCAATGCTGGAAAGTGAGTTTGCGCTGCTGCCTCTGTCTTGGATTGCGCCGAATGCTAATCACGCACCCAGGAGGCATAATCCACTGTGCTGCCATGCCAGATGAATAAAGTGGTGATACACCAGAGCATTGACGAAGACAGATGAGCACGGCACGGATATCTTACCAGCGAGCAAGACCCCGCATTGAAATGTTGTATTTTATATCGGCGTTGGGTTCCTGATGCACGGCATATGCTCTGACCATAAGTGGTAGAGACGGCGTTTTGGCTTGAGGTCAACATCGACCATAGATGCATTTCCTGCTATTACGGCAGCGGCGCAGAAGGAGTACTGGGGATCTGGGTATTTTCAAATTTGTGGAAGAGAAGCATCCAGAACGTGCGGAGACTACTTAGCTTCCGAATCGAGAGATTCGCTCAGAGGACGACGATCCGGATATAGCTGTATTGTCCTGGTAGTTTTCGTCGTCGAATATACTATTGTACATGTCATGTTCGTTCCTGGCTCTTGCTTGGCCTTGGTTCATGAGATCATGGTCCCTGGCTGTGGGAATGACAGAGGCAAGCCATATGCCTCGGACGCTCATATTTTCGTTTGCCTTCAACTGAACCTGTCTCCCTTCCGACTTCTGTACGGTTCTGCAGCTTCGTATTTTGATTTCTCCACGATCTTATCCCTCTCCGACCCTGGCGCATGTGAAACGGGTGCCACATCCTGACTGCTTTCCGCACTCGGGCTCCCCGCATGGTCTTCGGTTTTCGATTCCGTTACCCCAGTATCTCCACTAGTCACAGCTTTCTGCTTCTTTGGTCTCTTTGCAATGGGCTCTCGTGATCTTGCTTCAGCGGCTTCCATTCTTCGCTGCAATTCCTTTCGACGCAGCTCTTCCTCCAACCGAGATTGTCGGTCAGCATTGATCTGCCGTTTTGCGAACCAGTATGCGCCGCCGCCGGCTACGCAGAGGGAGCCCCAGCCGTACCTGAAAAGACAGACGTTAGGAGTTGGCTCCAACGAGCAAGTGCAGAAGTTTGCCATACCATGTCGATCTGATCTAGCAAAGGCATAAGTCAGTTTTCTGGTGTGCACAAGCTCCTAATTGGTCGGAAGGATCACCGCTTACTGTGTTCATGCTGGCTGTATCACAAGTCTAAAGGAGTGTGAGAAATGCTTCGTTTCCTGAAGTGGATGTCGTGGTATCAAGTCTGCAGACGATGATCCTACTTCAAGAGCGAGGATTGAGTTGGGTAGTAGTTCAATTGATTGAAAATGTTAAGAAACATTCAGCCGAGCGGGAGGGAAAAAAAGCCACTATCGTACATTCGTAGTATGGAACATTGCCGAGATGGTCCCCAAAATTGGAGCTTTCCACCATGACGTTCCAGCCTCACCTGTCTGTCTAATTACCTTTTGGTGCTTTTGGTGAAAAACAGCTACGGAATTTCCCGACCTGCTAAAACTCTACCCTTGTTTGCACATTGTAGCCTACTCTGTACATCGGTAAGCTCTGAAGTGACAAGACCCTACGCCACACTAGGCACAGTCATCAACGTCTGACCTCAACATCAGTCACATATCAGTCTTCACGCCCACCTTACTCTCTAGCGCTTTGTTTTCTCCTCTCCCCTCACTGTGGTCGGCGTCTGGCAGATAAGTCTTGAGTGACATGCGATAGGACAAATGTTTGGTAGCAAGGCATTCAGTTGCTCTTGTACTGTGTCGCAGCGTTGTCACCTTTGCTGGCCTTCCGGTGATTAACGAAATGTCACTCAAACGAAAGGCCCTCACCCACGGGGGTAGAGATTCAAAACGCTCGACACCAGTTCCCTCCACGCCACAGTCAATCGATAGCGATGACGAGTACACGGATGACAACTATGCCAGCGCAAGCGAGGAGGAACACATCCGAAAGAATATGCAAAAGTCCAACTTCAGTGCTTTCAACAATAAGGCAGCTGTCAAAAGCAAGTCGTCCGTATTTGGCACAAAGGATTTCTCGTGGTTGGCCCTGAAACCAGATCATGACAATCGACCTCTTTGGATCAACCCTGGTGTGGCGGCTGGTTCTCGAAAAGGCCCCAAAATCATTCTCGAAAGCTTTTCTCCACTGGCACATCAAGCAGAAGATTTCCTGATCACAATCGCGGAACCTCAGTCTCGCCCGCAATTCCTCCATGAATATCGCTTGACCGAGCATAGCTTGTATGCTGCCTTGTCGGTTGGCCTTTCGGGCGATGACATCATCAAGACTCTAGAGAAACTATCGAAGACCCCTGTCGCGGATAGTGTGAAGGAATTCATCAACAAACATACAAAAAGTTATGGACGGGTACGCTTGGTGCTACGGGAAAATAAATTCTTCCTTGAAAGTGAGGATCCAGAAATCATACAGATGCTGCTCAGAGATGAGATCGTGGGCCCATGTCGGATTGCCGATACGCAGGCGACCAAAGGGACACAGAAAATGGGTGGACTCATCATTCCAGGTACAAGGGATGCGGCTGGTGCTCGGCAGAATCCAGATCAAGCACCACAAATGCAAGGCACTGAAGGCCGCGATCCAGAAAAACAAGCCGAAGAGGATATGCTAGCCGCATTGAGGGACGAAGATGATGACGAGGAAGAGAACCTTGTTGAAACACACAGTTTTCAGATCGCTACCGACACTCGTGACAAAGTGGCGGAGCGATGTCTCGACATCGGGTTCCCAGCTCTTTCAGAGTATGATTTCATGAACGATCACGTCAACGTGACTTTACAGATCGACCTCAAGCCAAATACGCAGATCCGAAGCTACCAGGAAAAAGCTCTGGGCAAAATGTTTGGCAACGGTCGGGCTAAGAGCGGTATTATTGTGCTACCATGTGGTGCAGGGAAGACCTTGGTTGGAATTACCGCTGGTTGTACCATCAGGAAAAGCATCATCGTTCTCTGCACCAGTTCCATGTCAGTCGTACAATGGAGAAATGAATTCCTGAAATGGTCCGACATTGACGAAAGCGATATTGCTGCTTTCACATCTGAGAACAAGGACAAATTCAGGGGTGATGCCGGTATCATCGTTTCCACTTACTCTATGATTTCCCAAACCAGAGCCCGTGCTCACGATTCACAACAAGTCATGGACTGGATTACAAGCAGAGAATGGGGCTTGATGATACTCGATGAAGTGCATGTTGTACCTGCTAAAATCTTCAGACGCATAGGAGAGCGAGTCCGATCTCATTCAAAACTGGGTCTAACGGCCACATTACTTCGTGAGGATGACAAGATCACAGATCTCAACTACATCATCGGACCAAAACTTTTCGAAGCTAATTGGATGGAGCTCGCTTCACAAGGTCATATTGCTCGCGTGCAATGTGCGGAAGTATGGTGTCCAATGACCATAGAGTTCTACAAGGAGTATCAGAAAGAATCTTCGAAGAAAAAGGCGCTCTATTACTATATGAATCCTACCAAGTTCCAGGTCTGTCAATTCCTGATCGACTATCACGAGAAAAGAGGGGACAAAACCATCGTTTTTTCTGACAATGTATACACTCTGGAGCAATATGCTCGAAAGTTGAACAAAGCATATATTTACGGAGGTACCCCACAGAGTGAACGACTCCGCATTCTCGCCAACTTCCAACACAATGAACAGGTCAATACCGTCTTCTTATCGAAAATTGGTGACACGTCCCTTGACTTACCCGAGGCTACGTGCCTTATCCAGATCTCTTCTCATTATGGGTCTCGCAGACAAGAAGCTCAACGGCTCGGCCGTATTCTTCGGGCGAAGCGGCGTAACGACGAAGGGTTCAATGCGTTCTTCTATTCGCTCGTGTCTAAGGATACTATGGAGATGTATTACTCAGCCAAACGCCAAGCATTTTTAGTAGATCAAGGTTATGCCTTCAAAGTCATCACACAGCTGCAAGGAATCGAGAATCTACCAAACTTAGCCTTTCGGACTCAGCACGAGCGAGTGGAACTTCTGACTCAAGTCATGCTCCAGAATGAAGCTGCTGTGGATGTGGAGAATGTGCAGGACGATTTATTCTCCGAGATGCCAGCAACCGCTCGTCTGTCCGCTCAGAGAAAGAAGGCGATGGTGAAGAGACAGGCAGCCCAACTCAGTGACCTTGCTGGTGGTGAAGGCATGGCTTATATTGAATACCAACAGAGTAAGAACAAGGAGCTCAAGAAGAAGAAGGGTCCCGAATCCGATTTCTTCAAGAAACAGCAGCGAGATGCTGAACGCCGGAGGAAGCAACGTGAGAAGGAGATGCGGGAAATGTGTGGAGAATAGAATGGATTCTGAAATCTCCAGAAGCATTCGAGTTCGGCCGCATCATATTGTGACTAAAGGCCATATCGCCTTTCTGAGATCCAAGTGTATACTATCCCAAAGTACTACTATGTGCTTCTTGGCCCCATACCCAGCTCGGTAAAAAGTACCATATCGGAGCGGCTGTGGCGGAAACAAAGTTGTAAGAATCAGCTTCATTGTCGTTTCTGTGTTTCGTTTCAACCCCTTGTAACATTGGCATTGTCTTTGCTCTACGGCCGTGACATTGACGGGTTTGTGTCGGAAACTGGCCGTTGCCAAAGGGCATTTGGTAGTAGAATGCGTAGTAGTACTCCGATTTACGCATTGAATATCCGTCGTTAGTGAAATTGAATAGATGAAGTAGCCATGAGACTACATATCAGGGAATTTTTTGAAATTTTTTTCCCCTCGTTCTTGTCTTAAAAGTACCCAATTTTCATATCCATGATACTACTCAGGGTAATTATGGGTATGACCGAAGCACTTACATAGTACTATGGTACGAAGAAACAATCACCCCCTAACCCAATTTGATCCATGTTTTCGGCTTAGTTGCCCCCACTCGTTCCACTTTCCGTTTGGTTTCGGAACTTAACCGGCTGAGTTGCCGTGGAAGTTTGATGTTCGACTACAACTCAAAAAAAAAACCCCCCTCCCTTGATGAGCAGCTGAGGGTGTTTGCATCCATTATCTATGCTCAACGTCGAATTTTGTTCATCATTTGAGGCATCGACGGTCCGTCGCAAAATAGAGAATCGCTATTCCTTCTTTCTCCATTGCATTTAAGACGGAGGATCTTCTGTTATTGCATCTCAACCGCCGCATTCGGTCCTTCTCCGGCGTGTTGACTGTCGCAGACCCGGTTTTCAAGGTTGTATGAATTCCAGCAGGAAAACGATGGACCGTTCAACAGCAAACGATCATGTCATGAGATTCCACCTACGTGGTGATGGAGCATTCACGAATGCGGAACTTTATCGTCTGTGCAGCCAGGAAACAGCCTGACACCGCCGTAATCTTTGCCCAGACTCTCACGAGCTTATGGAGTATCAACCAAATAGCGGCTCTGTCGGCGTCATCGAGGAGACCCCCGAACTTTCCTTCCCGATCGGTATTCTCGTGACTTGCAGAAACCACCTCTTCGTTGCCCACATCACTTCAACCCGCAAGCCCAGGTTTTCTCACGTTGCCCGTGGGCAGATCCCTCAAATTTCCCACAGTTGCGGGAAACACACCTTCGCCCCATGGTGTATTTTTTTTGTAATCCACATGGATCGGCATTTCATGTCGCATTTGCTACAGAGTAGATCTTACATGCCTAGACTCGCTCATCCGAAGTTTTATATAGAATCCACGTATTCCCCCAAAATCCTCTTGTCTCTCATTCCAATATTATTTCTTTGACCATTTTACTTGTCCAACAACCGCCCTTTCACTTTCTCAGCCCTCATCAATTATGGGTCTCTTCAGTAGGAAGACGACCACCCAGGTGCCTCCTGAGAAAGGAACTCCTGACAGCACCACTCCAGCAGCAAGCACACCGGCCAATAGGTCTTCTACCTCGCTTCCAGAGCACCATGATACAACGCCTTTACGCCATAAACAGAGGGTGCCATTCCTGGCTATCTTTCTCGGTGCTTGTGCCAGTATTGGCGGCTTTATGTTCGGCTATGAATCTGGTTCGATTTCAGGTATGCGAAAACGGGTCGAAATCCATATTCTGGATCGCCAGCTAATACATTGACTACTACAGGTTATCTTGCAATGAGTGATTTCATTGAGCGGTTTGGCGACAATGGCTCATTCTCCGATGTCCGTCAAGGTACAATTGTCGGCCTTCTCTGTATCGGAACTCTGATCGGATGTTTGATCTCTGCGAAATTGGCCGATACATGGGGTCGTCGCTTGACAATTTCCTTCTCCGCCTTCTTCTACATCATCGGAGTCGTGATTGAAATCACCAGCAGCCGCGTTTGGGCGCAATTCGCCATGGGACGATTCACAGCGGGTCTGGGTATCGGGGCCCTTTCGACTGTTGTCCCCATGTACCAATCCGAATCCATCCCTAAGGCCATCCGATCCTCAACCGTCGCATCCTACCAATTGTTCATCACACTCGGTATCTGGACTGCGTACATGGTCAACTGGGGAACCGAATCCAAATACCACAACAGCGCCCAATGGAGAATCCCCAACGGTCTCTCCGCCTTGTGGGCAATCCTGCTCGGATTTATGATCCTCCTCCTCCCCGAATCTCCACGTTACGCCTACCGTAAAGGCCGTGAAGACGAAGCCCGTGCCACCATGGGTCGTCTGAACGGCGTCGCTCCCGATTCAGACCTGATCAACGAAGAGATCCGCGAAATCCAAGAGAAAATCGACGCCGAAACCGCCGGCGGTGACCACCCATGGTACGAATGCTTCACGGGACCCCGTATGCTCTACCGTACGATTCTTGGCATGGTCCTCCAAGCAGGCCAACAACTCACCGGAGCAAACTACTTCTTCTACTACGGCACGACCATTTTCTCCGCCACCGGACTTTCCAACTCCTATGTCACATCCATCATCCTGGGCACCGTCAACGTCGCCGCCACCATCGTCGGACTCTGGCTCGTCGAAAACGTCGGTCGCCGTAAAGCTCTCATGGGCGGTGCTGCATGGATGTTCATCTGTCTCTTCATCTACGCCTTTGTCGGACACTACCAACTCGACCACGCAGACCCCACCTCCACCCCTCAAGCCGGTAACATTATGATCGTCTTCACCTGTCTCTTCATCTGCGCTTTCGCTACGACCTGGGGCCCCTTGGTCTGGGCGATCGTCGGTGAACTGTACCCGGCCCGCTACCGCGCCGTCTCCATGGCCCTCGCCACCGCCAGCAATTGGCTCTTCAACTTCCTCATCTCCTTCTTCTCGACCATGATCACCTCCGAAATCGACTATCTGTACGGCCTTGTCTTCGGCGGCTGTTGTTTCGCCCTCTTCTTCATCGTCTACTTCTTCGTCATCGAAACCAAAGATCGCTCCCTCGAAGAAATCGACACCATGTACATCCTGCACGTAAATCCCATCACATCCGCCAAATGGAACGGCGAAGAGCTTCGAAAACAGGGCCTCACCCTAAATACCGATAACATGTATCTCGCCAAGGGAGGCAGAAATTTCTCAAAATCAGAACAGGCAGGCGGTCAGGAAGGCATGTTTCACCATCAAGATAAAGCGACTACAATTCCTGATGTGTGAGGAATTGAAAAGACAGAAAGAATAAAAAAACATCTTCCCCCGATCTCCATCTCCATCTCCATCCCATCCTGAAAGGATTTCCCAACTTTTCCGACATTGAAAACCAAAATCCAACATCCCTTTCCTCGAAATCAGGAAAAACCTCATCATCATCATCATCATCATCATCACTGTGGTTAATACTTTAATAAAATACCACCCAACCACAACAACCCCCTTGTACTCGCATTCTTGTAGTATAATGACAAAAGGTTTCATAGAGAGAAACTAGATTTCGAATGAATATAAACCCAACATGAAAAGATTCATGACATAACAAATTTTACTGATCTGTTCATTTGTGCATCATTTGCACATATCTTGTGCTTTGGACCATCTTGTTGGACTCCATCTAAAGTTGGTTTCCGTAGTCCGAAAATACTACAGCTAGATTTATTCCCACTAACGAACTGACCGCGGACTCCCGGGAATAATCTATTTACCGATATTCAACCGATCAAGTCAAATTAGCACTGCATGACATCAAATGGGATAAGAGTCTCAACTTGCTTCCTATCTGGCTACTAACGAACGTACTTGGGATATTACTGCTGACTAGCTGAGGCAATCTTGCCGCGGATACATCGGTTTTCGTTCAACATGATAAGAAAACACGTGTCTTGAAGTGAAGGAATGGGGCAATAAGAAACAAATTGAAGCACATTAGTGAAGTCATTTTCTTTCTTCTGCTGCCTTCCCAGGCCTACGTCCGGAGCCAACACCAACTGCATTTGTATGGTGACTTGATGTATTTCCAGGAAGATCGATGTTGTCGAAGATAACGCTGACAAGAAAAACATATTATCGAAATCATATGGTTATGTCTCTGCATGCGAAGACTCAACGAGTGGTCGTCCTTCAAAGCCAACCAAGAGTTCCAGAGGCAAGAATTGTCTGAAAGATATTGAGCCAAGCCAATGTTGTGATCGATACTGGCAAATAACAATCATAGGGTTCGAAAGCCAAAGTCTCGATTTGTCCTTTGCAAGGCGTTTCCATTCCCGTAATCCAAGCATGAGGGTAGATGAGACCCTATGCGCACATACATTGTGTAGCATGTGTTGATTTGTTCGAAAATGGCAGAGTGTAAGGCGATGAATCAATAAATGTCAAAGGGCGAATACAAGTCACTACCTTGCTGATGTAGGGGACACCAAGACGGCGCAGAACACGAACATCGATCTGTCAAGAAGACAAAGCTAAGTCAGCGGAAACGACCCCATCCTCGAGGTTGGCCAGGTGCTCCAAAAGGGTTGACAACGACTCCAGGTCCAGGACGAGTAACTTGTGCAGGATTGCAACAAAGCATAGCGACGCGGGAGCCAAACTTTGAGCCACGAAGTGAGACCATATGCTTGCTGTTCAAAAGTTAGACAAGAAGAAACCATGCGGCAGATGTGCTCACCGAATATGGATGGCAACTTGTTCTCGTTGGTGATATTGAGAATTCATCAGGATCCATTGAACCAAGTAGTTGCCATATTGGTCACCGGCGACTTCAAAAATCAGCATGGGCTCAGCTCACATGCAATGGAGACTTACTATCAATCAACGGGATACGTGGGCGATCCGGATGAGCAGTGGTAATGACACCCAGATACCGATCAAGAAATTCGGTACCGCCAATCTTGAGGCATTTTTCAACGACCTTGGACGCAAATTGGTCGATGGAATAGCTATAGGCATTTGTCAAAATATGATCGATGACACGACGTTTATCCGCCGGAGCAGCATGTTCACAAAGATGTTGAATGCACCAATTACCGAATTGGCCGTGGGCAATGAGATCGATATTTGCGATAACTTCCTCAATGGCCGGGCGCTGGTCTTTGTCAGCACACACCTGGGTAATTTCCAAGTCCACCACATACCTTTTCCTCTTCTACGCAGTTCTCGAAGATGTTCTGGACCACAAGGCTACCAGTCTCTCCAAGAGCAACCTCGTGCCACATACCTCGTAAAGCCTCATTGACCTTTTCCATAATCTGAGGAGGCTCGCCGCTCCAGCGTAGCTCAAACAGCTTTTGCCAAACATGACAGGCATATCGATGGATGACAGTGTCTGGAATTCTTCGAAGGAGCTCATGAACCATATCGGCCTTTTGACTCTCGGGAACCGAATCAAAAGCCTTTTGAATGACATGACAACCAAACGGGTCCATGCTGAGCGAGAGAACATTACCGTGAATAGCATTTGCGATGGCGATGACTTGATCGGGTGTGCCGTGCTCAAAGCAGCGCTGGACTAAGAAATTTCCAAATCGGTTGATCATGAGTGGGTAGGCCTGGTTGATGATGGCTTCAACGATCTCGAACTTCTGCTCTGCGGTTCCGACTTTTAGCTTCTGTTGAAGAAAGATTGATGCTTGCTGGTCATTGTTGCACACGATCTTGTCTACTATATATTTCCAGTCACAGGTAATACTCTTGTCAAGAAGACGGCGGTAGTTCATAGGCTCGATGGGAGTCACATAAGTTTGACCAGACGTATTTGTCATCTGCAGATGGTCAGCAATAATCAAGGACTGGCGCGAGCTGATACCTACAGGAGACCAACCTGCGCCACCAGCTAGATTGAATCCCGGAATGCTGAAATCTGAGGCTGTTGGCGACATGTCACCACCTGAGGAACGTGGGTGGTAACCGCCCATGGAAGACGCAAAGGGCGGAGGACTCATGGAAGGTGCCATAATGTTCATGTTGGCCATCTGGGCTGTGATGTTTCCGAAGCCTCCATTTCGATTTCCAAATCCTGCAGGCGGGCGTGAATAGTTCGAAGTCGAACGTCGGAAGCCATTACTTGGGCTGAACGCAGCAGGGTCATTGCCAATGCGGCCATCAAGTCCCATACTGCCGGAGAAGATTCGTTGTCCGCTCATCATTGAAGGTTGGCCAATGATTCCCTGACCACCAAAGGAAGGGGTCCAGGAAGAACTGAGCGGCTGGTTGAAGCCCGCCTCACCGAAAGAACCTGGTTGTGGAACTGATGGATTGAATCTATTCCCATATCCAACATGACTCGCACCCGTGAATGCGGAACGGGATCTATCGACACCGGTGGCAGAGAGGCCGTCGACGATGTCTGAGCGGCTCTCGTCATGTGGTGGCCATGAATTGTTAGTGCGAGCCGTGAAAGGACGTGCAGTTGCGTTGAAAGTGCTTTGCATATGTCTCACAATCGCTGAGTCGTCCAAGTCACGACGATTACCAACATCCTCTGAGGCAGGAACCATAGCTTGCTCCATTGTGTGCTTGATAGTTCTACTCTCGGCGAGCTCCTTCTCTTGACGGTTGATGACGGACTTTGCTGCAGCAAGTTCTTGCTTGACTCTAATCATTTCAACCGCATCAATACGAGAGCCATTAGAGATCTTCTTTGGTCCTGTGGACACATCATTTGAACCTGTAGTAGGGGTAACGACATCGGATACTGAGGAAGCTTGGGACTCTTCCTTGACTGCATCACCAAGGTTGGTTCGCTGGCCCAGGTCAGACTTCTGCTTTTTTATTTGTTTCAATTGTTCGTCTTGATGTGCAGCGAGTTTACCCGAAGATGGGGTGCTGACAACTCTGACGCCGCTCGATGAGTTGTCGTTGGCGCGGAGCCGGGCGAGGATGTTGTCCATAGCTGAAGGTGACGTACTAACCATATTGTCAATGGAGGATTTAGTCGCCTACGGTCATGTTAGAGTACTAGCAATTCACGAGGTCAGCAACTTGCCTTATCATCAGCCACGGGCTGCAAGTTGCCGAGCTTGGATGTCTGGAGAGGATTCGGGCTGTCACTTGTCGACAGTGCCTATACATTTTTCGTCAGTGACTTGTCAGCGGTGTGATGGCGTGCATATCCATGAGACGTACAGAAAGACCGCTTGACTTGGAACGATGATCGGAATTCTGATCGAGAACAACAAAGTGAGCCGATGGCTTTTTACTCAAGACTGGTGACCCAGTGGACGTGAGAGACGCCATGACGCAGCAGATGGTGAAACCTCCTCAGGCGGGAGTGCGTGGCAGGGCCAATAGGTGAAGGTTGGAATACTAGGTGCTTTAAGCAGCTCTCTCGGGTCGAGTCTCAAATTACAGAGAAACAGCTCGAGGCTGGAATCCGGAACGAGATCGAAGAGCAAATGGCAGGTAGGATACAGAGATGTAGCCAACAGGATCATGCAGTGAGGAGGCGAGACAAGCTTGGGAGATGAAAGCGGGAGTGAGAAAGTTGAAGGTGGAAAGTGAAAGATTGGGCAAATGGGCTCATGTAAACAATTGTCACAAGTTCACATGTTTCACCCGCGCACTTAGGGATGGGGTAGGAACGATGAACAGAGGGACAAGCGAGGAAACCTATATCGTTTGACATTGTTCGTTATTTCTCCATGCAGGAACGACCAGCTCATTGATTGTTATTGTCATATCACGCTCTATGCAGATATGGATTCTTGATCTATCTCTTGATCTATCTCTATCTCGGTGTTGAATGTGTAGGATCTTTTGGCGCGTGTGAGCCCCCGTAATGGAGTGATGAGAGTGTAGTATTGACCTTTATTGGCTGTAGCATGTAAATGAACGACCGATATTGCACAGCGGCCCCGTGAGGGATCCGTCGTGATGGAAAGAGACAATGGAGAAGACAAAGATGCAATCAAATAGAAGATCGGGATATTCAACACTCCGAAGACACCTTTTCACTCTTTGTACATACTACACATATGATCCGCTCGAGATATTCCATTGATAGTCAAAGAACCCACCAGCAATGACGCCCGCAATGCCCTTCCATCTTGAGGCATCGCCGATCACAAGAAAGTCCGGTTGCCCAACGCCTGTAAGCATAGGCACTAGTCGTGCTCCAGTCTGGAGGCCTAGCTTGTCAATACCCCAGATGACCAGTTCCACGCTTTCGTTAGGCAGTGGTCGTAGGAAAATAGCTGCCATACCAGGTTCATACGCAACTGATCTCTGCACACCATGCATTGGTGGATCACGACATGTCGCTGCTCAAAGCGAAGTGGAAAGTTGTCCAGTTCCGGACAAGGGAGACTTGATCCTTCAGCGACTACAACCCTGTTCCCGGCTGTTCCAGTCATGGAGGTGTTTGAGTTGGATAGCTCAATCTTGGAATCTGCCCCGAAATACTGCAGGAAGTTGCGGCTAATCTGGAGGGCAATATCCCGGTTACTTGGGGCAGCCTGGATAAGAAATGATGTCTGAGAACGCATGATAGTATCAAGGGCTCCTATTTGTCTGCCATGACGTTCCTGCAAAGATTGCCACATGATATCTGATGAGATCTATAGCCTGGCGTTAGTTGCTTTAGGAATGAGCCGACGTTGATGAACCTACTAGCCATGAGAAGGTACCATTTCGGACAAGCCAATGCCTGTTCTTCAACCCGCTCAAAAGATCAATTTCCTGTCCATCCAGAATCAACACTTGGGCTCCGGTCTGGGAGAAGTCTACCGGATTTAGGTGCAACCTATGAATATTGGAAGTATCGGCCCGCCAATTCTTACCATTATCTGTCTTGATGACTCTGATTTTGCCGAAATGGTCAGGTGTGATCAGTTGGTCAACACAGATTCCTGCTCTGCATCCCATATCAAAAGAATGAGGAAATACAATAGTAAACGTATCGGGAAGTTGTGCTCCTAGACCTGCAGGCGAATGTAGCTGGGAATGGTAAAATTCTAGGAGAGGTTTGGTGGTCATTACACCATCCCACCAATGACCGTTGCCAGGGAACTCGGCGTATGAAGATGGAAAGAAAGAACGAGCATTCATTTCGCTCATCAACCTCGAGTGATAGGCTGGAACGTTATCGTCCGCCGAGCCATGTTGTTGGAAAATAGGAACTCCCTCAAAGTTGGGAACCAATAATTCATGGCGATAACTTGCAAGCGAGGAGTGGATCAATGAGCTCATCCGTGGATCGGCCTCCTGCCACATCGTATATGGCACATAGTTCTGGATTGAAGTATAGCCTGATGCTGGTGCGGCGGCAAAGACCTGGTCGGGTCTATGGGTCAAGACAAACCACGTGCCTTGACCACCATTTGAATGACCCGAGACAAACCAAGCATCAAGTTTGACATGTGATGCCTTCCATTGCATATGGCGAATCCAAGAAGGAATCGCATGGATGGCGGCTTGTAAGTCCAAAAATCCATATGTATGCCAGTCATCTGCGCTCCATGGACTCGAACCAGCAGGAAATAGTGCCCATGCTTGGATATCTGGGGCGTCATCTAGCATGTGCCTTACCAGAGAACTGTCTGCCTCCACACCTGCTCCATGAAGGTTGAGAAGAACTGGCAGTGGACGATGACGTAAAGTTCGGGCAAAGGGAGAGGGTGCCCTGAGAATGGCATAGCTGACGCTGCCACTTGGATGTCGGTACGTGAACTTGTGAGGATCAAGAAGATGCCTTGGTCTGAGATTCACATGGAAGGTTATACTGTTGGCAGTATGAAGTTTGTCCGATGCATACTTCACAGTTACTAAGAATCGCGTGGTAGTAAGATACTCATTTTCTGAATGAATAAGAAAGCCGATCGGGCGAGATTGGCCCAGTGCAAACTGAATTCGCTGTTCCGCCAAAGGTCGTACATGCACGTCTAGGCACTCACATTCAATATCAATCAACTCAATATTATGCTCTGCTGCGTTTCGGCAAATGAAGGAACCATAAGGACTCGGCAATTTACCGTCAAGTATGTCTGAAATCATGACACTTTTTTCATCGACATACAAGGTCCTCTTCACCACGCGAGCCTCTAGTGAAACGGAAGTGATTGGGGGTTCGTTTCCGCCCATGGCACGTATATCATAAATGAGACGTATGTCAAGCTGATTCTCTCCGGGTAACAGTGTGACCAGAACAGGAGCTCTGCGAAAGGTATAAAAATCACCACCCCAATAATGCTCACCATTCAGCCAAAACTCCAATATTCCATCGGTGTAAAGTTCGACCCGCAATTCGGTATGGGCGCTGTTGCGGATGAAGCCCCTTGTCCAAGCTTGGTGCTGCAATGCTGCCCAGCCATATATAAATCGAAGGAAGCTCCAGTCAATGTCAGGAAATTGGACAAGCAGTTGTATTTTTGCCCTTGAATCACTTGTGGATAGGGTTGCTGAAGTATTGGACCAGTAAATAAGTCCATACTCACCGAGAGCACTTCGAAAAGACGGATGAGAGACGGACGAGAGATTTCGAAAACCACCATACTGTTCAAGAGGATCTGCACCCCAGGATGCCTCTACCATTCATGACGTCAGTTGTGTTGTGGAGGGTGATGGAGGATGGATGATGGATGAATGATGGTGAATTACCTCGTGTGTCCAAGCGAAATGGTCCCAGAGTCGACCAGATTTCCGAGAAAGCCAGATCTCCCGGGATGAATGTATCCTTGATGCCATTTCGGAATATCACTTGTTCCGAGACAGCTAGCGACGCTAATGATAGCAGCACAAGGTGCGATAGCCAGCTCCCAGAGAATTGCATGACTGGTCCAAGTATGAGGCGATGCCTCACATTTAGCCATACCTAGTCAAACCCTGGTTGTCCGTCCATCAAGGCTGAGTGGATATGAGCTCCCTTCCCGGTGTAGTGGTCTGAACTGGACAATCACATGAGTCAGTACAGTACAGTATTTCCCGCTCGGCAGTCAGGGGGTTGCCGAAGTGAGTGATAACGCTTCTGGGCTGCTTTCGTCATCTGGGGAGGGGAAATCAGCCGAAGACTTGTACTATACAGTAGGTACAATACTCCATAGAAAGCATGTCAATCATCCCGACCAAATCTTCAGCTAATAAGGAACAAAAAATTGAATAGTGGAGATAGGACGCCACACCTTGCCCGTACCGTCCTTACGCTGAGGACCAGACAAGCAAAAAGTGCTGGAGCGGAGTCAACTAAAGCGATCGCTCCAGTATTTTATTAGCCTGCCACTTTTTTCTCGTGACCCTTATCCCTACCTCATTGTTCACGCCATCTACTCAAATAGGAGCAGAGCCCATTGGACCTTGGAACAGAGGATTACGACTAACTCCAAACTACGCGCGTGGAGTAATTACCTGTGCTCTGGCTCTACTGCACCAGCCAAACTCAATTAACACAACACCAGTACCGACTTCCAAAGCACGAAGGGGCTGAACACAATAAGGGCAGACATCTCCTTCACGTTTATCTGTCGCCAACGACCACAGTTTTGATTCCTCTCTTCGACTTGACAGACTATAGATAGGTGGTACAATCGATTACCTCGTCCAACGATTCAATCTTATCGCACCAGGTTGTAGCGACCGCAATTGGTTGGAAGAAGTTAACTGCACCTTTTCTACGGACGATTGCGACATCGCTGTCTTTGAACAATTGTTTCAACGATCTCAACCACAATGAGACGGTACGGATCAAAGTTCAAGATAAAGTTTCGCCAATTGATATGACTTCTAGTTGAACGAGGGGTATGAGTAGTACCATCCTTATTGACGCCCAGCGTCGTCCTTCGTTAGCACCCTCATCAACGGCTATGGCCGATGAGGAAAAAGAGAGATTCCCCTCGCTTGATCTCTCCACGGCGAATTTGACCGATCTTCCCAAAGTTTTCGAAGACTCCCCAGTCAGTTCAAGTCCATGGCTACCCCGACAGCGCCTTGACAGTCGATTGGCGCCGGGTCCATATAGACACCGGGCGCGCAAGAGTGTCAGTGAAGCATTTGGAAACCTTAGAGCGCATCGGGGGAGTGTAACAGCAAACGCGCAAGAATTGGCTGAATCCCTTAAAGCTCCAGTGTCCTACAGGCTCATTGTTCGTCACCCCTGAACTGCATTTCCACATTCATAACTGACCAGTGGGTAGGCGCTGTGCATTGTATGGTATATGAGCTCAGCCCTGACGAATACATCTGCGAAATCCATTCTGAATACATTCCCCAAACCCATCACTCTCACAATTATTCAATTCGGCTGTGTACCAATATTTTGTATACTATTTGCGTGGTTGGCTTCTATATTCCCCTCACTGAAGACATCGATACCTGCTCTCAGGAATGGGCTCCGGCGACCTACTCCTGATGTCATGTTGGCAGCTCTACCGTTGTCCGTATTTCAGCTTCTAGGTCACATCTTGAGTGCTTTCGCCACATCAAAAATTCCCGTGTCTCTCGTGCACACCATCAAAGGACTATCACCATTGTTCACCGTCCTCGCATACCGCCTTTTCTTCCGCATCCGCTATGCTAGAGCAACCTATCTGTCTCTCATTCCCCTCACAGCAGGCGTCATGCTTGCTTGCTCAGCCGACTTCTCGACGAATATGGTAGGGATCACCTGCTCTTTCGTCGCCACCGTCGTCTTCGTGACTCAGAATATCTTTTCCAAGAAGCTGTTCAATGAGGCAGCTCGCGCCGAATCTGGAGATTCTAGAAAGTTGGACAAACTCAACCTTTTATGCTACTGCTCTGCCGGTGCTTTCATCTTGACCGCCCCTGTCTGGCTCCTTTTTGAAGGCTTCCCCATCCTCTCTGATTTCTTCAGTGACGGCAAAGTCGATCTGAGCTCAAATAAGAACGCCCTTGATCACGGTCGTCTGACCCTCGAATTCTTCTTCAACGGAGTTTTTCACTTTGGACAAAACATTCTCGCCTTTATCCTCCTCTCTATGCTTTCTCCTGTTTCCTATTCCGTGGCCTCCCTGATCAAACGTGTGTGGGTAGTCGTCATCGCAATCCTATGGTTTGGGAGTTCAACCACTACTGCTCAAGGGCTGGGAATTTTCTTAACATTCATCGGATTATATCTGTATGATCGCAACAGTATGGATGATGCCGCAGAAAGAAGAGCCAAAGCAGACATCTTCCGCCAGGCAAACATCAACAATACTTCGATACTCCCTCTCACGGAGGACTCGCGCCCAAATCCCAAACAGTCAAACGGCCATATCAACCAGCCTCATCCTAGTACCTTCCGACCCCAAGACCTCCGAATTGACTATTCCGGTCAAGACATAAAACGAGCAGACGATATCCAGCAAGGGATCGGTAATAATACCAACCCCCCCGTGGGAAGAAGTTCTTTGCTACCCGGTGCCACACAAGAAAGTACTTGGCGTCCAGGCGATGCCATCGGGGAGACAGGCAAGAAGAACTGATTTGCATGAAACAAACGTTTACTTTTTCTGTATTAGAGGCCATTGGGAGATTCCCCTTTAGTTTTAGGACCGATATATTTGATTTTGGATGAAGACGAAGACGAGGAGAAATGAAAATTTAAAAGATAAAAGATTAAATATCCTTGATACAGTACCATGCGCACCATCTCCTCTAGGTATTCATTAACCCTAACGCACAATGCTTACATCATTGTCTCTCGAGTTGGACCAATTTTTTTTAGGTCCTGTACTGTACTCTTATCATACTGTACCTAGGTAGTCTTTGTCCGTCACTAAGGTACATGTAGGTAGGTACCTATCCTATCCTACTGCCCAAGGTACAGTACACTATCATCATATCATCCCACATATCAATATACATACTGTACCTACTGTATTTGGACTAAACAATTGCATTACATAGATACCTACTAGCTACATTCGTAGTACCGTACGGATCTTGTCACTTACATACATACATACATACATACATACATATATACTCATCTCAACCTAATGCATTCGAATCTGACTACGTAGGTGAAATAATAGTTGGGTAAGATTTGGACGAGAAAAATTAAAATTAAAATCAATCACTAATATAGTTACTGTAGTCTGTTTTATATTGATGGTAATATGAATGGATTTATTCTACTCTGTTGTTGTGCGTTCAATTCGTTCAAGTTCCTCAAAATGCGATGTCCTATGTAGGTGGTATTCGCCATTTATTCAAACTCTTTCGTTCTCGCTGTTCCAGCAATCTCTATCAATATATGATCGATTGCATACGTAGAAGCTAACACATATGACCCATCTTCATCCTGAACTCCATATCCTCCTCTTCTCTGCCCGCAACTTCTTGACCCAACTCACCACCCAGAAAAGCTTTGAAAGCTGTACTACCCTGTCCGTCTACCTCCTCGTCCTCTTCATCTCTCAAGATGCGATCGATGTCTTTTCGTTTTCTCAAACCCCAGAAGAATCTGCAGGCAGCAACGAAAGCCTTGGTTTTCTCGGCGAGTTTATCTTCGTCGATCGCAGCGAAACAGAATCGGAAATACCTGTAGCCTTTTTCTTCGGCGATGGCTGGAGTGGGAGAGAAACTTGAGCCAGGGGTTATGAGGAGTAGATATGGTGGCTGGGTAAGAAGAACCCAGAGGGCAAAGACGAGACGTTGAGGGGAGATGGTTTTGGAGAGTGGATGGGAGAAGATGTTGACGTGAAGCCAGAGGAACATTCCTGCGGAGGGTGGGAGAAAGGTGTACATTTCGGTTTTGGTTACAAGAGAGAAAGTATCCTCAGAGTCAGAAATATCGGACAAAGAACCAGAAGAAGAAGAGATTCCGGTCTTACTCTTACGCAGGGATATCCGTTTGTTGCTATCAGCGGTTTCGACGTAAAACTTTCCTTCTTCGAGTATGGTAGCCATTGTGTTCATTCGGCGTTCATAGTTTCCTCGAAGACCTTCAAGCCAACGAACCCAGCCTGCAGCTCTCCAACCGGAACCATCTTTGGCGCCACCTTTGCCGCCGGAAGATTCATCATGGGGACCAACAAGTAGTTCGGCAACCAATGATTGGACGAAGCCAGATGGCTGTTGGGTAGTGGATTCAGTGACTTGGAACAGTTTCTGGATGATTGCTGGTTGTGCGGTGATCCACCCAAGACGGCAGCCTGGAGCAACGGTCTTGGAGAATGTATCGAGACGGATGACTCGGCCATCGGTATCGATGCTCAGGTAGCTGGGTACCAGGTTGTCGAGAAATTCAAATCCAGAGGATTTCTGGCCCTTGGCAGGGTCATTGTACTTGTAATCTGCAGGGGGGGAGTTCTGAGATATAGGTTCGCCGCGGAATTTCATAGAGAGAGCGTTTGCTGATGGAAATTGTAGGTACCAATATGGGTCATCTTCGACGATGATAATATCGTATTCGGAGCAAACTTTGTATATCTCTTTTCGACGAGCAACTGATAGGAGTCCTGATGTTGGGTTTTGGCCCATGCTGAAAATGTGTTAGATCTGCGACTGGTAAGGGCGCTGCAAGACTTACGTGACGGTGTACATTAAATGAGGGCGTTTTCCTTTGCTAAAGTCCCAATTTTCCATCACTTCAAGGAGACCACCTTTACCATACGCCAACATACCTTCTGAGTCAATCGCGACAGGTACAATGTTGACATCTCTGGGCGCGGTTCCTCCAACAGCAGGCGAATACGCAAACTCTTCCACAAGTAGGCCTTCTCGCTCTCTGATCCAGTCCCGATCCCTATCCCAATGGTTAAAAAAGACTTCGTAAACCTTGGACAGACCATCCGTGTTACCGCAGTCTAAAATAATCTCCGCACCGCCTTCGTAGGGGATGTTGGGATGATAGACTTCATTGGTAAATTGACGGAGCCAAGTGTACAATGCCGGGTAGCCCTGAGCGGTACCATACTGCAATGCTGTTGTTATATCAATCTTGCGCAACGTATTTTTATCTGTTGAGTCATGCGGGACTAAGATCCGGTTTGTCGAGGGCTTGTCGGACACTGACAGCTTGTTTAGACCGTCGGTGGGCGGATCACGAGGATCATTTGGAGTTGGCTTGAATCTCTCCGGCAGCGCTGTCATAGCTTCCAGGGTATCATATGGGAAATAGGTATTATGTGGAAGACCTAGGGTATGTGTCAGCCGTCAATGTACGAAGCAGTCGGTGGAGTGCAAATAGCATACCTCCAGCAAGGTTTCCCATGCCCGGGGTCTGGAAGTATTTGTAGAACTTCTTCAGACTGTTTGACTTTCGTTTTAGAGTCGCCCGCGAGTAATGATGGGATAGATCAAGCGGAGCCGGCTTGCTGTCGACCTTTGAGGTCGAGCACGAGTCACCGCCCATGGCCAGGGAGATTTGTAAGCAGGCGACCTCTCGAGAATTAAAGAGTATTCTGAGACAAGCAGCCGAGTATAGTCTATGAGCTCGATATGATTCTGGCCTAGACTATCGAGATAAATTGGAACAACAGGATGGAGAAGGTAAGAGAGAGAGGGAGAGAGAGTAATGCGCATGCGCAAACAAGGAGCCTGTGGTGGGAAAGGCGTGATATGGGCGTGGGTGGTATCAGAGCAGATGGCCGATCCCACTTTACAGATAAGGCGCGCGGGTCTTTTCGAAGGAACGGAGTACGGTAAATAGATACGTCGTAATTAATGCCTTATCGGATTCATCAGCACCGTCAATCACATATGAACCAAGTGACTCGTCAACTTGCACACCCTTTCAGCCATTCAGTGTCATCCCAACGTAACGTAGCTATTAACGAGTAGCCAGATTCAGCAAAGCGTCAGATTAGGATACAGGGTTGCCCCAATGGCAATTCAGATCAGTGGAAGCGACGGCATATCTTGAACTCCGCAATCACGATTAGATCTGATGCCAGAGCGATTCAGTAATCAACATGTGACTCCGCTTTTGTCCGAAATGCTTGTCTCGACTCTCCTATCCCCGAGATCCCATCACCGACTACATGTATGATGCCTCAGACCAAGATGGAGGCCATCTTCGTCATGGACATCTCTTTCTCGGAAGACAGGCAAAGCGTCACCAATTTCACACCAAGTATCCCTCCTCGTCGCCGAATTTCTTGGTGACCAGAGATATTATTCAACTCTCTCGGATTGTGAGGGCGATCTTATCTACCCAATTTGCAGCTCTTCTATGTTGTAAATACAGAGATCCTTCAATTGGCCCAAATACCAGGCTTTGTTCTCGCTCTGTACTACCAGCACCTTAATATCGGATCAAAACGATCCAACATGAACGGAAAATGGCGCTGAGACTTTCTGTTGATATTCCACATCTCCCGCCTTTCTTGATGGTAAGGAAAGCACGAAATGGCCCCCGCGACCGGGACAGAGCAGCCACGATGATATGCCTAAATCTATTTTCTGTCTCTACTCTCTCTTCACCTTTCTTACAATTATCATTGTTTTTCAATGATTATAACATTAAAGTCACATATTACCGTTCTTTTGTGGTTCATAGTTATCAAGACTATCTGTTCAGAGTAGCCCTCCGCAGGCCCCCATCTTTATATTACAATCCAAAACACATCTCAATATGGAATATCTGAGACCCAAGCGCACCTTTGCATTTTCGAAATGGGCCCCGAAAACAACGAGGGCTTACGAGAACGGTTTCCTAGAAGCCGCAGATTCTGACGTGCAATGTCTTCGAAACTCGGATGGACCAAACATCAAGCGCCGCATAGTACCATCTACCGATAGCGGTCATCAGCGCCATCAAAGCTATTGGAGCCATGCGGTGCGAATTGGCACTGATAATCAACCAAGTCTTTACGAACCACGACCAGAATTCAGCAAGGGACACGACGAAGCAGCATTCGAACCGCGTAACGAATTTCCAGACTCCAACGTGTCTATTTCACCATCTCCCGGCCGAAATATCCACAACGAACAAAAAAGTAGCCTCCTCCAAAAGCTCTGCGCCATAACACCACCCATCCTCCTGCTTTTCGCAGCTCAGGCCGCCCTCCCATTCTCCCCGCATCAAGCCCGTTGGTTCTGTGAAGTACTAGATTCATTCGACTGGTTAGTCTTCATCAGAGCCTCCATCTACGTACTCTGTTGTTTCGTACAGATTCGAGACGGCAGGCCAAGCACCATGACTGACGAGTGGTGTATTTGGGGTCGGATTAGGACCGCTCCAGTTATTTGGATAGTTTTCTCACCACTTATGGTGCTGGTCAAGACTATTTGTCCGCCGCCAGGAATGACTGGTGGGCTCGTATGTGCTAATGGAAGGGGTTAGACGGAGTGAGAGGGCGGGGTCTTTTTTAACGGTCTTTAGATGATTTTGATAGGGTAGGGTTACTGTTTGACAGTGTAAGGGATAATCTGTCGTTCAAAAGTATGGTATCCTACTATCGTTCATTTTACATGGCAGAGCTTCCTCCGGGTGAGATGTTTCAAGACTTGAGATTGCTAATACATTTTGTCGTATGAATTGAGAACAGAGGATATGTTCAACCTTAGAACCAACATCCAGCATCCAAGTTACCGTCTCCACGATCCCCCTCCTCGATTGTTACCACCACCTCCATATCCACCTCGTCCTGCACCTTGCGGACCTGGAGGTGGAGGCGCAGACGGGCCCCCTTGTCCGTAACTACCCATGCCCATTCCCATAGGCGGAGGAGGAGGGGATCCAGCAGGTCCGAAGCTCATGTTCGGAGGTGGAGGTGGAGGAGGGGGCCACGGTCCCGTATATCCTGCTGGTCGCGGAGGAGGGAAGGGAATGTTGTTTACGTTGAGCGATGGGTTTGGTCCGAGACCGAAGGGGGGAGGAGGAGGTGGGACGGGGAAAGGAGGTGTTGAGGAGTTTGAAGCGAAGGGAGGGATTGGGAATGGTGGAGGAGGTTGAGAGGCTATCTGTTGCTGATGGGAAATATTGGGAGGGAAAGGGGTGGTGGTTGTCGATGAAGCGGGTATGAAGGATTGTGGTTGCGCTGGGAGTGGATGCGTTGAGCTTGTTTGCGTGGAGAGGATTGGCCTGGTGTTCGTGTCGGATTCAGAGGGTGTGTAAGAACGGCGACGATTTTGGGATCGCGGCGATTGAGAACGGGAATACGATCGCGATCTAGAGCGACTAGAGCTGTAACGGCGTTTCATCCGATGACCATCTCGGCTTGGAGACCTACTCCTGCTTCGGCTCATACTAGACGAGTATGATCGAGACCGTGCCCGCCCATTCCCCAAAGCTTGAACGCCTTTCCTTCTCCTTTTCATCTTTTCGCAGAACTCCCTGCTCCATCCGTAATATGTATCACCTTTCACGATCTCTCCCGTCTTTTCATCTTTCCATAGGACTTGACCCAGCTCATCTATTTCCGCGACAAGGCCATCTTCGCCTGCATCTTTCCCCACACAAGACATCTCATTGTCGATTCTGTCGACATCTTGCATGAAGTCTTTGAGTGCTTGAACCAGGCTTTCATCTGCTGGTCCAGCCATGAACTGTAGCGGTCTGACGTTCTCGGGCCGGATCGCGACCGTGGAGTTGGGTATCATATGAGGAAGGAGATTGCCCGCAGGAAGGTCGTAGTATGGTGTATTTACATCTCCATGTGTTGGTGGCATAATATACGGTGGCTCTTTAACGGGAAGGGTTTGATAGTGGTCATTGCTACTGTCGCCAGCACGTGTAGGAGCGCCCGCGCCCTTCGAGCTGTCGTCGACAACTGAGCGAAGCTTTGTGAGGAAATCGCCTGCGAAGTAATGTTCTGATCGCCAAATCTCCATCAAAGTATCTACACGTCTTCGAACTTTGGGTTTGGCATCCGAAGCAACCGAAGCAACGAGGTCCGCAAGAAAGGGCTGGAGACTCGAAGTAAGGATAGAAAACTCCTTGTTGCCTTGGACATGATGTCTAGTATGATGTAACAGATCGTTGAGTAGATAGAGAATATGTAGTCGTCGCCTTGAGATAGCTGTTGCACGAGTGAGGCCTGTGCTCTGAGGACCTTTGATGGCTGAATCATCGGTAGGTAGGTGTTTTGACAGAGACACCAGATATTTTCCAAATGCTGTGCTTCGCGCTGGGAATGGAGTGATTGTCGTGAGTATCCATGATTTACATTTCTTGAAACACACATCCAGTCAATACACATGGCTACTTTGAACTCTTGTGAAAAGGTAGGTATCAAACCTGAATGTTGCTGAATGTGCATCTTGCGATTGCCGCATCAAGCAGCGTATGAAACTCTGCGATTGAGTCGCGCGTGAGCGGTACAGCTTCTGGAAGAAGTAGAGACGCCGTGAATGATGCCTTGGCGATAGTTAGATGATGAGAAGCCATGGCCATGACGTTGAGTTGGATTCAACTACAGCATCCCGGACTGGAAACTTTTCCAGTCTATCCTTGAGACATGCGAGTGATACCAGAAAGTTGTTGTCTGTCAAGTTTTCCCAGGACCCGCCAAGACAAGGGTAAGCTTGGGGTTTCCAAAAAGCTTTCATCAACTTGAACTGGCGCTGCTTTAATTACTTGTACATTAATCATCTCTAATACCTCTTCCGTAGTAGTACTGTACATACATAGGTATATACATAGGTATTACAGTACCTTACTAACAGTACTCTATAAAAACAGCATTTGACCCGATTCGTTCATTCCCCTATTCGATCACAGAGGCTGGAATTCCTACCATCCCTTTCATTAATCATTGTCAAGGTGTCCGATGTAGAAAGTCTGAATGTCCAGTATTCTACACAGTATTCTATCATTTACAGTGCCCTGAAGTGGAGTTAGCATTCCTTAGCCATCATCATTTCTATCGTGATTAATATGGAAAGACCAAAGCCTAGATTGGATATGCACTTCGCGTGCAATACTAAAGACGGACTTGAGACCAAGCCCTTTTTCGCCAATCGTATTAGGGTCTTCTTTCTTTGAGCTATCTCCATTATCGCATATCGATTTGACATTTCCCACAGTAAAGCCATCCTCGTTGGTGTCTACAAGGAGTTCCGAATCCAAACCCGTGAACCGTAGGGAAGGCGGCTTAGTGGCACGCACGTACTGCGCATCATCAGCATTGTGGATCATCTCATAGATAATACGGAACTTGTTAGAGTACAGTTCTTGGGAAAAGCTACAACTTGGTCAGCGAGAAAAACTCGTATCGATATGAGTTGATTACTTACACTACTGTGAAACAGCTAGAGAACGCCACGTAGGTGTTATTCCGCCCTGAGACGCTATTTTTGGTTTCGCAAAGCTCAGATTCGATGAAACGTGTTTAGCTGCAGCATGCTTTGAAGATCAAGAAACATCAATCTTGACACATGGACAGGCTCGTACGAACGGTGCATGTAGGGAGCTACAGAGTCAAGTTTCTACCAACTCTCATTTTCTCGCTTGCTTGTACCCAATTTGAGCCCTTCTTTCCACATTGATCGATCTTTTTGGGATACACCTGGCCCCTGATAAACACTCCCATATAATCCACTTGCCCAGCTTTTCCCTTCTTTACCAGCCTCACCCTTGGCCCTCTTCCTGTACCATTTTCCGTATACCAGAAGGTAGTATAGTCTGAAGCTCAGCAATGCATACTTGTCGTTCTCGAGATCCGCAGGATATTCTGCACCTAGGTCCACGGCAGCTGCGATACCTGAAATGACGGCCACCTCATGAGCATTGACAAGAGACCATGATGCTGCGAAACGAGTACATTGCTTTCCCTGCAAAAACATCAAGAATGGAACAACGAAAACGTAATGGGCCCAAGAGTGACAAAGTTGATGCCACCAGTCCTTGCGGATAATTTTGGTTGGATCGATTTCGTCTATAGACCAGAGGTGGGAGTCCCGATCATTATTCAAAAAGATGGTCTGGAAGACATGGTTATCGAAAGGCACATTCTCGGGAAATTGGCCTTGATAATTCGTGCAGTCGAAACACATTTCAAGTTTGCTTCTGTCGCTGGGATATTCCTTTATGTAATACATGGGCTTGAAGCTCTTCTTGGCCATCTCAAGCCTGTTCGTTTGGTCTATATGACTCAGAGTCTCAACGGCTTGCTCCTCGTTGTAAAAATTTTCGTAATGCTTCTTCATGTATTCAGCATCATTGTGAGTAACCTGCAGCGGTCCATTTCGTTAGCTCTACTCTCAAGCGAAGTTCTAACGTTAACGTACCGTGATATCGTCGCTGAACTTGGCACTTCCCAGTACCTTTCTCTCCCTCCAAATCGATGTAGGGTTCAAGAGACGATTGGCTGTGTCTGCTAGGACGCAAAGCACGAGTTCGTCATATGTTTCCTCAGACTCCTCTTCTCCTTCATCTGCACCATTAGACGTAGCCCATGCACTATCCGGATTATGTTTGTCAGGCTTTGCCGTCCGCTTTATCGTATTGACGACGACCCCGGATTTGTCTCTTTTGAGGACTTTCGTAACCTCTGTGGACAGCCGTACGTTCACTCCTCGCTCGATGAGGTCGTTTTTATAATCGTTGTAAAATTTGCTGAATTCTGGGAAGACAACCATCGGAGGGAGATTGCTAACGACGCTCAATTTGTCGCCGGGATACCACATGCCGTACGTTGGAGAAGTGACGAGTCTTTCGAGAATGATGGATGGAACTTCTGGAGTTGCATTTCCAGTACCGAGGAACAAGGCAACCATTGGCAGAGCCACGGTGTTAACGAACTCGTCGGAGAAGTAGAAGATCTTCATGAGCCACTTGATAGGTAGCATCATCCATAGTATCTCCGTCCACCGCACGATCTTGAGCATTGTATGAAATCGCTTGACCTCTTTGGCATGTTTTGCAATCAACCGCGTAGGGAAAACATTTGTCCAAAAAGTCTCATCTTTGCCAAAGCTGACTTGGAGCTTAACCGGATCAGCTCTGTGGCCTTGTCGTGCAAACATGGTCAATGTGTGATGGAAGATGTAACTTCCTCCTTGGACACCTTGGTTCAACCAGCTAGCTCCATACCTATCTTTGTCGATGGGAATCGAAAATGCTTGACCTCCACAGTAGTCAACTGCATCAACGAGAGTGATCTTAGATGTTAGGATAGCTGGAGATCTATCGCCTCTTTAGAGCACTTACATCAAACTTCTCGGGATGTTGTGAGAGGTGATATGCACATGACATTCCCTACCAATTGTTAAATGCCAAACCTAGAAGTGGCAGTTGGCGAAGAGAGACCTACTGCAGCCCCAGCCCCAACAACAAGGACCTTCTTTGGTCTAAGCATATTGTCCTCACGTTGGCTTTCGATGCGATGCAGTGATCTCCGCATCCCAATTACTGTTGGCCGAACTCACGATGTTTCCAAAAGGTACAAAATGAAACCAACAAGACGAAAGACATGGGAGAATGGACCATAATAGGTTCTGCTTACCTTTAAAAAGCTCGCGCCCAGCTTTCATTCCTTCTCTCTATGTGCGCGTAAGAGATATGGTTTGGGTGTTGACTTTCTTTGTCGTGATGTCATTGAAGGTCAAAAGCGTCGAAAGCATCAAAAGCGTCAAAGGTATCCAGGCTCCACACACTATCGTATTATCTTCGTAGGCCGATCGAGACATTGATCTATGGCCCATTCACACTAAAATAATGTAGATGCAGGAAATTAGACTTATCATAATCTCTGTCCGATGCCGAGATTAGGGACTCCCCAGATCTCTCTGTAGACGACAACAATAGCAACTGACTTTGATATCAACAAGTTGCCTAGCAGCCACCGAATTATTTCATTCCGCGCTCAAGAATTTCCGGGAGGCAACACACAACAGCATCAGCTGTCTTTTCAGTCTGCAAAGCTGAACGGAAACATGATTACGACGTTGAGCTCTTTCCCAAGTTTTTGTGATTGAAAGCACTGGGAGAATAAATGGGACACAATGCACCATCTACCCGGTGCTCTCTAGTAACGGGGGAATATGTGCTGTCGACGTTCGTATCTGATGTGATCTGATCATTGGATGATGACTTGGCGTTCTCTGGCCCCGACCACCTCAGAACCAGGATTTGGAAGTAGCAGCTCATCATCCTAAACATACAACATTGCAGTCCCAATAACGACCGTACAACTGCATATCCTTCAACCACTGCTGCACTAGAGTGTCTCAGGTTCCATCGACTTCATCCGATAAAGACCTCGATGCACTGGAAATCCATGACGATTGCAGAGGCAGCAGCTGAGCCATGTGTGCACTTGCAGGTCAATCCATCACTGCTGCTCTCTTCGACGGGCTTCTTCGGTTCATTCGCTCGAGGACGGTGGGTAGAAAGTAGACAGCGGATCCACCCCCACGTACCTAAGCCAACAATACCGGGATTGAAGCTTCAATTCTCTCTCTGGTTGCATATCACACGTGTACTGTACCTGACTATCAATTTCGTGCAGGGGATCACTCTACCTCTAACAGAGCTTTATCTTCACGAATATCATAGTGCAGTGGACGAAATCGTACGTAAGCAACAGTAATCAGAGAAAGAGTGTGTGGCCAACATTGATCGGCCCGACTCGCCCACAGATCACCTATTTCTCGGCGTAACTTCCTCGGCGGATCGCATGACTGTCTTCAAAGTCGCTAGAGACGAAGTCGAGTGTCGAACGGTTGAACATACCGATGCTAACCAGCTAAAAGATGCGATGAAAGATACCAGAATAAGGTCTTGCCTCTATTGAAAGCACCTCTCATGATCTCACTCTCGGTTCTTGATGCAAGCAAAAAAGGTCCAGAATCTCTCCAAGGGTTGCACGGTAGCGATCTCACGATCCACAATTCACCCGACAAAGTCTAAAACTCGAGACTGGAGATACTTCCACATTTTCCCCGACTGTACTCCGTTCAGCACAATGCTGTATGATGGGGGAATAGGTCAAAGTACATGGTATTGTAGTTGCAAAGCATATAGGTAGGTCGAGGTGACTATATCTCAATCCTTCTCTTGATATACCCTTGTATTGCCTTCTATTCCAGCACGGAGTGAATTCATATACAAGTCACCAGCAAAGTCCTGGTATCTACATAGTACCTTTCACCATACACTGCAGGCATCATGGTCTATACAATTACAGTCCACCTGGTCGCAAAGGATGATCCAGAATGCATCCGAAAATTGAAAAATAAGCTCATTGAAGCAAGTCGGGTGTACTCGAAGGATAAGGAGACCATTTCGTGGTTCGTTATGCAGGACGTGAAGGAAGAAAGGAAATTCACTATCGTGGAACGATACGAACAAGAGAGTGTGAGCTGGACGTATTCTTATCTTCACATTGTTTTCCGGCATTCTATACCTTTTCATATGTCTATTGGCCATTGAGAGAGGAAATTCCTGCCGAAGGATGTTTTCACACACTCCCATCTCGTTTTCAGATAACTCCTTCAAATCGGCCTGGGTGAGGATCTGTCCCTCTATATCCCTTGATAAGTCAAGCACAGACTTCATTCCAAGGCATAGCCGGCCTTCCATATACCACTTCCATCTACTCCCCCAGCTGTCCCAACCCTCCCCTTCAGCATCCATCTGACTCTCAACCCCGACAGTCCCAAACCTACCACCTCACCAATCCATATTGGAAGACCTTTGATCCCTACGTCATCCCACTTCTCTCGGAACCAATGGATTTGAGAAGAAGTGAAGAACTGGATACGAGCAAGGATGTCGTCGTCGATTAGGGTTTTGCATGTCTTGGTCTCGGGAAGTTTACGTGTGGTGTAGGGGAAAGGATCCAAGAAAGGAGAATAGGAATGGTGAGAGGAGATGAGAGAGGTCAAAGGGATAAGGAATGTATATACAATGCATCATGTATGAAGAAACAGAGCTTTTTGGTATGAACTCTTGCATCGGAGAGACTACGTATCATAATTGCTCATTAACCATGCTTGAATGCGACTATGTACTTGCAAACGTATATGAAGCAACCGAACAATGTAAAAAATGCCGTAATAGCTTGAATCAATCAAGTCCTTATCCAATCGTTGTTGAACCCATACGGACAAAGTCATGAACTTCGTAGAGCCGACCGCTACCCTTACAGCTCATCATCATCACTGGCAGTTTCTTGATCGTCATCTACAGGATCGGAAGGAGCTTCTTTCGGTGATTGTTCTTTTCCTTGGGCATCTGCTTTCGACGTGTTCGAGCTGTGCTTTCGACGGGTAAAGGGCAAATCTCGTTTGGGAGGTGGGGATGCACCACTGTCTGCTTCCTTTCCGTCCTTACGCGTGGTTCGTTGACCGCTTTGTGTTGCTGCAGTCTGCGACGCAGATGCCTCCTTGGTCCCAGACCGCCTTGTTGAGCGTTGACTTAACTGAGATGCTGCGGGAGGGGATAGAGAAGGGGGTTGAGAGATTTGTCTCTTTAAAGTTCGAGCATTCGACCTGGTTGGGCCGGTCTTGATAGGTGAATCATGTGGAGGCTCGTCCAATTCTCTTTCCGAGTTTTCACTGGCCGTTTCTGGATCCGGTGTGCTCTCTCTATCCGACTCGGTATCTGCTTGAAAGTCTCCTCGATTTCGAGGTTCACCAGCGTCCATCGTGTCAAAACCATCGCTTGACTCTGAATCTGCTGCTGGTTCTGTTGCTTTTCTCTTGCCTTTTCGACTACCTGTCGCCTTATGACTTGCACCTTCGGCGGCTCGCTCCAAGCCTTCAAGGGTACTCTTGTCTATGTTTGCAGACGATATGATTCGTTGCTGGTTGCGGATCTTGAGCTTCTTTTCGTTGAGTAGGGCTGCAAATTGTGAGAACATAGCGTCTTCTTGTTCCGCCTTTACCTTGACTAGATCCTCCAGGTTTTTTTCGAGCTTTTTGATTATTTCTTGCGCTGCAGCCAACTTTGCTGTCAAGTCCGCGACTTCAACAGTTTGCTCTCTGCCCACCTTCACAGCTAAACCGGTCCAGTCGAATAGCTGGACCTCTTCATCATCATTCTGTTTCAGCTCCAAGCTTCCAACACGCTGCGTGATCTGCTCGATACGCTTCCGTAAAACAATGGTAAGCTTCTGGTTAGGATCGCTTCCTGAGATCTCTGCGACTATCTCCAAATCCTTGGTTGCCTTGACTTTGGGTAGAGCATCTCCACCGTCCAGAACATATTTGAGGATAGTCTTAAATGATTCGTCGTCGCCTTCATAGGATTTCGAACGTAGGTCTTGTAATTTGCGCTCTCGGACTGCACTAAAGCCATGAGTGAGTGATATACTAGTCTAAGTGTTTGGCGCACCTTTTCCAGTGAACGGACTGGTGCCCTCGGTTGCGAGCAAGTCCACGTCGATATCATTTTTACCCGTCTTTGTTGCTTTTATGAGTACGACTTCATCGGGTGCGTCTGATCTTTTGACGCTCAAGATCTTTGAGGAACTCATGGTATTGACATTCTTGCGTGAGGCCAAGGTGATCAAAGAGATACTGCCGATATGGTCAGGGTCTTGAATGATTCATCTAGGAATAGACCCGACTTTGCTGCCTAGGTGGACGATCATTTGCCCAGGGCACTATGCCTATGCCTTCAGAGATTGCAGCAGAACCTGCCTGGACTCACTTACTGTACCGATCTACTTTGATTTCTTCTCCATCACTACCGTCATTGTCAATACACGACACATTCACCTCTGACGACATACACACACCTTTGAGCTTTCGCACCATGTCATTCATCCAATCACAATCTTTCCTTGGTTGACAGGCGGCCGCATCGGTGCCGACCAAGGATAACGCGGTTTAACGTTTCTTCTTCTCTCACAAGCGCGTCATTAGCGCGCGGAGGCCCATCGGTCAGGCCACTAGTACCACAATTCAACATCCAACCTCCCGCAATTCAAGTTCCAGTCTACGCCAACATCTTGCAATAACCTCACCCGAACATTCAATCCACCCCCAGTCCACACACTTTTCCAGCCACTCACCATCTCGAACGATCCCAATATTCACGGCGCAATCCCAACTCAACTTCTTTCTCATCACACGATAGAAAGAACTTGCGCTCAATTGGCATCTCCGGCCCTCATTCAACGGGTCAGGAGACTGCCCACCAGCAGCAATAAGAAAGCGTTTCAGCATGAATTAACGATTTGACGACGAATTTTGACATCGATCACGACTCAAGTCCTTGTTATTTGAAAGCGCATGGGAGTTATTGGGAACCTTTGAATCATTCAAAACAACAAAATGCAACCTTTGACATTGAAACAGCGGCAACCCGCTGCAGAGACGGTGGAAAACTGGGACGATGATGGCGATTTTGAAGTCGAGGGATTTGAAGCACTGCCATTACGTACAGCTTCGACAGCAACCTCAGTCGCCAGCTCTTCGCACCCTCATCATCGAGACTCCGTCTCTTCCAGGTTTTCAGTCAGATCAGATCACGAATCAACTCACGGAGATGAAGACTGGCAAGTTTTGGTCGATGAGGGCAAGACTAGCGCAGATGATGCTATCGCTGCTGCTAAAGCTAGAGGTATTCCCATCCCGGAGAATGTACCCGCATCAGCTCTTCTCGGAGGAACGATCAGAAGGTTAGGAGGAAAGAAGATCAAGAAAGCGATGGGTGATGATTGGTCGGAAGATCTCGATTTCCTAGGTGCAGGCGAACTGAAACTCAACAAGGCCGATGAAAACGACTTTGCAGAATCACTTCGTCAGATCAGTGCAGCGTTTAAGAACGCTGGTTTTCCAACAACTACTACAGAGCAGGAGAACAGAACAGTCACTCCTAAAGCTCTGCCACCATCAATTAACCTTGAAAGCTTTAAAGACGCCGACGCCGACGATTTCGGTGATATACCGACAATCAAAGTACAGAAATCCCGTCACAAGCCTATCAACTTAGACACGGGTAGTGCAACAAACAAACCAAACGAAAATATTGAAGAAGACCTAGAGCTTCCTAGTGATGGGAAGCTTAGATTGTCTCAACGAAGAGAAGCTCCCCGGACCCCACATCAGGATGATGATATTGATTTGGAATGGGCTGAAGGTAGTCTCGGTACTCGTCATGGTGGCACTAGACGTGAAAACCCCTCGGGTAGAAGCTCTTCAGTCTCTGCCCTTAGCCCTAGCGTATCTAGTTGTTTGACTGGTGAAAGCGAAGATGAGGGATTGGATGGACTCGTCCTCCCAAACGGACCTCTGAAATTTGATGAAGCTTTGAAGAAGAGACACGATAATTCATCACCGGATCCTGCAAATTATTCGGGGGAGAAGCAAGCTGCCAAGCGAGCTGCTGCGAAGGATGACTTTTTCTCTGGCCTCGAAATTGGAGACGGAGACGTATTCGACTCTGGCAAGTTGACTCTAAACAAGAACATCAAGCACAAGGTGGAGAGACAGAAGAGTCCAACACGAAAGATCCAAACGACGCTCACATTCACAAGTAAGACTTCTACCACTACAACACAAACTGCATCTACTCGAATTCCAAGGTTTCATCATGGAATGGACCGCCCTCGGTCGACTTTGGAGCCTGTCTCTGAGACCGGGCAATCCGTTCCCAGATTCAGAAGGCCAGGCTCAAGGCTAGGCCATTCTCAACAATCTTCTGTGTCCAGTATTCCAACTCCATTGACACCCTCTACACCATCCACACCTAGCCGTCGACCTCTCAACCCCGTAGCTTCTCGTGACACACTCCGTCACGAACCAACAACCACCAGTGCTCAATTGTTACGCGCGAAGAGATCGATGCCAGCCATGCGCTTACAGTCTCCAACGAAAAATCAAGCCTATGCTCGTCCACCGTCTAGAAATGAAGGCGGTGGCTCTCGTTTGCAAATTCCAGCTCGCCCCAAGACACCAACAGCGGAGCGCTCAGAATCAAGGCTGGAAGCACTCCGTCGACCACCGGTACCTTTCCTTCCTGGGGGTTCCGTTGGAGCACAATCTCATCACATAAGTATCAAGACAAGTCGTCATCTTCGAAGACATGATTCTGATGGGTCAATTGAAATTGTTCAACCTGGTCATAGGCCATCTTCACGGTTGAGCAACCGTCGCCCTGAGACCCCGGGCAGCCGACGAGATTTGGCCCCTGCAGAACTCGCTGCCAACGCTAAAAGACAAATCACCAAACCTTCCAAGAGGAGGAATTTCGGCGATGGTACTGAATTGGATATCTTCGATGATCTCCCTACTTCCACAACAATGGAAAGTAAATTTACGAAGCAGCCAATTGGTAGGGGAGCTCCCAGAGTACGTAACAAACTTGGTCAATCTTTTGCCAACCAATCTGTATCGTCCATCGCCACAAGCAGAACTGAAACACCGATGCCATCAACCCCAAGAAGTCCAACCAGGCAAGAGAACATACCTAGATTTGCCAGAGATACTGCAGCAAGCAGAGCTGCTAGGGAGCAACGTCAGGTATCATCAACCTTAAATCCTCGTGAGACAGGGGGAGTCCTTGCACCCGTCAGCGCCAACTGGAAGTCAAGAATTGCAGGCTTTGCGCCAATTCCACAAGCTTTTCGAAAGAGGAATAAAGCGCCTGCAAAGCCACAACTTATCAAGCCGCTAGGAAACGGCATGAACGAAGCGAAATCGGTCAAAGGAATGCAATACAATCCTCTTCTTTTCCGCTGGGAAGGAAATGAAAATGCTCTCGCCCCATTTGACGTTCCTCAACCAACTCTCCTTACACCAACGTCCCCCAAACCTGCACCAGCTCTAATCACCAATGTTGGATCCTTAGCAACCGGTGTTCAGATTTCTGGTGGTATGATTTTCGACCCTCAGAGAATGTGCTGGTTAAAAATGGCGTCACAACAACGTGACTCTTCCGGCACTGCCAGCCTCCGGGGCGGCGTAGGAAGTGTGCAACTTGAAGAAGAAGAGGACGTCTTCGCAGGACTCGAAGACCTCAGAGAAGAAGATGAAGCCAACAAACAAAGCACCTCTCGAAAAGTATCCGGAGACAATTTTGAAGCCAACAAAGATGAGGACGAACCCGGCGCTGGAGGTGACTCATCCGACGAGTTTATGGTTAGTGAAGAATTCGACGTGGGCCCAGAGTTTGTTCGAAGACAAAGAGCAGAAGAAGACAAGTGGTCTAGAAAAGTCGGAAAATGGATCAGAGGTCCAGAAGATGCTGAAGCTGGAGATCCGGAAGGGAGAGTAGAATGGAGATGGGCTATCAGAGGATTGGCCTTGGCTGGTTGAAGTCCAGGGATTTAAATGATTTGACATGACTTCTTTTGCCCTTTTTTGTTGATATGATATGAGGATACGAAATACTTTTCAGTCTGTTCGGCATTGATTCTTCCTCCTCTTGGCTCAAACTTTTTATGAATATATTAATCCCTACTTTGTTCTAACTCTCAGGTCTTTAATCCATGCATTCCACGTCTAATTCTACACCGTGACGCTTTATAGTCCTGTACTTGATCCCCCAGCACCTACTAACTCAACTCTCTTACTCAACCCTCCCTCCCTCCTCACAAACGATCCTGGCCACAAACACTCTTTTAGTTGCCCTACCAATGCACACAAACCCGCCCAAGCATTCGTATCTTATTTACATACCTACACACAACATCTCCTATATTACGGTCGCAGCTACATGTACTACTGTACGTACGTTGGACACTCACCGTACATGTAAGGGTAGTGTTTTTTTGGTCCCAGATATATTTACTCTCCTACCTCACTCATCTACTCTCTTATCTACTCATGAACTTCTCCAGAGAAAACCCCCACCCCCGCTTCTTCTTCTTGTCCAAGTCTTCATCCCCAAACTATTTCTTCAAATCGTCCCTCTAATATCGCCAACAAAACTCTCTGCATCATCTACCCAAACCAGATAGTATGTATGTATGTATGTATGTATGTACTGTATTGTACTGTACTACCCAACCAACCAACCAATCAAGTATAACAAACAAAACATATGACTTTAATAATCCAAAAATTACAACTCCAAATAAACAAACAATGAACTGATTGATATAATATAAATAACCCTAACTAACCGTTTCTTAAAAAGAAGAATATAATCTACTGTACCAATTTCACCCCTGGTCTATGATATGATATGATATGGAATCATCTATTTACAACTCTGCACCTACGCGTACGTCTACAGAGTGCTTGCCTACATACTACTGTATCTTCGATCCAGGCTTTGGAATTTTTCTTTTCTTTTTTTCTTTTTGGTCACGTATCATTTGAGTTGGTACAAAAGTCTTTTATGTTGAGATGTTCAAGAGGAGGGAGGAAGGAGGGAGGACGGAGGGAGGGAGGGTAATTGATATTTTGTATACGTTAGTTATAACGTTAACTTATATTGATATTTAATTATGTTCCAGAGGAGAAACATTCTCCACTGAACCGAGTTGAAAGTGATCCAACAAAATACAAGATGGGAGGGAGAGAGGAAATTGAATGGAAGCAAAAAAACAATGTTTCGGCGGCGTAGATAAACGTTGTCATTGTCTACTTAGTACCTATTTTTCTCTTGATTTAATCCAATGGAAATTGTCATTCCAAGTTTCTCGAGTTTTGCCTTTCTCAAGCCGATCACGGTATGTTTTGTCGAATACTTTAATTTTTTTCTTTTGTATTTCTGTGAAGTTGTATCATAATGAAAGGAGGATATGTGGTGGCGTGAGAGGCTGAGGTATTATCGATGGAAAGGTTATGATGGGACGGGTGTTCATCGTGGTAGAGATAAGAGGATTTGTGAATACCTAGGATATTGTAGCTATGTGGTGTGGACATATGTACAGTATAAACATGTTTCGATGTTTCCTTTGGGTTTTTGGAATAACAAAATGGGGTATTGATCAATCGTAATTCAAATTCGAAGGGTAGATTGAAGATGTGTAACGGTTTGATGTGAATGATTTGGTGACAAAAGATGGAAAGATAGAAAAAGATAAGCCCTAAAATATCAATAGAGGAAAAAAAAAATGTCCACGGAAAGAAAAGAAAACTATGCATCGATTTGCCAAGCGAAACCAGGACTCTCGATCCTTGATAGCTGAGAGACGGATCCTACCTGATATCGACGAAGCTCGCGACAGTCGATTCACAAGATGTCCTAAAGCTCAATCGTTTTGAGGGGAGAAGGGAGCCGGTCTTCTTCATTGATATAGAATTGTGGTTAGAAATTGGAAGGAATTTGCATAATGGAGGAAACGATTGAGGCTTATGTTATAGGCTTGAATTGATTAATTGTTTGACCAAAGTAGTATGGCCTAGACGTCGTAGCTCAAGAACTTGGTATTGTGAGAACAGGTAAACGAATAGTGTATTGTGTCAAGGGCAAAAGAGAGATCAAGTATGGAAAGGACTGGAATGGAGACGCTGTTTGAATAAAGGGAGAGAAAAGAGAGAGATAAGGTCTAGAGAAACTGAGAATAAATGGATATTGTACACCTGTCGAATCGGTGGAGGGATAGTGCACCTGGTATCGGAAAAAATCAAATAAGATTTTATTCTCTTCTCTGCATGCATTGGTAAGCTGTGGAATGGATGTCGAGAAATCAAACAGGGTTGGGACAGGTCAGAGTTCAGAAACGACCGGTGATCATGGCGGTGATACCGAGGGGATAGATTAAGGTAGTGAGTTGCGGTTGCACATGGCAAGGTCCATATTGTTTGTTCTTCGGTGCACGTTCTGTATGTCATAGCAGACATAATATCATCAAAGGCATGACGAAGCTGGAGTTGAGTTTGGGATCGAGCATTATCACCCGGTACATGACATAAGTATACGCAAGGTACGGTACCGTATCCAAGAGCGTAACTTAAATGGCTGAATACTTTGGAAATCCAGCCGCAACAGAGCTTCACAATGCATCGGCGATGGTCTTCAGCGTCCGAAGTACAATGTATGATCGATTGTAATCACTTTGAAGTCTATACTATGCGTGAGATTGTATAGCTAGGCACTGCGTTCGTACTTGACTCAAGATCCACACTCGGTGGACTAGATCAAAGATGACACTTATTGTTGAGCATCGAGATCAAACATGATAAACATTTGATGTTCCAGGAAATTCGGCCGAATCGGTTGACCAGACTATTCATCAAATAAGAGTCGGTCATTATGATGTTTTTTGTTGTGACGAGCATTCCATAACGAGAGCTTCAGGGGTTTGAGACAATCCAGCGCACACAAGCAAAGAGATGACATAGGATTCATCACCTTGCCTGCTCTCCATGCGTCATATTTGGATGGCCAAGGGATGGTATGCAAAAGTGGATTGCCGTCAGTGGTAATACTGTTGCGGTAGGGTAAGCGCTTTTGTCTGACCTACAGCCAACGTGGCTCGATCATGAGCATGCACGATTAGGTCATCGGCAATTAACGAGCGTCAAGCCGTCGTCTAAGTCGTCGAGGTCAAAGCTCAGGCTACCAGGATGTCATTGTGGAGTGTTAGGTGGTCTGGGTGGCCACGAAATATTGGCACGATAATGACGGAGACTCAACAGTTCTCTCAGCAATTGCATTGCTAGGGTACAAATGATGAGAGTGAAATATCAGACCCTTTTACCGTAGGCCCCAATTTTCCCAGTACGTTAAGATCTCAAAAGCATCTGAGATCGCGAAATACCGTCTGGTAAAGCATCTACGATCAAGATGCTGAGCAGAATCGATGGAGTCCAGATCGATGTCACGGGTGAAGTCATAATGTAGTCTGGACCCCGCAGAAGCGACCGTACAGAGTATTCATGTTGTAGCAGTTGCTCGAATAGGCAATCTAAAGGATTGTCTCACGAAGATGAGATGTTTTGTAGCAAGATTTGGCGTGCAAGACGAAAACTGACCGTAGATCGAGATCTGTCATGGCCAATGCTTTTCAATATGACGTTTCGGAACGAGAATGTGGTTTGCACAAAGACCCTTTTTCCGGTGTTATGATTGCCTAGTCAGGACCCTTGATCATATTCATATTCCCGCCACAGGAGGAACGAAAACAATACCAGTGGAGCAAATAAAAGTTAGTGCGAAATAGATGAATCTGCTTCTTTGGTCTTGCTTGCGGCCTTGAGGCTCAGTCACACTGGCTCGGTTATGGTTGCACTTTCGTGTGTTGTGAAGAAAGCAAGCATCGCCGTTTTAGAACAGAGATTTTGGTCACTTAATACTTTCATCTGAAAACGGTGGCAGATGCGAGGTAATGATCCAATTAGGCAAGCAGACATCTCGGTTTTGATGATCAAGCTTTCATGGAAATGATTATGTGGTAGAGATAACCACATTGCTCTTATAGAGTATAGAAGTTCGCACTGCAATGGTGGTAAGGCGTGGGATTGTCAACAGTTTTTCAACTATGTCACGAAAAGAAGACGATAAAAATGCAAATAGTTGTTGTAACTTAAGTCTGAGACATCTGATATAATTTCTCTTGGTTGTACTCCCGCTAAACGGACAAGAGTCCTAAATACCTTTATATGATACAGTGAAATATGAACAACGAAGACACCGCCTGCGCCTAGTGCAAAGAATCCATCGCTATAGCGCAGCTAATACTGGCATGGAACAAGGTGGAACTCCTATCGGCCTGCGAAAGAGTTGAATAGACTTTGCCATAAATAGGCTAATCATGAATAGTGTAGATGGCCGTGGCGATAAAACATGTAGGATATGAAGGTCGAAGAGATTGTTACGAATCAGTTGAGCTGATGCTTCCATCCTTTCGTATACTTCCATGGGCATTGACGGCTTGGTCCGTTAACGAAGTTCGTCTGGAAGCTGCTCGACGTGCTGCATCCATTTGTTGCATTGTATGGTGGTGCATGACTTTTGAATAGGAATTGAGGGCGACGAGTGGATCTTCATCGTAATGGAATTCGAGAGGGTTTGTAAAAATATTGCCGTTATGGGCAGTCATTTGAGCAGTTGTGACTGATGTTGGCGAAGACATGATGATTGGGGGGGGGGGGGGGGGTTGTGTGATAAAACGGCTTGACGAGAACGTAGAACAAGGTTGATCTACTTGATTGATGGTTGTAAGGTAGGCAAGAAAAATAGTAAAGGTATTTAGCTTGGAGAGACCACTTTTGTTCTTGGATGAGACTTTTTGGTGTAATGAATGATGGGATTTAGCAAAAGTGCATATGGATGCGGTTGATGCTTTATATCATGCTTCTGGAGTCTGATCAGACTGTACAGTCCAGCTCGCACCTAGTATCAGGTCCGTCATAGGCGGCAAGACGTTTTCGTTCTGTGGTGTTATGGGTGGATCCTGTGAAGCAAGACGGACGGGGGGTTGATGATGGGCTCTGATGAAATCAGGGTCCAAAAAGGTGCCGCTAACGACATCATCGTCTCGGGTAATGACATTAGTGGGGCAGGAATGTACACAAAAGGTAAAGGTGTTGAAGCTTCTTTCAAGCTCCAAATGTCCTGCGGAAGCTTGCTCTTGTACTATGGTATAATGAAACTGACGCATGTTAGACATTGACGGCACCGAGAAATTTCTGCAATGGTTGCAGGGTGACAAGTGCCAAGATAATACCAGGTATGCCCTGTGGTTTTTGAAGCTTAGAGCGAGGCAGTTTTGCTCATCGAAGGGTAGCACCGAGACTGACGTTTGACCAGGTAACATCCCTTGGACCACAATCTGATCTCATTGGTCTCGATGAGGACAACCTACTCTGAGTATGAGGTCTGCGGATCGGTGGAAGACCATTGGTTAACTACAGGCCATCGCTCCTTCGAACCAACGACCCGGCAAGAGCACACCACGCCATTGTGGCAAAAGACCCTGCAGATCGTTTAGCCTGGCCCCTGTCTAACAATAATTGAAAGCACCCGGGTCATACCTTTCTGCAGTATCCGGGGGTAGTGTGGCCAGTTAGGCCTGGCCTTCCCGGGGTGGACAATACAGTAGAGATATCACTATAACAGAAGGGATCGACTGTAATGGTCAGTGGTTACGAACACCCACGCCCTGTCGCGATATTTCAGACCAGAAGACGCAAGCCTAGGCCAGCTGCTTTTTACTTAAGCAGTATCCAGAAGGCGGTCTCCATAAATGTTTACGTAGCATGATATGATGGTCCAGTATTTGTGGACAGCGAAGGGGTCGGATGCGATGACACTCGTTGATTAACTGTGATGACCTCTGATGGATTCGACTAGAGAGATCCAGGCTTGTCGTGTGAAGCGGCGGTATCGACATCATAGCATGTTGCTTTGAAAGGTCGATAGGGCACGATGCCGACGATAGACCGCCGCATGTGTTTGAATGTAGGCAGAGTGTAGTTTCCATGGGCCGGTACCATGGAAAGCACAAAAGCATCCCCTTCATTGTTAAAAGCGAGCGATTATCAAATAAGGAAGTTCCAGACAAGACCTGAGATAGGCTCCCAAATTGCAACCAAGATAATTACAACCTGAAGACGAAAAAAGACTGGAGGTACCATTGACCAGCACCTTGCAGCAGATAAGCTTAAGAAAATCGCTTAAGAACAGCAAATGGAACGTCCAGTTGACGAAGTTGGGAAGGATGTTACCAACTGATACGAAGTCCCCACTGTTAACCAATAGGGAGTATGAGAACGATGATGATTCTGTACAGAGTAGGTAAGATGACGATGCATAAGTTGGCGTGAGGATGGGAAAGTTAAATCACCATCAGCGATTTGTGCTGTGCCGTGTCATGGATCAATGATGGTTCAATAATATTTGGGAACTTTGGTGGAGGTTGGTGAAAGATAGGCAGCTATTCCCGAAATGGAAACCGGTGATGTCAATCAGACATGCATTGTGATGCGGGTGGCGTCGGGTACCACGTCGCTTGGTCTGACTCCTGTACAGAGTAAAGAGTACTGTACGGGGTCCACCATTGCAGTCAGCCTCATGTTGTTCTCGCCTCGGACTACAGAGTACAGAGTACTATGTACACAGAAGATGTTTTGACATGAAATTGGGATCATCCAACGCTGAGAAGCATGAATTGTCGGCACCTTGTGTTCCTTGTGTTCCTGCTTTTGCATTGCATTCCGGTGTCATGCTTATCACGCAGGATGTATCGACTTCCTCGGGGTAGCAATGATGGGGCTGGCTGATAAACGTTTACCTGCACATATTTGCGAACAGGTCGTTCCAATTTTTGAATCTACAGATGCATGCAGCAAGCATCACCTGAGCGCAAGGTTGATCTGGCTTTACTCTGGTATTGCTTCATGGTGCTGCGAATGGGGGTGACCAAACCAATAGTTTAAGCCCCTCTTGGTATCAACCTTGCGAAAAGTGCATCATTCTTTAATTCCTCCGACCGCAGATCTTCGCCCTAAGGTTTAACTTTCCAGAATGTATTCGGAGTAGGGTTCATGGATGGCCATTACCCTGTGCCACCGCAGAGTATCGGCATTCCACATGGCTGTGGGCTGCCATAGCATCTGCCTGCGAATTTGCCAGGGGCCACGGTCTCGATAAGGAGTATTAGGATAACACCCTATGGTCTGTGGCAAACGTATGCGCCGGTAGAAAGTATCTCACACCGCACAAATCGAGCACGGTACCTGCGCTGGCATTTCCCCATTATTTCACAAAGGGGAGCCCCGGGACGAGGCTAGAGAGGTGGGCTAAGACAGTCACTCTGCTATTGAAGTAGTCTAGGTCGGCAAGCGTGGACTCTGATAGTAACGGGCTACAGATAGAGAGTATTGCCCCTGCTTCCCGGGGCCGAGTCCGCTCCGTGGGTACAAAATATTGTTGAACCGAACTTACGAATATTCAATAGATGATTAGGTTTTACGAATTTGCTCTAAATGCTCAATAGATGCCGGTGCCGGTGCTTGCAAAATTTAGGCAAGTGCCGTTCATTACAATAGATGAACAGCACTTGTACCGAATTTTGACGCCAATAGGGCATTGGATATTGGGTGCGTCACTCTGCACCCTTATCATTCCACAGCTGCCTTGTGATGAGGGACGCTTGATGGTGCATCTATGACCTCCTGAATCCTTGTGCTTGGAAGCCACTTCTCGGCAGGTATCACATACCAGGATATCAGCCCGAATATTGTTACAATCGCCATGATAATCGGTGCATCTAATCAATTCGTTAGCAGTGCCAGTGAGACTTGATAGAAGGAACCTGAGAAACTGACAGTTCAGCGATTCTCCGCTCACTGGGAATTCCCAGGGAGAAAATAATACAGCCACAACCCAGCCGTTCCAAAAGATTCCAATAATCTGAAAAGGCTTGCTCAATCGCCCCAGACTCCATCGGGGCTCCGGGAATTTATTCGGAGTTAGAAATACTCTGCCAAAGCAGATCAGACCATAGGCGGCGGCCGAGGGAACACCAGCTGCAGACACCAAGGAGGTGAAAGCTACACCTGAAGGGAGAATACTGCAGGTGATAACTGCTGCGACCGCCCATACGACGATGACAGCATTCTTAGGTTGGCCATTCGACACCTGTGCTACCCAGCCAGAGAATGGGAGGACACCATCACGAGCAACAGCGAATACAAGTCGTGAAGCGGCGAGGACAGCAATGGCTGTATTCTGCAACGGTGTGAGTCAGACGATGGACGGACAAGAGGGCAGCTTCAAGTAGACCACATACAAACCACAAAGATGCAATGTTCACCACATTCATAAAGACGTGTCCCCCTCTGCCCAGAATAACGGCATAGAGAGGAACAAATGGCTGAGCACCACCGAATGAGAACAACGTATCGGCGTCAGGCTACAAAACCGTTAGCTTCACTGCATCGCCGTAATAAATCGATCACACTTACCACACAAAAGAGGAATAGAATTACGCAGATGAACCCTCCAATGCCGCTGGTAACGGTACTCCAGAATAATCCTCGAGCAGCAGACAGCGACGCATTCTTAGTCTCTTCTGCGACGTGGCCAGATGCGTCAAATCCGATCAGGATGCCAGCCGTAGCAAGGAAAGAAAGACACCAATTCCAAGCAGCCGGCGCACCGGTGCCATTGTAGGAAGTGAGAAATGCCTCATCAGCCGTGCGGAATCCGTAAGTCTGGCTAGTACCGATCGGCAGCCAGATCATATTGAGAAGAAAATCGAGAACGACGAAAACTGACGAAGCGTAGAAGATCCATCGAAAATAACGAGCTATAGACACTTATCAGTACAAACATAACAGGACACCAAGAAACAGGTTCTTACGCGGGAGAAGATTCCCGATAGCAGCAAGGGCCAACATAATCTCTGTGCAAATCCATTGGACCGCACGGAATTTGACGCTGCTGGCATCGGAAGGGAAGTCAAGATTAAAGACAACAATTTCCTAGGGAACCCATCAGGACCTAGCCAAATCAGTCGGTGGGATCTTGACGTACCGATAGCATGTAGTTGACAGCAGCCTGGGTATTGCTTGCACAGAATGTTGTCCACGCCGTTGTACTCCACCACGCGACGATAAATCCAAACAGTCTGCCATATTTCGGTCCTCCAGCCTCAGCTGCCCATAGATAAATAGACCCGGCTAATGGCAGTGAAGAACAGACTTCTGCAATGACTGCAGCAGTAATGAAAGTGAAGACACATGTGATTAGGAAGGAAGGCCTGGATACAGGGGACAGAAAATCAGCATATGAGTCAATGCCTTCGATGTAGTCGCAAGTTTCATAGCACCCAGGCACCTGCGTTGAAGAGATCCTACCAATAGGCGATAGTTCCGCCAGCAGCAATACCGGTACTAAATGTTACACGAACACCGCCGATAAAGCACAGAGCAGCTAGATGCACATCAGTAACGTCGCTTCTTTTGCTGGAAAGGTTCAGGAATCATACCAAAGTTGGTTGCGAAATTGTGGAAAAGGTTATAAGTACGATGCAGGACCTAGGATAATGTCGTTCAACCACAATGGTCTGAGCAGCAGATGTATTTTATGTATGCTCACCGGCTTGTAACCAAGATTTTCCTATGCGACCACTGTGTTAGTTTCCCTTATTTGCGGATGCGTAGGAGTTCATGGGTGTCCATGATGATGAGAGGAGATGGATGGACATACTAAGACCTGGTTGTCGCTGATATTGTCTCTGTCGTTGGGAATCACTCGCTCCGGGCCATCATTCCGAGTCTTCTCCAGACCATCTCCTGTGTCCACTGGAGTCGACATGCCTTATGCTTGAGCGGCACAGAGTCCACTATTCGGAACGTTGGTGCGAAGATCTTGAAAATAAGAAAATTTAACCGGAATGCCGTCTGGTCTGCGGTCGACAAAAGAACTCTTCTGACAGCGGAGATCTTCGATAAACCTCCGTAAAGGCTTTATCTTAATTTACGGTTTTCGCATCTATGTCCAGTCCTAGGTCTATATAATTTTACTTCTTCTCTTCATGGACTTCTTCATGTTTAAGCACGCCATCGTTGGCGGTCCACTTCACGATCAAAGGCCGACTCATCCTGGTCTAATTAGTGAAGTTACAATTTGTTTACTCCGAGTAGCGTCAAAAAGAAGATTTCCTACCTTTACTTCTCCATATTCACCCATGCCATGTCTAACTTCGTCCGGCGCCTCTACTTCCCTCCGACTTTACGCGTGGATAGCAATGCGAGCCTAGAACGAGTCCACATGCCTGCCCAAATCTATTTACTATGTACTACTTCTAACAAGCAACTCTTTTTGCTTGTACTGGGCTGGAATCCTCACCGTAACGATGTTAGGGCTAAAATGACACCATCGCGACCTTGAGCTTGGCACGTCAACTACCTTTCAGATTTCAGAGCCACTACCCACTTAGACAGTTATAGACCATCTCCGGCATCCACCGGTGAACATGCCTCGGATCTTCAATCTAGGTTTATCTGGCATGTTTCCCCCTCGTAGATATGGCGTGGACACGCGACACAAATTTCCGGGCCTCGAACCGCCATGGCAGCAGGGCCAGCAAGCTTGCCGGTTCTGGCGGTTGTGTTCTTGACAGGCCTGTATCTGCTTTACAAGGTGACACCTCCTTTACTATATGAGTATCCTCGACCTGACTGAATTCAAGTTTGCCCTGATTGTTAAACAAGCATTTACATCCCCCTTGGCAGCGGTCCCCAATGCGGGTATACTTGCCCCTTTCTCACGCCTCCTTTGGGCATTTCCCCAGGAGTATTTCGGGAACATCACTCTGGATCTCCCTCGCCTTCATGAGAAGTTGGGTACGACTATCTTGATTCCTCGTTGCCATGCTCTCGACCTGTGTTGACCACTGTCAGGACCTTTGATCCGGACTGGTCCAAGAGAAGTATCGTTCTATTCTCTGGACATCTATGATGCCGTCCATAAGGTCGGCAGCAAGTATGTAAAAGACCCAAGAACGTACGGAGAATTCGTACAAGGTGGCCATCCGGCTCTCTTTTCTATTACGTATGTTAATGGCACGATAACTTTTCAGAAAGATCCTAATCAGATATTCTTAGCGACAATGAGGAACACTCCCGGCGTCGACGGCTCATGGGCCAATTGTACAACAGGACTAAGATGGATAACCTTCATGTTATGATGTTGGATGAAGTCGAAAACTTTGTTCGAGCTTTGAAAGGAAAAGCTCAGCGACGGCTAGAACTCATCGCTGCCTGCAGAGCCCTTGAAGCCGACATAATATGTGAGGATTTTCATGTGTGGCGGTTTCATATATTGATGAACTAACATGAACACATTTAGCACGCTTTAGTTTCGGCGCTCCGATAGGGGCTGTGGTCTCTTTTTCAAGAGATAAGCCTCTAGAAATGGTCGCAGCGAACGACGAGAAAGCGAAGTGGATGCCCGTCGTAAGTCCTCGTCTTACATTTAATAGAATATTCTATTGATTGGAGTAAAGCTTGTTACGTTTCCTAGACTAGTTGCTTTATGGGAACGACTGGAACAGGCTGTGTTCAACGTCATAGGCTGGCAAACCAACTTTACTGCTGCGATGAAAGACTGGGAATTCGTAAGGGAAAACATCCATCTTGTCTCCCAGAGGCTGACAAACAGCCTCTTAGTGGGCATCCAACGGTCTATCCATAGCTTTGTCGCCAAAGCTCGAAAACTCTGTATCACCAAGTCTCATCCAGACCTTAATCAAATCCGGTCTGCATCCTCAAACTGCATTATGTGAGGCTAGAGAAAACATCGGACCCGGCACAGACACCACATCAGCAACGCTAGCACATATCCTTTGGGCTTTGGCCCATAACCCACTATATCAGAATGCCCTCCGACAAGAACTCGCCGAATTAAAATTCCCCACAGATATGAGCAGTCTCGAGTCTATTCCCAAGCTCAAAGCCTGTGTCAAAGAAGGCGTGAGATGGGCTGGGGCCGCAGCTGCAATGTTGCCCCGAATCGTGCCGGCAGAAGGTGTAACTCTTGAAGGAAAATTCATACCAGGCGGAGTAAGCATAAGTTCTTGTTAAGGCCTTCACTTGTAATCGTCCGACTAACAAGCTCAATCTCCCAGACGACCATCACATCCTCACCAATCTGGTATCTGCGAGATAAAACCGCATTTCCAAACCCATCATACTACAATCCATACCGATGGCTGACCGTCGACGGAACAGCTATCAGCGAGGACCAACCCTTGAGAGATAAATACTACATCCCATTCTCCAAGGGACCTAACATTTGCATGGGAGCACAGTAAGCCCTTTCCCCTTCCCCTATGTACCCTCTTACATATATACAACCAACCCAGCGCCGGACTAACAACATTTCCCATCCCTCCAGTTTCTCATACTACGAGCTCTACCTCTCAGTCTCACAGGTCTTAAAACATTTCCGAATAACGCTGCCTTCTGGTTCTCATCCATCTCCCTCTGTGTCATTGTATTCCACAGATATTGCACAATTCATCCCGGTAGATCTCCCCAAGAGAAAGGAATGGGTTGCTGCTGTACCAACGGAGAATTTGGATGTCGTCTTGGAGGAGATATGATGGCGTGATATAGGCATGGGACGGCCCATATAGGTATATGGCTTGTGTGCTTGCTGAAGCTGAAAGGGGGGCTGCTCTGTGAAGCGGTGAACGAGGTTTTTTGCTCTAGGTCCTTCACCTGGAGGAATAGAAGCATATGAAGGGAAAGGTATAAACATAACTAAGAATAGCATTTGGTGGTTATCTTCATTCATATTGTTCCACACTAGCTTCCATAACTCATTTTCGTAGAAATCGTTGTCTCCTCCACTCCGGCCCAAACTTCACAAGCACCCACATGAGCGGACTGACCAAAAGCAGGACTCCCCCTACAAAAGAGAAACAACCACCGCGACCCATAGATTCGAGCATTGGTTGAATCGCCGCCGTCGCACCAGCACCAAGCAAGCATCTAGTGAAATTATTCGCTGCGCTCGCCGGAGCAGATCGAGTAGGATAACTATCTACGAGCATGACGCTGAAAGCATTCATGCCGGTGGTTGAGGTGAGGCCAATGAAGAATTGCAGAACGAGTGGGCCGGCAACGTTGGTTTCAGATTGGATCACCCACCCATAGCAGATGATTAAAATCGTTGCCATGAGAGAAACTGGTGCAATGACTTGTAATCGTGCTTTTTCCCATGGGAATGCCAGGCTTTCGGGACTTTCGTCGCGACGGTCGACATTGTAACCAGACTTTTGGCCGAGTCTGCGTAGATTCCAATCTAGGAGGCGGCCACCAAAATAACTGCCGATTACCGCGCCCGCGCCATACGGTAGGTAGCATAAACCGATTTGGATGTCGTTGTAATGGTATGTCTCTTCAAAGATCGTGACTAAGCTGGCCATGATTTGATACCCAGCAGCCATAACCAATGAGTTATAAAGCAAGATGATTGCCATGTCCTTCTCTTTCAGGATAACCAACGATTCAAGCGGATTTGGGAATTTAAATTCCGAGATGTTTTGAGTGAAATAGGATTGTTCTTCTCAACATCTCGATCTAGACTGTTCACCTTCACTCTGAGCTTCCATATTTTGGCAAGCTGTAGAAAGGGCTGATTAAGCTTTGGTGGAGTAATTGAGCCATTGCCCACTATTGACCTGGCTGTTTCAGGACACAAAAAGGTATATAATATCAGGAAACACCCAGACAGTATGGTAAGGAACCAGAAGATCGCCCTCCAGGAGAGGAAGCCAGCTAAAAGGCCTCCAACAACAGGTCCAATGGCAGGATCAATCAAGAATCCACTTGCCGTCAAACCGACGTACCGTCCTCGTTCACTTCCTCTGGCTATATCACCTGCGGTACTTATGGCAAGAGCTATTGAAGCACTGCTACCAGTACTTTGTAGGCAACGGAGGACCAATAAGCCAGCGTAGTTGTTCTGTAGCGCAAGGCCAATATTTGCAGCCATGTAGATGACCAAGGTCACCATGTAGACAGGTCGTTTCCCCGGGAAATCGGCAAGGGTGCCGAAGACTGTCGGAGCCAATCCCTGAAAGATCATGTACGACGTGATAGTGAGATTGATGAGGGAGGTAGATTTGTGAAAGTGATGAGCAAGCGTTTGGATCGCTGGAAAGTATATCGATGATGATAACGGGGAGAAGAAACCACCAAAGGCAGCGAGAAACATGATGAGATTCCTCTCTCTTTTTGAAAACGTGGACCAGTCATTCTCGTTGACATTATGAGGTGCCATTATCCAACCACAGAGATTGGGATAGTGCACTCAGTGAAGCCTATATACACTTCATGGAGGATGATCTGATGGTATAGCAGATAGACCGAAACTGTGGGACTGCACAAGAGAAAGAGTGCCTCGATGCTTGGAGTATACGTCCATCAGACCATTTGCTAGCATTGTGTCTGCCTTTTATCTTCCTTGACTCAGGTCTGTTTGCCGTCATACAGTACTTGTCGAGAGCTTCGAAATGGATGGCCAGTGATCGGTCATCGGCTTCCTTTTGATTGGATTCTCGGGCCGGGCTTGGCTACGAATAGGTTAGGGCGGGGTCAGTCCGTCATGGGGGATTGGTAATTAAATGAAGGGCATTGATAGCCTAAACAACGCAGCTTCCGTCGCAACTAAAGCTGTCTTAACGACACCAACATTGCCAAGCCCATTGATTGCGTGCCTGGCCGACCGGGGGCTGAGAATTACGAAACACAAGTTGATAAGATGGTCCTGTACCCTCGCTTTGTATGAGATACTTCCATGTTGGTAGTCTTCTTTCGTCTGTTGTGATACTTTTAGCCTATTAGTCAATCATTCTTGAAAGCTCCAAAATGGCATCAGAAGTAAGTCCCATCCATGCGATGTACTGTACAGGGTTTTGGTAGTGACTGACGCTGCGGCAAAAGGCATGCTGCACTCGTCCAGTGGCTAAGGCCGATTATACTGCAAAGGGCGAATGGATAGAGGTAGCAGGATTGAAGACCTGTAGGACCGTTATCTCCGTTTATGTACCGACCTTGTCTGACGGGAATTACAGATCGCACTGGTGCCTCGACCGCGTCTAAAGCCGTTATCTTCATCTATGACATCTTCGGTTTTGCACCGCAAAGTTTACAAGGGGCTGATATCCTAGCCGGAGTTGAAAGCGAGAAAGGGGACGTACAAGTGTTCATTCCTGACTATCTCAAAGGCTACCACGCACAAGGCGCGTGGTTTGCCCCTGATGCAGCCGCTGAACTGGTCGCCGAAAAAGCCAAGTTCTTTTCAAGTATTGGGAACTTCAAGGACCACGTAGAGCAAACTCGAACTCTGGTTTCGGCCATTTCTGAAAAATACCCAAGTGTTAAATCATTCGGGGCAATTGGTTTGTGCTGGGGCGCAAAGGTCAGGATTCCTTTGAGGGGCTTTCTTCTGATTTTGCTGATCGTTGCGTAGACTGTCTCTCTTGTTAGTGGGCCAGGGACGCCTTTGAAGGCAGGCGCCGAGGTTCACCCATCTCGTGTGGAGGCGAAGGATGCATTGGATATCACTATACCGATTTGCATTCTCGCTTCGAACGGTGAACCAGCTGACGAGATCCAAAAGTTCTTCGAAAACTTGAAGACAGAAAAGTACGTCGAAACGTTCGCGGATCAGCACCACGGATGGATGGGCGCTCGGTAAGTTGCAACTTTCAAATTGAACAACATAACGCTGATATCGCATTAGGGCAAATCTGAAGGACGAGAGAAACAAAGAGGAGTATGAAAGAGGATATGGCATAGTGATCGACTTTTTCCACAAACACCTATAATGCTTTCTAGTTGTAGACTTTGATGTGGAGATACGACGGAATTAAATATTGACTATGGTTGGAAACATTGATTCATATTTGTACCAACCATACTAAGAGGGCCGATCACATCATTTATTCCTTACATTATGCCTCGTAGTTGTAATCCTCTTTAATATCTAGAGTCGTTTGCTGATTCCCAACAAGTGATGATTTGTAGCTAGGACAAAGATGTCCCATGGGCGAGACATCTCAGCATGTCACTTTATTTCGCGGAGCCTTTTTCGGCCATGGCGGACGTATCCAGACGGCCGGTGTTCAAGCGGGCATGCACCAATTGTAGAGGACAGAAGGTTCGTCTCTAACGGGCGAGACAGACATTGCAGAAATAAATCAACAATTGGTGCTATTTTCGTCGTCCAGTGCTAATATCGTTAGAATATCAGATCCGATGTGATGCCGTGGAAGACCCTGTATTGCCATGCTCACGCTGTCGACGATTGAAACTGAACTGTACCTTAGCACCTTTAAAGAGGAAGATACGAGGGGTGTAAGTAGGAGAGAACTCGCGTCGTATACCCTGTGCCACGGCTAATCAGGTATAGATCTTCCGAAGGAGCCAGCTTCTCATCCAAGGCCGATTCGACCGGCCGAGGCCAGGCCGCTGGGTTCAGAAGCATGCTTGACATCATCGGCAGGATTGCTTGCCCATGCCAACAATTCAGTTCTTTCATCTGCTGTACCTGGCAGCACCAATGGCGACTTTTTCCACATTCCTACGTCAGCATCCGATGAACCCAAGCCTACATCACGGGCGTTGGACGAGTTTGTGCTCGACGGATCCACCATACATCGCCTTTTCAATATGTAAGCGTCTTTCTCAGCAGTGGTTCCAGGGACACAATTCAAAGGTCTCGATCCTAGGAACTGATGGTTGAATAGATATTTCGAGCACTATTCGGACGTAATCCCCATCCTCGATCGTGGGAAGACACCTGATATTTACTACAAAGAGTCCTCGTTGCTGTTCTGGACGATTACGACAATCGCTTCCAGAAGATCCAGTCTGGACCAGTCTCTATGTCAAGACCTTGCGGAGAAGACTACCAAAATGGCTGCGATGCTGTGTATTGGAGGCACTGCTACAAACATTCACATCATAGAAAGCCTCATTCTTCTCTTGACTTGGCATCTCCCAACGCAGGTGTTTCTCCATGACCTCCCTTTCGTTTTGGCAGGCTCGCTTATACACCTTTCAATGCATATGGGCTTGCATAGGCCACTTAAAGCACAGGATTTCTACCACAGGAAAATTCATCTGAGTAGAGCAGATCTTTTACGAAGGTCGGAACTCTGGACCTACACTCTTCTTATCTATCAACGGTACATTGTGTTCCACATCTCACTTTAACAGGCTAACACTATCAGCCTATGCGTCATGAGTGGTAATTCCTTGTACTCAACCACGGTCTACTCTTCAAGTGTCTTCGACGACGATGAAATCTGGAACTTCCTGTCACCTGATCTGCGATATCATAGCCAATTATCCAACGCGACTACTCGAAACCTCATTGCCATTAACAACGAAGTCCAAAAGGAAAACAACAGGGACAACTCCTCGGTAGTTGAAACTCTGATTAGACTGGCTGATTCTCAGCTTGCGGACTATCAACCCGGGAGAGTTGGGACTAGCGAAGCCTGTAAGTAACAGTCTACCTCCTTCAACCCCTGCGGTGATGCAAAACTCATGACACCGCCATATTCTCTAACAAACTCTTCCCTAGCTCTGAAGCAGCTCTACTACCAGATATCCCGCCTTCTAATCTACTCCCACCAACCCAACTGTCCAGCACAACCCTAACCCTTTACAACATCTCGACCTCCGTCCTCCAAACCCTGAAATCCCTCCAGTCCACCCACCCTCACTTTTCCTCCATCGTAACAACCTACATCTTCCAATCCGCCAGCATCGCAGCCGTAACGATCCTTAAACTCATCCGCCACCCCTCCGTCAGTTCTCTTGTTGACGTTTCAGCCGGTGAAACCTTGTTCTTATACACCACGAACCTCTTCATCTCTCTTTCACTCACCAAGAGAGATATTTTCTATAGATTGCCTCCAGGGTTGAACTTGCTTTTCAATAGCGAGAGAGCATTCAAAGACCCATCTAAAGGCCACATATCACTAGGCCTGCGATTGAGAACAAAGGGCGCCTTTAGCATCGTCCACGACTGTGCATGGTGGGCCCGGGAGGAATTCGGGGGACAGCCGAACACCTACAGCGAACCAGTCCAACCAAAAACCAGCAATTCGAACTCTGATAGCCACGTGTCCTCAACTACAACCCATCGTCAATGGCCCTGCAGTACCTCCGGGCCGTCCCCAGATGACGCAAACCCACAACAACAGGAAAATTCATCTTCAGCCGATGCTTTCGCCGAACCTTCACTGGCGGCAAATAATCGACCCTCAGATGTACCGGAGACGTTGATGATGATGTCCCCGGATCTCGGCTGGGATGTGTTTGATGACTTTCTGTTTTTGGATCAGACGGGTACGGGTGGTGACGGCGTTGGAGACGGGGGTTCATGAATCCAGGGACTGGGAGGACCACTGCTTGTTGTTCTCAAATTACTCTTGGGGATTCCATCGGTAGATCGAGGGGATGAATTCTAGTTAGGTCATAGGAAGGGTCCATGCAGTGTGTTTGCATGTGATTACATTCGTTTCTATTGACGTGTCTCTGGTGCATGTGCTTTGTAGATGCCATTGTGATCTGTCCGCATTTTCCCAACTCTTTGATAGTGTACATATATGTTGCTTTAGCTGTATTGTGACATGTAAGCAGGACGAAAGGTTTCATGTACCATCCTGCGCTCAACAACCTTCTTCTTCACCTCGGAAATCCTCTATCCTTCTCTGACATAGCAACGACATTTCCATTCATATCCACAACATCCCTCGGCTCCTTTCCCTCTCCGAACATCCAATACTGCACCCCTAGGTAACAGTCACAGCACATCTGAAAGATACCACACATGCGGAAAGCCCAAGGAATCACTTCCGAGCTCAAGAAAAAATAACTCATTTTCATGGCATCGCCAGCTAGCCAGTTGGCGAGAACAGACACTCGAAATCCTTTGCAGGATTGAGCGCGCTGATTGGTGAGGATTTGGGGGAGTGGGAGCATAGCTTCGATAGCGAGTCCTAAGTAGCCGAGGAAGGAGATGTAAAAGGGAGAGTTGGAGATGGGGCGGAGTATAATATGGATGAACAGTAATGTGCCGGTGAGATAGATTAGGAATTGGTAGTATCTGAGTTAGAAGGGGTGTTAGATACAGGATAGGGGCCAATTTGTGGGAGCCCCGGAGGCGGATGAGGAGGATGCACACTCACGGTCGCGTGCTGCGCCATTGCCAGAAGTTATAGGGTCTGCTGTCTAATAGAGTTCCTTCCGGCGTGACATGAGTGAAGGGGTTATGACCGAGCCCATTCTTGCCGCCAAGGACTGGCCGGTGTTCCAATGCGACTTTCAGGAGGACTAGTTGGACACATATCATGAGGATTGCTTGGAAAAGGAGGGTTGTGCTGTAGTATGCGCCAAACCAGTAGAACAGTCTGTCGCATTTGAGTTAGCGGTGCCCGAACCCATCAGTCGGAAAGCGGTCATACTTCAATATCGATGCGACCAACATGATCAGAGGAATATCAAGGGAAAAGCCCGCGCTCGACTTGTTCTTGTGGATCGAGTATATCTGGTCGGCATAGCTGGTTATTGGCGACGCCATCAAACTAGAAATGGTGTCAGCGCATATTTGGCTGAGGGTGGAAGCTCGAAGGCCCATACAAGACGGGTGCGAAAAGGTCGACGATAGTACCCAGGAAGGCCATGACGGCTCCTAGGTTGGGAGTGGAGGGTATTGAAGATTCGGTAGGGGGGAAGGGCTCGATTGTGCTGTTATCGATGCAAGAAGAAATTGTTCTGTACACCCCAGGCCATACTTGACAGCTACTGCCAGATATGCCAAAGCTACACAGACGTTGAGAAATGCGCAGAGCTCTATCAATATGTGGTGAACTTCGAAGTGGGTCGGGTGGACGCGCTTTGCGCGGATCCTTGCTCGACGAGTACATCGCTAACAGCTCAACATTCTCCTTTCCGACGAATACTTCAAAGAATTCTTCATGAAGATATTATGATTGAGCATGCTGTTCTATAAAATGTCTACGGGATCCCAAATCATCGGTATTGAAAGCTTCCTAAGCTATGCTGATATACACCTGTATCTTAACTTAACAGAGGAGGTTCAACAACACCGGTCTGGTACACCATTCTTCCGTATGCCTCTGGCCTTCGATGTCTCTCAAAGGCGAATACCTTTCCTTTACCTCTTTTGCAATCATCCAAATCGATCTCTGCAACAATTAGCTCGTCTTGATCCATAGTCTTGGCCTTGGCGATGACATCTCCGTCGGGGTCTACGATGCAGCTACCCCCTATCAATGGGTATTTTCCGTCATCCATTCCGCACCTGGCCACAGCAATGCTGAAGCAAGCGTTGGTATAACTTCCGTGTTGCATGGACAGCTGGTTGTGAGAGAGTGCTTCGTTATATGCGTCCTCTTTTGTCTTGATCTTCTTGTTGGTGCCTAGTAAATCAGGTGCCCATCCGGTCGTGTTGTATCCGCAAAGCACTACTTCCACCCCTTGGAGGCCATAACATCTCCATGCTTCAGCCCATCTTCGATCGTTGCAAATCAATGTGCCGACGATTGGATCCCCCGTTCCATATGCATGGGAAGGTATGGGAGAGTCCCCGTTCACTGTCCCGTTTGCTTGAGGCTTTTTCGCTGCGTCTGGGAGAAGGCCTGGTGCGCGGAAGGCTTCGAATCCGAGGTTTCCTGGCCTGAAATATCTCTTTTCTAGTTGCTGCGTTGCGCCTGGGGTCGCATACGGCTCTACCGTTCCGGGTAGGTGAACTTTACGGTATTTTGAAACAATCTTGCCTGCTGCAGCGGAGAAATATACAGCAGTATTGTAATGCACATGCTCTTCCTCTGGTCTGCTTGTATCATGCTCGGCATAGCCAACACTAATGTCAATGCCATATTCACGAGCTTTGTCGAACAGTGGCTTCATGTTTGGAGCTAAGGTCGGATCTCCATTTACGTCGTGCTCGAACCATTTTTCCAAATCGTCCTTATTGGTTATCAAATGACGTGGGAAGAACGTGGTAAAAGCGCATTCCGGGTACACCACTAATTTTGCCCCCTTAGATTGTGCTTCAGAGAGCAATTTTATCATGCGATCAAGGACTTCTGTGCGAGGGGTCGTCGTATCTACGGCGCCCATCTGGGCTCCAGCAACGACTATATTGCGAGGCATTTTTGTGGTGATGGTCCCAAATCTATGGCCAGTGTCGTATCCCAGGTGGCAAACAACTGAAGAGAAAAAAAGAACAGACGAGCATGCAAAACGCCCAGGTGCAATTTCTGCCTGACTGATATATGGAGGGGCTATAAACGACAACGCCGGCTGCGGGATGCCGACCGATATCGAAGCCAAACCGCCGGTGGATGCGAAAACTGGCTTGGTACTTACTGAATGGGCTTACACGACAAGCCGGAGGTCCAGCAACGGGTGATGATTAGAGGGACTTACATATCCACGCCCAATATTACAGTGGATTTCGATCAGCATTGTCAATAAATAATTCAATTTGACAGGTACAAAAGCAATGGCTTCGAGGGCTGTGGATTGAGAGGAGAAGAGCGGTGCACCATTTTGGCGGCCATATCCGCATCCTCACCAACGAGATGGAGATTACCACTGGTCCAATCAGCAAATCACGAAATTAGAGCCTAATCTCGCCCTCACGGGGAGTCATCACATAAGTCAAAAAGCTGTGAGAAAAAGAAAGAGTAGAGGGTAGGAGAAGCACGACATTGCATAGTGTAAGTACAAATACTGCCCGACGCTCTGTCTTTGGCACACTGGTCGTTTCTGCTGGCTATGACCCATAGTCCATCAAGGAAACATGGCACTTCTATCGGATTTAATCCAGACAATTCAGGCCAATATCCTCTTGCTTTCGATTGCAACGCCATTACTCCTCCTCGTCTCTCGCTCAATTTACCGGATCTTCTTTCATCCGCTATCACATGTACCTGGACCATTGCTCCCGAGCATATCATCTGTTTGGCTAAACTACCACGCCTACATTGGTGACGAAGCCAGTACTGTCCAATCGCTTCACCAGCAGTACGGTCCAGTAGTTCGAATAGGACCCAATGATGTGGATATCGCCGATGGGGCCGCGCTAAATGCGATCTACGTTGACAGGGGAGGCTTCATGAAGCCAAAGTATTACAGCAACTTTGATATCGATGGCCATCCATCAATCTTCAGCTCTACCGATCCAAGCCATCGTGCATCGCGAGCAAAAGCTGTCTTGCCTTTATTCAGCTCTGCCAGTTTGAGAGCTGGCAGCGACAAAATTTATCAATGTGTTGACCGTCTGATTACAAGATTACGCGAAGAGTCTGCTGCTGGAGAACCTGTCAACATCCTTAATTTAACGCGTAGCTTTGCCACAGATGCTGTTACGACCTATCTTTTCCAATACAGCTATGGAGGTCTGCAAGAAAAGTCGTTGTCGGCTGCTGGCATGGTTGATACATTCGTTGCCGGAAACCGTTTTTTCTACCTACCGAACTGGGTGTTTTTCCGATTAGACTCACTCATTGCGAAGCTCTTCCCGGATCATGAGGCTGAAGAATCCTTGGACAAAGTTGATAGATTCATCAAAGAAGTCGTCTCCCACACAGAAGAAGAAAATGGCTCACAACTGAAAGGAAATTACCCTTCCCGACTTCTCGACAATGCTAAAGTTAGCGCTCACGAGACAGTAGCTCAATGCAAAGACCTGATGTTTGCTGGAACAGATTCATCAGGCATGAACTTAGCCACGATCATGTTTCATCTCTCGCGGTCACCTGAGATACTGTCACAGGTAGAGAAAGAATTGAACTCGAATAAATACGGTTCTATAACCGATCCCATCGAATTGCAGTCGTTGCCATATCTCCGTGGTATTGTTAGAGAATCTCTGAGAGTCAGCCTGGCCAACCCATCTCGTTTCGGAAGAGTAGTTCCACCTGGCGGTTGGACCTTCATCCCATCAGGTACTTCGCAATACTCAAGGCCTTCAGACACTGAGGTATTCCTGCCGCCGGGTACGATAGTGTCATGCACGCCATTGGAACTACATTTTAACCCGCGAGTCTTTGTATCTCCCTACAAATTTGATCCAGAAAGATGGACGGAGGACAAGGAGACGGAAGAGATGAGAAGAGATTTCATTCCATTCGGACTCGGTACAAGGCAATGCATCGCAAGAAATCTTGCCACCGTTGAACTCTTCGCTGCCGCAGCGGGTATGATTAGATCCGGCGTGCTTAGAAATAGCAAGCCATTCAATGAAAGGCTTATGCGTGATGGACGCATACCAATTGTTGAGTGGTTTAACAGCAAGGTCATTGGAGAAAGGATCGATTTAATATGGGGAGATGAAAATCGTTAAATCGCTGATAGTCACACGGATGGGAAGGTTGCGAATGAAGTATGTACTGGACAAAATTTTCATGACGTAGAATCAGAGCCATTTCTGACCTCTGGCGTCTCTGCTAGTCTTCGAACTTCTATACATACCACCTTTTGCCGTACCAAACCCTGCTGTCACCAAACCGATCAGTAATTGCACTCCTACTACCACTCCATCGATTACATTGACCTTCGGATTGCCGTAATCGTCTCTATGAGCCACAGCCTCCTTGCAAGCTTCGACCATGTCCGTCATTCCCGCACATCCGAGCAGTACACAGTCGGCACCTTGGTCGACAAGCACTCTGGCCGACTCCGCAACCCGTCCCAAGACCTCTGATCTGGACTTCGTTTCCAATTCTAACACTCCCAGTCCTGTAGCCTCACTTCCCACACTATAGCCGTCCAAACCATATGCCCTCACCGCATCAGACTGTAACCACTTACTTCGTTCACCAGTGGCAACGATTCCAAATCTTCCTCCTAGCATTCGGGCTGAATACAAGGCCGCCTCCATAATGCCTATGACCGGAACGGATAATTCTTCCCGTAGAGCCTCTATTAGAGCATGTTTGCTGAAACAAGCAACCAATATTGCGTCAAATGTCTTCGTTTTGGGATCCGAAGCCAAGGCTCGTATACAAGCCTCGGAACTGAGGATGGCATCTAATGATCCCTCAATCGCAGAAGGACTTGGAGCAGGAGCGGTGAAACCAGTCAAAGTGACATGAGAGGGGAGTTGATTGACTGCCATTCGAATACATGCTTCGGTCATAGACTTGGTGGAGTTTGGATTAACGACAAGGATTGAGATCGGCCGTAAAGGGGTAAGATTAGTTGCGGGTTCAGTGAAGGGCATGATGAAAACCATGATGTAGTCAAAGGCTAACAAGTGCGAAGGAGGGATTGTATAATGCGACGAATATTTTACAGTCCAGGAGAGGTTAGTGATAGCATATGGCTGGCAAGTGGGATTTCACCATCCCTTCAAGAAGGTCCATTTCATCCAACGGCTCGCTTGAATCATCCTCGACATCAACATTGGCGGGAACAGGGCATATCATGTGGAACCGCCATGTATCCACCTGAAATCTCGGTGCTGATTGAGATATGAATGGGTATGGAATGGCATGCCATTGCTCCCTCACTCCGTGTCTTGTTAGAAATGCCGTGACACCAGGGAGGTCATCTTGTATCGTTGTTGGTCATCTCTTGGTTTCGACCAACGGAGATGAGCGATGGAACGACGATCCGTCACTGCCAAGAAGAGTTTAGCTCCGCCATAGTGAACGAGAGATAACAATTCGAACTACCAACATGGTGCATAGGCAGAGCAAATCGGCAACATCGCCTGAACTCGCACCTGACCATCACATTACAGTACGTCCAAGTTCTCATTGACTACGGCATACTCATTGAAGCTTTGGCAAGTACGATCCTATTGCGTATCCACCAGACGAGTGCTGTTCTCCTCTATCGGAGTATCCCTCACCAGCATCGAATCATACAGTCATGGATATCCTCGCCCGCGACGGTGTCATGAGCACCATCTACAAAGGCGTTTCAACGCAACTAAACATTGCTCGTACCGTTGCTCAGTGGTTATCGGAGAATCTTCCGATTGATAGGACGACCGATCAACTCATAGGCCCCGTCATTATTGCTTTTACCCTCTTTACGGCTTTCTTGTTATATCTCTCTTTGGGACTGGGATCATCTGAAAGTCCGTCAAGTGCACCTAATCCGAGCCAAGAGGCAGCGGAAAAGAAAGCACAGTAGTGCAGAAATTCATTATCCATCGATCATGGAGTTCGACCTCATAATCAAGAACGCAACAATCGTCAGTATCAATGACTAGTTATGTATTCGCATACTAATCGACATAGGTCACTGCAGCAGAGATCTTACCAGCTGGCCTGTCAATTGGTGTAAAAGACGGCAAGATCTCTTGTATAGCATCATCGCTGCCCGTATCATCATCAACCAAAATCATCGACGCCGATGGTGCTTATGTTACCCCTGGAGGCGTCGATTCTCATGTTCACTTGGCTCAGGACAATGCTCCTACTGGTGATGGGTTTCTTACTGGAACTCGCTCTGCCCTCGCTGGTGGAACAACCACAGTCCTCGCGTTCGCTTCTCAGAAACGAACAGATGAATCACTTTTTCCTATTGTTGAAGAATATCACAGAAGAAGTTGCGGACAAAGTTATGTTGACTATGGATTCCATATCATTTTGTCCAACCCTACCGAGAAAATTCTGAATGAATTACCTCTTTTGATCGAGAAGGAGGGTATCACCAGTGTCAAGCTTTATATGACCTATGTTCCCCTGAAATTGAGCGATGGCGATCTTTTGGATGTGATGATGAAAACAAGAGAACTGGGAATGACTACTATGATCCACGCCGAAAATAGCGATATGATTGATATGTATGTTAGGACAACCATGCATTGCTCCTCACCTATCTTGGGTCCTATCTATTGTTTAAACACCAATTAACTTGTTCCCTTCACCCACCCTCAGCCCACCTATATCTCGACTTCACTTCCTTCACCCTCAATAACTAACTCCTCCCCTCACAAAACAGGATCACCAAGCGTCTCCTTGCCAACTCCCACGCTACCCCAGGTTATCACGCCATCGCTCGACCCCAACTTGCTGAAACTGAAGCAACCTACCGTGCGATCTCCCTTTCCACCCTAACTTCCACTCCCATCCTCCTAGTTCACATGTCCTCCCCACCAGCCATAAACCACGTACGCAAATCCCAGAAACATCTCCTCCCCATCCATGCCGAAACCTGTCCTCACTACCTCTATCTCCTCTCCTCGAGTCTCGGCCCCACAGCCCTCGACCCCGACAAACATTCCCACTGTTCCCACGATGACCTCTGGTCCGGAGCGCGCAATGTCTGCGCCCCTCCTCTCCGCCATTCCCCAACCGACTTGACCTCGCTTTGGAAATCCCTCAACAACAACACCATCAACGTGGTCTCCTCGGATCACGCCCCCAGCACCTTTAACCACCCCGACGGCAAACTCAAACCCCTCACCCTCTCATCCACCTCATCATCCCCACCGACCTTCACCATGATCCCCAACGGCCTCCCCGGTCTCGAAACCCGTCTCCCGCTCCTCTTCTCCGCCGCCACGACTCCTAGCCTCACATCCCCCTCCCTCAACTCCCAAGCCTCGATATCGCTCCCCCGCTTCGTCGCCTTGACATCCACCACTCCCGCCACACTCTATGGCCTCTCCGACCGCAAAGGCAGCATCACTCCCGGACTCGACGCCGACATCGTAATCTGGTATCCCGCCAACCACACCAACGCGAAGACAACAATCCAAAACCAAAACCTACATCACAGCATCGATTACACGCCTTTCGAGGGACTTCAGGTCGGCAATTGGCCGAGATATGTTCTGCTTAGAGGCCAGGTGGTTTGGGATAAAGATGGGGATTTGGGAGGTGCAAAGGGGTTGGTCGGGGATGAGAAGATGGGGAGGTATTTGAAGAGAGGCAGGGGAAGGGTTGTGGTGGGTAACGGAGGAGTCATGGGAGAGTCGGGAGGAGATATGGAGGAGAATGTACCGGTGGGTATGAGGGAGGGGGAACGTGAGCTTTGGATGTAGGGAAGGAAATTGAAGCGAAGGAGGAGGAGGATGAAGTAGTTCGGAAGGGTAGGATGGTTTTTTTTTTGGAACCATTTATTACATATCGATTAAATAGATAAATAGATGCCTTTTTCTCTCTTTGTCTCATCGCTCAATAACAACGACATCATCAACCTCCTTCGCTTTCGAATCCGGTACATCTACGACTCCAGCACCCCTCAAAACCTCAACAACCCCTTCTACCATCGCTCTGTCCACTCCTCTAATCCCCCGCTGCTCAAACTTCGCCTTCTTCAACCACTCCCTCGCGTCTTCCTCCGTATAATGACAACCCAATTCGCCCGTCCCCAGCATCTTGATTCCTTTCTCTCTATCGCCTTCGAAATCTTGTATGCCTTTGTCTAGCACTTCGCAGATTTGGCTTAGACTCTGATCGTTGCAAGGGTCGGGGAAAACTTCTTCACTTGTGACTACACACCATGATGGCCACGGGGTGTATATCTCGCCGAGGCGTTTTAGGACGACTTTAGAGTCATGGTCAGACACCAATGGATCCGGGTGAAAGTACGGCTTTGTCGTAAAATGTTCCCACATGAAGAAGTCAGCGCCATCTTTGGTTGATGTATGATTCAGGTCAGGTTGAACATTCACGGCGGTTCTCAAGTCTGCAAAAGGACCGCATTTGATGAATTCTAAGCCCTTGGGGTCCCAACCGTGTTGCTGTGCGAGCACGTTGGCCATGACGTGACTGCCGCTTCCAATTCTGCTGACCCCGACTCTTAATTTCCTGTGGTTTTGCGTCTTACGTCCGAGGTCGGATATAGACGTGATATCACCACGATCTATTCCTGTGACGATTGCCCATCTCAGTGGATTCTGAACCCATTGACCAATCAAGTTATAACCCTTCTTTCGACCGGAGGGGAGATTGGGAGGCAGAAGCCCTGCAATCCAACCTTCGGTGAGACCGATAGCTAAGTCTATGCTTTCGGAAGATGAGGACGGTGTTCGGAGTGAGGTTATCATGTGGCCTGTGCCGGACGGAAACGGTACAAGGTCGAACTTGAGAGATGAAGGAACATAGCGGCGGGAGAGGTGGAGGGGAAGGAGGTAGTGTTCTAGGCTTGGTCGTGATCAGTATAGACGAATCTTTGTAGAGTAAACGCCAGATCACGAGAGACATGCAAGAAACAAGATAATCGAAGCTGCTGATGCTACGTGGGATCTCGACATCGGGTCTACTATGGCTGCAATCTTACCTGGTACATAGCCTATACGGATAGTCCTAGCTGAAGCTGCCATGTTAAGAGCCTTACCCACGGGACACAAGCACAAAGAAGAACCCGACTCAAGAAGATGATCCAAGATTATTCCTCGCTGTCGATCAATAAGACTTCTTCGATCAGCCTTCTTTAAGCACCAATCCTGAGTAAATGTTTATGTTTGTATGAGACACTAAGACAGCGCGGAATGCCCGTCCCAACTTCAGGCAATGAATAATGAATATGGAGTATGGTACGGAGGGACCTGTGGGGCAGATGCAGTAGACGTTCAGTACAGGCACGGAGGACCCTATGAACTTACCGTGTTAGGAAGATCTGTTGTATTGTAAAATTGTTGGACCAACCTACGAATGCAACTGCGCTTTCCCACGACGATATTGAGAGGCTATAGCAGGCATCGTTCCAACTCATTGCTTGTGCAGGGGTCACGAGATGAAGAGGATTACCAGATACCTCGTCCTGACCTAATAGTGGAAGGCCGTGCTCCGCATCCCGTCTATGCCTCGAACCATTTCTTGACTGGAAAATGAGTCGCTTTTACGTATGGTCGCCTACTATTGTGCATTGGGTCTTGTGCTAAACATTTGTCACAGTTTGAAGACGATCTCGACCCGGACTCGCGAACGGGATCCGACGATGAAACTTCGCTCCCATTCCCAGCACCCCTTTCTCGCGACTCGTTTGCTAAAGAAGGGGACTTTTCGCCCTCGGACTTCCTAACTTCCCTTTCATCTCGTCACCAAACACTGGAAGATCTCCGTGAAGAACTCAGGTCCCTTTCCTCCGCCCTCAACAATGAGCTCCTAGATCTTGTCAACGAAAACTACAGCGACTTCCTCGGTCTGGGAAAACAACTCAAAGGCGGCGATGAGCGAGTAGAGGAAATCAGAGTGGGACTGCTAGGTTTTCAAAGGGAGGTTGAAAAACTTAGAGCGGGAATAGACGTGAGGCGCAAGGAGATGGCAGGAGCAATTGAGGAGAAGCGACATATTGGCAGAGACATTGCACTTGGACGGAGATTGTTGGAAGTCGAGGAGCGGTTAGGAGACTTGGAGGATAGATTATTATTAAGGGAGACCACGAAAACAAACGGGGACACAGGAATAGCAGACTTTGAACATAATTGGGACAGTGACCTAGATATTGACAGCGAGGGCGATGAAAGCAGCGAGGATGGAGATCGTGAAACTGCCATCAATGGCGATGGAGCTTTGGCAACCCCGGAGCTTAAACGGCTAAGGAGGAATGTCGAAAACTACCAGGTAGTAAGCAAGTTGATGGAATTATATGGGGCCGGCCACCCATTCATCGAGGCACAACAGGGAAGGCTAGAGAAGATACGGTCGACGTTGGAGGTCGATCTGCGAAGTCTACAAGAAAGCGAAGATGGCCAAGCTAAAGGGAAGCCACAGCAGGAGCTTGCCCGTCTTGACCAGATCTTGAGAGCCAACGATAAAACAAAGTTGCCGTTACGATGAAATGCTTGCCATGAAGAATGCTCATATAAAAATCTGGGTTCGACTTCCCGCCGCCAAGTAACGCCTTGCTATGCTCTATGATACAGTAGTACATTTGTCCTCTTTACAATGTGGACAACGCTTTTGTCGACACAGAATCTTCACTCCTGAACTCTCCGCTGAGGGTGAAGCCTGGCGCATTTGTTGAGCTGAGAACCTATAGACTGGTTAGCTCGGATGGTCAGATAGCATTCCGGATACGCACCACTTCGTGTATATCTTTCTGCATCTGATCACTCATCGAATTGGCGTCCTTCTTAATGGCTTGTATGAATGCTCGAATGTTGTCTCTCAGCTGCTCTGGGTTGAATCCTAATTGGCCAACTGCCAATCTCAACATTCCAACCCTTTCCCTATAGAAGCTTCCACCCATCATGCTACCGATAGTGCCTCTCATATTTTCCACGACCGTTCCGGCCTTTGCGTTCGGCATCAGACCCTTTGGGCCGAGAATTCGTGGCAATCCGGCCTTGCCAATCTTCTGCATGCTGTCGGGGTGTGCAATCACTCGGTCGAAGTCCACCTTTCCAGACTTCAAAACGTCAAAAATATCTTCTTCGCCAACTAATGTTGCACCAGCAAGTCGAGCATCCCTTGCGGCATTCGAGTCAGGAGGGCAGATAGCGCAGATTTTTAAATCCGTCTTCACTGAGTGAGGTAGCTTGATCTGATTTTTGATGACCGGACCATCACGCTTGGTCTTCAGCCGGATGTGGACTTCGTATTTGGCGGAAGTAGGTGGTCGTCCAACCTCGAATGCGCGAATATATCTGTGAAACTTAGCAGACAGTCTGAGAACAAGGAGGAGCACCATACTGCATGGCATCGCATAAAGTATATTGTCGCGCATCTTTGAGATTCTGAAGCTTGTAATTGGGGAACTTCTTCCTCTTTTTCTTGGTAGCCTCCTTTTTCACTTGCGTTGCAGTCAGGTTCTTTGCGCCGCGCACGTGCACAGACGAGGCAACCTTGGGCTGCATCAAGGGACCAGCTCTCGAAATTGAGGGCCTGAGCTCAAGAGCCCGACCAAAAAGACCTAGCATAGGTGAAATAGACGCCATGTTGGCAAAGTGCTTATGGATTAAGCAAGTTACTGCGTTGAGATACGACTCTGTCGAGAGATACAGTAAAGTTCATCTGCGCAAAAATTCCGCGGCGAACAGAAAATGATCCGCATCTCTAAATTATTCCCCTCCATGACACAAGACGTCTCGGTTAGAACATTTGACTCACAATCTTCAAAGAAGCAGAATTTACAAATAGGACGAAACAGGCGCCGAAAGCCCTGTTCTCAGCATAAGGAGAATAAATCAAGGTGAAGCATGGCTGACACCTCGACGCCAACTGCCAATGCGTCAGTAGCCACCCCGCCAGCGGCAGAAGCAGCCGCCGCCGCCCCGGCTCAGGATGGTCCTACCGAGGGCAACGGCGAGGATGCCAATAAGCCGTCCAAAAAGGCATTGAAAAAGGCTGCCAAAGATGCAGCAAAGGCCAAGGCCAAGGCAGATAGAGCTCTTGCGCAAACAACCGAAAATCTCTCAATCAAAGACAAGGACAAAGCAGCAGCCCCGAAGCCGAAGGGCAAAGGAGGTGCCAATTACAACATTGGTTTGAAAAACACCGACAAAGGAGTCGTTACCCGATTCCCTCCTGAGCCATCTGGCTACCTTCACATTGGGCATGCAAAGGCGGCCTTGCTGAATGATTACTTCGCACATGAGCAGTACCAAGGTACATTATTATGCCGCTTCGATGATACGAACCCTACAAATGAGAAGGAGGAATTCCAGCAAGCAATCGTTGAAGATTTGGCGCTCATGGGCATAAAGCCAGACAAGACAACTTACACCAGCGACTATTTCGAAGAGCTCTATGAGTACTGCAAACGACTCATCAAGGAAGGCAATGCGTACGCCGATGATACTGAACAGGAGACTATGCGAGCTGAGAGAATGGATGGTATCGCGAGTAAGCGCAGAGATGAGAGTGTGGAGGCGAATCTTGCAAGGTTTGAGGAAATGAAAACAGGTTCAGAGGAGGGCCAAAAATGGTGCATTCGAGCCAAGATGTCTGTGGACAACCCAAACAAAGCTATGAGAGATCCAGTCATCTACCGGTGCAATCCTACCCATCATGTGCGGACCGGTGATACTTGGAAAATGTATCCTACATACGACTTCTGCTGTCCCATTGTTGACTCGATGGAAGGAGTTACGCATGCCCTCAGAACGATTGAGTACCGGGATCGCAATCCTCAGTACCAATGGTTCCTCGATGCATTAAAGCTTCGTCACGTGGATATCTGGGATTTTGCCAGAATGAACTTTGTTCGAACCCTCCTCTCAAAGAGAAAGCTTACAAAGCTAGTCAACAAGGGCCTTGTCTCTGGATGGGATGATCCTCGATTCCCGACAATCAGAGGAATTCGAAGAAGAGGCATGACTGTCCCGGCTCTTCGTGAATTCATGCTTAAGCAAGGTCCTAGCAAGAACATCACCAACATGGACTGGACCACGTTCTGGGCGACCAATAAGAAGCACATTGACCCTGTTGCTCCTCGACATGTTGCAATTAACAAGGACAGAGCTGTCAAATGCACAGTGAAGGGCGCGAGGGTGGCACCTCTTTGCGAAGATAAGCCAAAGCATCTGAAGAATCCCGATGTGGGCCAAAAGAAGGTGTGGTACAGCCAGACTATCTGGATTGAACAAGAGGATGCCAAGTCCTTCGAAGACGATGAGGAGATCACTTTGATGAACTGGGGTAACGCAATCGTCAGATCAAAATGCAAGTCTATCAATCCCCTTCATCTTGGTGACATCACAGAGATGGAACTCGAACTACATCTTCAAGGGGACTTCAAAACCACCGAGAAGAAGATTACCTGGCTGTCGGCAGATCAAGAAATCATTCCAGTCACGCTTGTCGACTTTGACTTCCTGCTTAGCAAGGACAAGCTTGAGGAAGACGATGATTGGGAGAAATTTCTGACGCCCACGACGGAGTTCAAGACAGAAGCCTTTGCCGACTGTAACATTGCCGACGTCAAAGAGCATGACATCATTCAGTTCGAGCGAAAGGGCTACTTCAGATGTGACAAGCCATTCCTGCATGGCGAACCTGCAGTCTTCTTTATGATTCCAACAGGAAAAGCAGAAAAGCCAAAGGGCGCCAACTAGACCGGAGGATGGGCAACTTGGTTAACAAGAGCGTGATTAAATAGACCAACGGAGAAAAGGTAGTTCGGGTTACCGAAAGTGTCAATTACTTTGGCTACGGCGCAGGTGCAAGACCCCGTGATCAAGATACAGTATAGCGAAGCGGTAGGAGTGTTGCCCATTTGTTACAAATTCAGCCCCCGGTCAACATGTGGATTCGTATTGCTCATCTTCTGTGAACTATGCTATGCTATTCATCACATTGCTATACGCCTTCTTAAATACCTACTCTTAAATAGATGATGTAGGTTAGGTAGTAGTTACTTTCACGAAGCAGCTCCTTGTTCAGATTGAGTCACTGATCTGTAGGACTAGCTTTCTCCATATAGATGAATGTATAAAGCCATCCGCAATATGGATATGCTATATTGCTTCAAATATAACAGAGTTGTCGGATCTTGAGGTCATCGCGCAAAAACAAATATACCTGGTCCAGATGCTTTAACACAGTGCATGCTTTACACAATACCAAGATCTAAGATAGTGAGTGGTTCATGAGAATAAATTGCATAAAATAACCATCGCCCACCTTTTTTATTCGACCACGCAAAAGACGAGACGAGCAAAACATCTTCCTTTCGCTCCAGGATTCAAATCTCACTCTAGCTGTTCGGCAGATCAGAGCGATCTACAAAGAACCTCGTTTAGATCTAAATATTTACGCCAGCAGGGCGTCGCCACATCAATCCGTCCACTGGATCTCTAAATGCGGGTGGTATGTACACTTTGTTCCGCGCCCGTGATGTCATGAAGACTTCATGAGTTCAACTGCCAACTACGTATATGCTTTGGCTTATTATGGACAAAGAAATAATGTACTAAATAGAGTCATGGACTATCATATCTCGCTGGAAGTTGAGGATTTTATCTCCCTTCTGTATTGTCATTCGAGTTGTAGGAATCACTTAGACTGTTCAAACAAGTTATCGCCTTGTCTTACCCCGGAACAACATTCAAAATGGCTCTATCACAGGCGGCAAAGAAAGTAGAGGACTTCCTCGGTCATACTGGTGATGGTACCACAGCGCAGAATGTCAGCAACTATGGCAACAATCCAGCATGGGCCGACCCAAGTGGCGAAAAGATGAAAGCATTGGCTTGGTTCGGCAAGAATCATGTTGAAGTAGTTGAGACCCCAAAACCGAATATCATCGAGCCTACCGATATCATCGTCAAAGTAACAGGGAGCACTATCTGTGGCTCTGATTTGCACTTGACACATGGTAAGGCTGTCATCTAGTTGTCACAGGCGTTCGGTGTCACTGACAATTTGCAGGCGCTGTTGTGGAAATGCAAAAAGGCGACATCCTCGGACACGAATTCTGTGGAAAGATCGATCGCGTTGGATCTGCTGTTCAAAACCTGAAACCTGGTCAACGAGTCGTCTGCTCGTTCCAGATAGCTTGCGGATCATGCAGATATTGCAAACAGAAGCTTTCCTCCGAGTGCGAAAAGACAAATGAGAACACTATCGAGAATGCTATGTACGGTGGTAGAACTGCTGGCATGCTCGGATACTCGCACTTCACAGGTGGATTTGCTGGTGGCCAGTCGGAATACGTCCGTGTCGCCTATGGTGAGGTTAATCTACTCCCTGTCCCTGACTCGGTTCCCGACGAGAAGGCGTTGTATCTGTCCGATGTTCTTTGCACGTCGTGGAACTGTGTCGTCGATACCGGTGTCAAGAAGGGCGATGTCGTCGCTGTGTGGGGTGCTGGACCTATTGGACAAATGGCTGCAGTGATGTCTTTCATGAACGGTGCTTCAAGAGTAATAGTGATCGACGGTGGTCCAGCTGCCTGGAGACTGGACTATGTCAAGTCCAAGACCCCTCAAATTGAGACTCTCGACTTCTCTAAGCTTGCTAAGGGTGAATCGATAACTTCTCAGTTGAAGAAGATGGTTGATGGAGGCCCCGACGTCGCTCTGGAGTGCGTGGCTGGGGAATATGCCAAAGGCTGGGCTCATTATTTCGAGATAATGCTCGGGATGGAGACAGATACCAGTGAAATCCTTAATGAAATGATCACCTCAGTCAAGAGTTTCGGTCGTATTGGTATCACCGGCGTCTACGTCGGCTACGTAAGTTTCCTCAAGATCCCCCCTTCTTCTTGAACTCTGCAAAACTAACCCCTCTCTCTGCAGACAAACCATTTCAACATCGGCGCCGTGATGGAACGAGGTATCCGATTCATCGGCAACGGTCAAGCACCCGTCCACAAGTACTGGCACGAACTCCTCGAAAAGATCGAATCCGGTGAACTCGATCCCTACATCATGGTATCTCATAGAATTCCCCTCGAGGAAATGGACCTCGTGTACAAGAAATTCGACGAAAGAATGGAAGGTTTGCAAAAGGTCTTCATCTCGACAAGATTCTCGGATCCACCAGCTCCAGGAGCTCCAAAGGAGACGAGTCTGAAGGCGTGAATCGAGTATTTAGGGCTTTCATGATTGACGTCATTGGTGTGTGAATTTATCGCTTTTAGGATCAAATGAGGCTCACGGGAAAAAGGGAAAAAATGCTGTCTGTTATTGTTACGATCATAACGCGGGTTTAATGGCTCTGTTTCTAATGCAGTTGTCTTTTCGTCGACATTAGTAAATGAGATGCAAATCAAACAGACAAAAAATTCTTGAACATATCTCCTCATTTCCTCTGTAAAGGTCAATCAATCTTTCAATACCAGAAAACCTTCCAAACCCCCCCCCCAAAACCAAAATAAACCTACTCTCATCATCTAGCTATCTTGTCCACTTGAAAGTCTAACTTGAATATCTCTCTCTACCTATGCAAGCATGTCACACATACATATCAATCATTCAACTCTTCCCTCTCCTTCCTCGTCTCCTCCCTCCCACCAAATTCCCAAATCCTCCCACGTCCTTACCTCCTTCCGGCGGTCCCCTCGTTCCATAAATCTCCTGCGGATCTCCGGAAACATCGTCCTCAACCACTTCTGTTTTTTGGTGTACTTCGGTGGAAGCGGGAGGCGTGGAAGACGTGTTTGAGATGTTGATCTGGGTCTGGCTGTTGGTTCGTTTTCGGGTTTGCCTTCTGTCTTGTCTTCGGCTTGATTCGCCCAGTCAACTAAGCCGTTGCAGTATTCTAAGTCTTCGGCTGGTTCATTCAAGACCATGAAGGATTTCCCGGGGCCCTTTTTGGCGATGGTTTGGGTTTCCCAGGTTTGCATTTCCGAGGGCAACGGGAGCGGGATTTTGCCGAGGTAGAGACGGGTGAGGACTGAGACTTGGGCTTCGGCGAGGGGGAAGGGGAGGATTTTCATTGGTGTGTTGAGGATTGACAGGGTCGGGTGCGTTGTGGAGAGGAAGTATAGGTACAGAGATCGGAGGTAGTGGCCTGTGGGGGGAAGGAGGGGGATGGAGGAGCTTGTCGTAGTGGATGTATCGGGGGCTTGGGCGTTTAGGAATGGTAGCGTGTAGAGGTATCCGGTTGCGAAGAGGACTTTTTGAACTCCATGTTCGATGTGTGATGAACCATCGGGACGGAGAAATTTGATGGACCCGCCTTTGCTGGTATCGCTGTCCTCGCCGTCGGCGATGAATTCCTCAAGTGATAAATAGCAATTAGGATCATTGCCAGGATTGTTGGTCCGTACGACCCGAATTAGTGGACCGGAGCACACATGTGAAATCTGTTGACCAATGTCGATGGCTGAAGCAGAGTTACCGATCATAACGGTCTTGCAATTTGTGAACGGTGCCTCGGTGCGGAAATCTCGGGAGTGGCTGATATTGTCCGGATACTTGGACGAAAAGGCTTCAATACCTCGGATGGCTGGGAGGTATGGAACTGTGTAGTGACCGTTGGATATTATCAGGGCGTCATACAGCGAATGAGTTGTTGTTTTATTGGTTGGGAGGTGTTTTGTAGTGACTTGCCATTTGGTTAGAGGTGGGAATGATTTGCCTGTTGCTGATTGGTCGGGGATGGGCACGACGGATACGACTTGAGTAGAGAATTGTATGTATGGAAGCAGAGGAATCGAGTAGTGGCGGAGATAAGATGTCACCATATGGTAAGGAATGAGTAGAGGTAGCTGGGGATCTTTGGTCTTGTCGTCCGAGACTGCTTTCTGAGTCTCAACAAAGTTGAGGGTAGAGAACCCCATCATTTGATGTGGAATATTCGTCTCCAGTGAGGGATATAGAGGGGAATGAAACTCCGGTGACTCCTGCAGCTCGGCCACGGCCGTTTCGTCTTCCTCCTTCGACATCGGTCCTTGATCTTGTCCATCCCTTTCCGAAGGGGTTCGAACCCCGCGAGCCGGTACCCTGTCTCCATCCCAGTTCGGGTCTTCCTGGGGTACAGGTGTAGGTTGAGCAGTTCTTAGGTTTATATTCCATACCCCGCCAACCGTCGATCGTTGTTCGAAGACATCGATAGTATCAAAATTCTCTTCTCCGAGAAAACGTCGTGCGGCGCATAGACCGCTGACGCCAGCGCCTATGATACATATTCTGCGGATTGCATCAGGCGGAAAGCTTGACATAATTTTGATATGTCCATAAAATATTTGAATCGTGCTCAACTTGATGTCAATGCGTGAGACGTTGGACCCACTTCTATATATTGTCTCGAAACTTATGATTACAAGTATCCCATGTAGACCGAGCACAGGGAACAGAAGAAGCACGTCACTATAATCGTATCTATGGAATGTTTGCTGGAAAACAAGGAGGAAAAGGTTTGTGTAATTTTCATCCCGAGATATTTGACTGAGTATACTTATACAAATGTCGTGATTCCGAAATTGTAACGTGATACCGGAGCTTCCCGCAAACAATCAACAGCGGCACTCTAATTCAAATCCTGGAAACTTCGTGATGAGTTTTCTCAGCGTATTCATTTCAGAGGAAACCATGAAGTCTCTCAATCATTAGAGACTTCTCCGCGTTATTTCCACATTGGGTGGTCTGAGGTGGTCTTTAACGTAGTAATCAAGCTAACCCAGCCGTCCGTCGGTGTAGACATTGATTTCAATTCTCCCTTGAGAACATTTGATTGCTGTACAGCAAATCGAAGCACGACCGTTCTAAGCCTTCGGCTCCATATCTGAGGATCGATATTGGCTTTTCAGCTTCGGTCTGTGAAGGTAGCTGAATCAAGAAGCTCCATACATGTCATTGTCCGTGCTATGGGAAGGATGTTCCAGTGTAGATTCAACTGCAATTTCGTGTCTATCCAGTATACCTCGCAAGCTGTCGGTTGCTCGTGGCTGCGTTGCGGTAGATACCGCTTGCCGATGAGGCTCAGCGCTATGATAAAGCCATGACATGAGAGATTGAAGATCCGAAATCATCGACAGGCTTTGGGTTTGAGATTCTGCTGCTACAAGTGCTCCAACCATATCCGCATGCTCAAAGTCTTGTAGAGGAAGATTTCTATTGCTCTCGTGAACGGTCAACGGCGATGCTAGGGGTGCGGCGGATGGCGCATTGATAACATTCGAGACCCGTCTATCGGCATGGCCTTGTAGTAAGGCGAGGTGATTTGCGTGTGACCTTCGACCTGTCACAGGTTCTCTTGTTGGGGACAGAGCTGATATCTGCGATGGGATGGTCTGTATAGGATGCTGTTCGGACTCGTCTACCCTGCTGCTTCTCAAGTCACTTCTCTGTCGGGCAGCAGCTCTAATCCGCTCCAAAAGGTCATAGGCCACGGATCCGGCATGACTTCCATCAATAAGACTAGCATCCTCTCCGACAATGACGACAGGGTCAGTAGCGAGATGATCATCGCTTACAGTAGCCTCTTCAACAGGTAAAAGTCTCCGCTCCTGGAAACCCCTACCCGCCCGAATCTCGCCTTGTGGAGGCATATGTGCTCCATATTCGTTGGCTAGGCTGTATCTGCTCCTACCAAGGATCTCTGCGATGGCATCAATAGTTCCTTGAATGTCTGGCTGTATCGCCTCAAGGATGCCGTCGATGCTGAAGTCATGCACCGAAGGTAGTTTTGGTGCGTTATCAAGCTCTGGCCCAGAGTCATCTGAATCTGGAGACCGAGGGCTATCTAGCTGAGGTGGTGTTACAGTAGAAGTGGACGGACCAGCCATAATCGGGGTGGATGCCGCAAAAGGCCGGGTGGCATATGCCGACAATTCGTTACTAGCACGAACACTTTGGGGACAATCTAGGTCGGATGACTGGTCCATATTCAACGGCTCACGTTGTTGGGTAGAGAGCAAACCAACTCGCTCATCAGTAGAGTGCTCTGACAAGGATCTCGTCTGCCTGCCTTGTACTGGACGTCCATCATAACCCCAACGGTGTCTCGACTCAAACGGTTGCGAGTCGTGTCTCATATCCATGCTAGGATAAGCTTGACAAGCTCATGGTTGCGGGGGGGCGGGAAAACTCCACCGTACAGATATGACACACTCCAGATCACAAAATGGCTCGAATAGCAATGCTGGTCGTACTCTGGAGTATACACTACTTTCGACGAGGCGTGGGAACAAACGAATTGAATGGCAGCGTCATATGAAAAGAGAGTAATGTATTGTCAGTTCAGTATGTCGTCTTCCGGAGCTTCATGAGACGTCTGCCAAGACAGGACTGTGCACCTCTCTCGGACTAGACTGACACCGCTTGAGGCAGGATGAGGCTCAATCCCTGCTAAGCGCTTACCGTGGGTCAACCAACCAAGAAGATGGTCTCAACCTTTCAACGACCTAAAGAACCATGTTGCGATTTTAATAGGGCAATCTAATTAACTTACAGGACGCACGAGAAATCAAAATTCCACTTCAAGAGAAGCGTCCAAATCCTGAGTGGGCCGACATCGATGGTAAACTCCGTCTCGCGTTGTTCATCTCTTGATTTACTACTATGTATGTACAAAGGATCAGGAGTATTGACGGCTTTCGTGATGATCGCCCCCAAACTTTTAAGGGGCTCCTCTTTACTGCGGTATTACCATGCTCGGTATCGCAAGCAGTGGTTTGGCATAATACTCCCTAGCCGCCGTCACTTGAATGCCGGCTAACACTTCGCCCCCACGACAACTGCGTTGTGGGTTGGACAAAGTCAAGAAGATCGTTGTGCCCAAAAGGACGTGGCTATGCTTTTCTTTCTACTTTTTCTTCGCAAGTTTCTCACTCACAGTCTATCTATCTTTCTTCCCTCCGCGAAGAGATTCGAGAAAGACACGGAGATTTGCAAGGCGAGAACCTCAATATTCCAGCAACCATGCGTTCCATTCGCTTGACAAAATGCTGTTTTTCTCTTATCCTTATTACTTTGCCCCAGACTCTCGCCACATTGACCGGACCATGCTATAACCTCGTTGGAGATGAGTTAGGAGACACTTTTGCGCCATGCAACCCAGATGCAAGTGTTGCCAGTGCGTGCTGCCAGACGAATGTGACAAGCTATGGTGACATTTGTCTCGACTCGGGCCTGTGTATGGCCACAGCCAATGAGGCTGTAGGATTCGTGTTTCAAGCGGGATGTACCGACTCTTCAGGAGCTGCCGATGGATGTCCTACCTTGTGTAGTTCCAGTATGTACTGCCCATGAGCATCTAGATCTCACATGAATCAGCGAAAAGACGCTCGAATCAACGCGAGTACCCGGGGATTTTTGCTTTTCGACCGCTAACCTTTATTAACTTTTTAGTCGCCTCATCCTCCGGCTGGGGTGGTGTAAACGTCCTGCAGTGTGAGACGGGCACTTGGTGTTGCCGCCAGACAAAAGATACAACCAATTGCTGTAACAATACTGACGCGATAATCCGTGGAACCGATTTTCCTATTGGACGACTGCTTTTCAACACCTCTGAAGAGGTTTCTTCACTCATCGCCAGTGCCAGCGCCAGTAGTACCGGTAACGGTACTAGCAGTATAGCCTCGGCGACAAGCTCATCCTCAGCAGCAAATTCGACCTCTGCAACATCAACCGGATCAGCAGGCAGCACAGGCGATACCAGCTCACCCTCCGACAACAGCACCGCCATAGTCGGCGGCGTACTAGGCGGCCTACTCGGGCTATCTCTATTAGCACTCGCGTCAACTCTCTACCTCTTACGTCAAGCTCGCTCCCATCTACGACAAAACTCTCAAAGCCACCATCCCCACTCCGATGCTTACCAGCAGATGTCGAGTGCCAACGGCGTCGGGTCAGAAAACAGCGTATTTCTAGCTCCGAATTCAAGTCCGACTGCCCGTTCTACTTCAGCAGCCACGGAATTAGATCACAGGGCTGTTGGGGAATTACCTGACTCGAGTTATAAATTTGATCAACAACAGAAACGGTGACGGGACATACAAAGAAGAATGGATATTTCATCTTTTACGTCTCTGCTTCTCCTGGTTAGAATGTTGATATTGGGTGCCCAACCCCTGAAGATACCGGTCTTTCTCAACCCCAATTTGTGTATCATGATAGGATGAATGCGACGATGTATATTAATAATTAGAACATTTGAATTTTCCGATTTCTCTGTGTGTGCTGCATAGGTAAAAGAATTACAATCTTGAGGACACAACATCATCATATTACACTGCCCTTACTTTCCCCCGCACTTTGTCCCAGTTTGTGCGCTCACACCAAGTACCATGCCAGGTCAAGAGACCCGGAAAATGGTCGATGCTTTGGGTCTTGAATCAGATTAAACAACATCCGCTAAGAATCGTGGAGGCAAGAATGATGGGCTACACTCAACCATACGCTTTGGGGCTATCTTGATTACGGGAACTCCGCCTTGTGATCGCCCTCTTCTTCTGCGTCGTCTTCACCATCATTCAGGGGAGAGCTCAGCTCGTGATTAATTGAGATCTCAACTGTGTCTCCTTCCTTACTGATATAGTTCTCAAAGGACTTTAGGTATGCTCAATCGTTATCCTAGAATGATCATCTTCCAGTCCCCTAATTCCATACTTACATGTATTGATTTGAATCCAAGATATAGTCTTAGGCTCGGAACCGGAATCGGAGTGCCGTCAACCGGTCATTCAGGTATCTCGTGTTTTGCAACCATTGTGGACAGTAAGGTCATTACCGAAGATTCATGACAAGTCGAAGGAATGAATACGGTAGGGAAACAATTGGTGTTTGTGTTTTTCGAGCACAGTGATAGGCTATACGTTCTGTTGATAATCTCGGCACAGCATAACATCTTCAACGCTCGGATTTTGGCGTCGGCTAAGTGACCACGAAAGCCGGAACCTCACAATTGCCTAGGTAGCTTCTTCTATATAATTCCCAAAAGCCAAGAGTTACCACCAACTGGATCGTCGAAGTTGCAGGACTGCCTTTGACCGCCCATACAAGTAACCCCATAAACCCCGCTCCTCACAAGCTTCAGGCCGGAGTAGTATTTCCCCAGAAAAACATTTTGCCTAAAATGAAATCTGGATAATCTACTAACTTTGAACCAGAATTGCCGTCAACGGTGCCTGAAAACATCTTAGAGTCAATTGAGGGCGATTGATCTAACCCTGGGTTTCAAGATCTCCTAGGTTTGAAGATGAATAGCACCAGCGGTTCAATCGCAATACGACCCAATGGACTTGCTCATTCAGGTACATAGACCTTGACGTTTCTCGCTGGTAGAATTAGGTAGGTGTCGTACCTTTACGTGTCTCACTTGCACCTCCGCTTCTCGTTATCTTGTTGGCATACGCTGCATTCCGATATGTTCGCCTTTCGGTATATGAAATTGCTCTTCTTCTTGTTAGCTTATTTGGTCCTTGCCTCACATGGAGGACTTGATCTTGATTCGGCTCAGCACTCTCATAAGCGGGATCTGTTACAGGATCTGGTATTTGTACCTCTACCTTGAATATAACATGACCATTAACCATCCAAGGTGAAATGGGACAAGGACTCTGTATTCGTCAGAGGCGAGCGAGTCATGCTCTACTCTGGTGAGTTCCATCCTTTCAGACTGCCAGTACCTGGATTATGGCTCGATATCTTTCAGAAGATCAAAGCTTTAGGATTCAATGGCGTATCCTTCTATACGGACTGGGGTCTTCTTGAAGGGAATCCTGGTCGCGTTGTAGTTGATGGAGTCTGGGCCCTAGACGAATTTTTTGACGCCGCATCTGAAGCCGGTATCTATCTGATTGCACGACCAGGACCTTACATCAATGCGGAGACCGCAGCTGGTGGTATTCCTGGCTGGGTCTTGAGAATCAACGGGACAATACGGTCGATGTCGCAGGATTATCTGGATGCTACCAAGAATTATGTGTCTACGATAGGGCAAATCATTGCAAGGGCTCAAATTACTAATGGTGGACCCGTTATATTGCTCCAGCCTGAGAACGAGTACTCAACGTGGCCGGGTAAGACCAATTCCCTGTCAAAGTCTGAATTTTGTATTTTGGGGTCAACAACTCACACAATCAATTACATCATCTGCAGGCGAGAACGACACTACTTTCCCAAATGACATGAACAGACTGTATATGGCATTCGTCGAACGACAATTTCGTGACACCGGAATTGTGGTTCCTTACGTTGTCAATGACAACAAGAACCTTGGATACTTTGCTCCTGGCAGTGGAGAAGGTGCCGTCGACATTTATGGAATTGACTCATATCCATTGCGTTATGACTGTAGGTCCTGAAATTCTGTAATATGACGATAGGCTGACTTGACCTATAGGTGCAAATCCTTACATATGGCCGACATACAGATGGCCTACTGGTTGGCAAATAGACCACCAAAAGTATAGTCCAACGACACCATTTACAATAGGAGAGTTTCAAGGTGGTTCAGGAGGTGGCTGGTAAGATTTCTCGAGAGCGGGTCATTCTCTAGTTGACGAAACCTAGGGGAGGGGTCACAGAAGAAGGCTGTGCAATTCTTGTGAACAATGAAGCTGTGAGAGTTGTTTACAAGAATAATTATAGGTAAGTCTTCCTTTATCTATAGTGCCTGGATGAATATTAAATCCCACAGCTTTGGTGTAAAGGTTTTCAACGTATACATGACATACGGTGGAACTAATTGGGGCAACCTGGGCTACGAAGGAGGCTACACCTCATATGACTATGGAGCTGCTATTACTGAGGGTCGTCATGTACGGCGCGAGAAGTATAGCGAGACGAAGCTAGAAGCTATATTTCTAAAGTCATCCCCTGCATATCTTACTGCAATTCCAGGCAACGAGACAAACGGATCTTACGCTTCGACAAGTGCTATTGGAGTGACACCATTGTTTGGTGCAGAGAATAATACGAACTTTTATATCGTCAGACATGCCGACTTTACATCCACCTCCAATACGACATACAAACTCTCCGTGCCAACAAGTATAGGAAATGTGACGATTCCTCAGCTAGGTGGTGCCTTGTCTATCAATGGGCGAGACTCTAAGATCCATGTAACAGACTATGATGTTGGAGGCCTTAACCTGATTTACTCGACTGCAGATATCTATACCTGGACAAAGGGGCCTGGGGTTGAACGTGTGCTGATTATATATGGAGGAGCTGCCGAAACTCACGAGTTTGCAGTCCCAGTTCCCTTGGGTCGGCCTGATATTATTGAAGGTGCCTTTCTCACTACAAAACAGGTAGGAGCTGCATGGATTGTTCAGTGGAAAGTGACACCTCAGCGGAAAGTTGTTCAGTTTGGTGATGGTCGACTGGAAGTTCACCTATTATGGAGGAATGAAGCTTACAATTATTGGGCCTTGGAACTCCCTGCCGCAGAACCGATTGGAAATTATACGTCACCATCAAAGTCCAGCGTTATAGTTCAGACTGGTTATCTCCTCCGAACTGCTCAAATTGTTGATGATGAGCTCCGTCTGACTGGGGATATCAATTCAACGACCAATATCGAAATAATTTCGGCGCCGACTGAGAAAATATCCCTCCTGAAATTCAATGGGCAGATTATACAAACCACCAAATCACCTCAAGGTCGGATAGCAGGATCAGTCCCATTTTCAGCTCCCAACATTACCCTCCCCTCATTATCTGCTCTCGAGTGGAAATATTTCGACTCCCTCCCAGAAATAAAACCCGATTATGATGACAGTCTTTGGATAGTATGTGACCACCTTAACACAACTAACCCTCTCAAACCGTCAACGCCCACTTCACTCTATGCCACCGACTACGGCTTCCACAGCGGTTCACTGATATACCGTGGACACTTCGTCTCCAACGGTCTGGAGACCTCCTTTTCCGCCAACATAAGCGGAGGCTACGGATTCGGCTACAGCATCTGGCTTAACAGCACATTCCTAGGCTCCTTCACCGGTACAAACGCACCCTCATTTCGCATCCAAACCCTTCCTTTCCCTACCCCCTTAACCAAAAATTCTCACTACATCCTTACCATCCTCATCGACCACATGGGTCAAGACGAAGAAGCTCCCGGAACCGACGCCATCAAATCCCCCTTCGGGATCCTCTCGTATAACCTCACCGCCCACCCCGCCACAGACCTGACCTGGAAACTCACCGGCAACCTCGGCGGCGAACAGTACCTCGACCTGATCCGCGGCCCCCGAAACGAAGGCGCCATGGCCGCAGAACGACACGGATATCATCTCCCCAATGCACCGGACACGAACTGGCCCGTCTCGAATCCAATAACCCACGGCCTTGAGAGAGACGGCGTGGGTTTCTACGCCACACATTTCGACCTCCACATCCCATTAGGCTACGACGTACCTCTAAACTTCGTCTTCAGCAACACCACGGCATCGAAAAGTAATTACCGGATTCAATTATTCGTCAATGGCTTCCAATATGGAAAATACAGTGCGTTTAACTGTTTTTCATTTTCCCCCGTTCTCTCCCCTCCCAAAAAAAACCCGCACTTTCTAACCCTAATGTTCCCAAGTATCCAACCTGGGCCCTCAAACAACGTATCCCGTTCCCGAAGGAATCCTCAATTACAATGGAAGTAATTACATCGCTATCACGCTTTGGGCGTTGGATGAAGGAGGTGCAAAAGTCGAGGGTTTGGATTTGAAGACGGATATGCCGGTTTGGAGTGGGTATAGGAGGCCGGAGTTTGTAGGGGGTTGGGGGACGTGGAGAGAGAGGGAGGGGGTTTATTGATGATGAGATATGGACGAGGTGTTGCCTTCTTGGGGACGGAAGTTGAAGGGTAGGGTTGTGAGGATTTCTTGCGAAGAAGCAGCGGATTTTTATTTTTGCGGATGATGAAACTACTCTCGTCCGTGGTAGGTTTCTGGTTTGGAACGTAGATGATGATGGTAGTCTACCGATATCCATACCAGCTTAATAACAAGAACTTTTCAAAGAGTCGCTTCCTCCACTTCCATTTTCATGATCCTCATTATGCTTGAACTTCCGTTTTTGCCAACACAGCTAACCAAACAACCCCCTCCCTTGTCCTTTGAATACCCCTCCCCTACTCCACGTCTTCCTTCCTTTATTGCCCAAGCCCGGTAAACTCATCCCGTCAAACCCCACACCGCCGCCTTCTCCATCATCTCTATACCTCCGTAAAGCCTCACGAAGATGGTCTGGCAATAAGCCGCCTCGATGAGGATTCTCAAAGCCAGAGAGAGTTGTGAGAGGGTGAGGGGGTGGTGGAAGGGGGCGGAGCTTCTTCTTGGTGGCAGTTTCAGCTTCTGGGATAGATTGTGTCGAGGAAGAAGGGTCGGTTTGCGAAGGTTCAGCTGTGGGATCGGGAGATGGAATGGGCGGAGACGAGGAATGGGCAGCACCATTGATATTGTTGGCGCCGTTGTCGCCGTTGACGCCGTTGGGAATAGCTGATGCGCCGTTTATGGTTGTACTCGAGTTGTCAGTTGGTGAACTCACTTCCTGCTTGATATTTACCTCTGACCCAGCATCGTTCTTCTGGTCGTCGTTTACTCCAGGTTCAGTGCTTGGTAATGGTGTAGGTACATGTGGAGCTGCTGAGGCAGGAGTCGTTGCTGGTACAGGTGCGGGCGCTGATGTTTCTGTTTTAGTCTGTTCCCCTGCTTTCTTCTTTTTCTCCTCTTCCATTTTGTCATGTTCGTTCCACTTCTCCTCCAATATCTTATCATACGCTAGGGCGTATTCTTCTTGAACATCCCTTGCCCTCTCTATGATTTCTCCGGTGAAAAACTTAGCGTATGCATTGATAGCAATCAATGGTGCTTTGGTCACTGATTGAGATACAATCTGGTTCACGATACGTTTGAGGATCGACTCCTTGAATTTGACTCGTTTGAAGGCGCTGTACCGGGCATCTTGTTCTGGAGTGAAGGAGCGGATGAGTATTCTGGGGCATATCTGTTAGTATTGCAGTGAAGCAACGAAGAGGCAGTGCATAGAGCTCTGGCCCTTAAGACATACTCGAGTAGCTTCATCTCCCTTTCCTCCCATTCAGCCCAGTCTCCCTCAACATCTCCAAAATCATCCTCTTCTTCTTCATCCTGATCTGCACCCTCAGCTCCAGTACCAGCCCTTCCAGTCCCTGCTTGTCCATTCACCAAGCTTCCTTCCCCTTTGGTGACACTCTGGGCGTCATCTTGCACTCCGGGTCCACCTGCAACAACGCTACCGGAGATACTTTCACCTTTTCTGGGTCTTCCGCGTCCTCTTTTTCCTGTTGCGCCACCACCGTCCACTACACTTGCAGTAGCTCTCGAGTACCCGCTGACCACACTACCGGTCTCGGATCGAGGATATGCGCTTGAAGGCGTAGCGACGAAAGACGAGGCATCCGGCGCTGGATATGAGGTTTGTCGGAGAGGATGAGTGGTCTGACGCTTTTTGTTAGGTTGAGAAGATGTCGAAACGGTAGAGGAGATCGATGGCCGCTTTTTGGGCATGTTGAGCTGCATAGAGGGTGGTGGTGGTGAAGACATTTTGAATGTTGAATAAGGATAAAACCCGAGACGACAGCATGTAAGGTCTCAAGGCTTTGAATAAGTGGTATTCCTCAAGTAAACGTGAGCCGGTCTCACTAGTGATGCATCAGTGATGGTTAGATGCTGCGAGTCACGTTGCGCAGTTTGTTAGACGTGCGTATCCCGCTCCTAACCATTCAACGGTGTCTTGTTTGAACAGCAGTCACTTAAACGCTTCAGGTGTCATTTTAAGGTTGTCTTATCGATCAAAACATTACAGTACATATCTCGACCATCTCCGTAATCGCAACGTTTATTCCGGGCTTTATGACAAGTATTGCTTCGCATTTCCATGTCACTGTTATTGCTTACATTCTACGGTACCTTCTAAAGTCTAGTATTGAGACCTTCAAATCCGTGATCGCTCTTCGTTCTCGGAATTTCCGTATCGTCCGTCGAATCTAGTGACTCCTTACAAGCCGCCTAGACCCCGCCTACCTAGTATCTATAGCGTCCTCTAAGAACCTGCTCAAACAGGCGCTCTCCTTCCGCAGCTTATTTACCAATTCAGTTCATTCTAATTCTCCTGCGCTCGAAACAATGGCCACTTCTGTTGCACAGAAACGGCTCTTTCACGAATACCGCCTGCTGTCTCAGTCCCCACCTGACGGCATCACAGCCGGTCCTGTTTCAGAGGATGACATGTTTATCTGGGAAGCCTTGATCCAGGGCCCTGAAGGCACACCGTTTGAAGGTGGAATATTTCCAGCAGAACTCAAGTTCCCTCGAGATTATCCTTTGAGTCCTCCCAAGATGAAGTTCTTATGCGGGGATGGTGGGTTGTGGCATCCTAATGGTGAGTGACTCAGCCAGCAGTTGCAGTTGCAGCACAATTACCCTATGCGAGACGCAGCCCCCGTCCAACGCTCTGTTAAGACGCTGACTGACGTATGTTGGACGAAAATAGTATATCCGAACGGCGAAGTCTGCATATCAATCCTCCACCCACCAGGCGATGATCCAAACCATTACGAATCCGCCAGCGAACGATGGTCACCCATTCAATCAGTAGAAAAGATATTAATATCGGTCATGAGCATGTTGGCGGAGCCGAATGATGAAAGTCCGGCGAATGTCGAAGCGGCAAAGATGTGGCGAGAACGGAGAAAGGATTTTGATTCGAAAGTGAGAGAAAATGTCAGGAGGAGTCTAGGACTTTAGTCCCAGCAGGATCAGACTTAAAACTTTTGCACATGATCAGCGTGGCGTTATCATTCTCCAGCGGGGTCTTAGACAGGTATTCTGCTTCATATCTACAAGGAGAAAATTACCTGACCATTGACTACTATAGCCAACGTAGAGGGAAGCATTGTATGCCCGGAAGTTTGCTTCGTAGAGCTACCCTTCAGGGTTGCTATAAACATGCCTCGATGTTGTACAAATCATATTCCTAATCAGTTTGCACTTTATCTTCCACTATGCCCTCCAAGCATTCTTGAATATCCCTCGCAACCTTGCAGCCTCCGTCTCATCCTTCAGCCTCTGCTCCAGGAAACCCTGTAGGTCATCCCAAAACTCGACCGTCTCCAGTACTTGTTGACCACTTGGTCCCTGTGCCGGCGATGGCGACGTGACCTTCTCTAATCCTTCCATGGGCTCTGGCGCTGCTGCTGGCATAGATGGTGTTCCCGGCGTTGGAGTTGATATACCTCCTAAAATCATGATACCTAATTCGATGGTCTTGCCGGCAGCCACATCATTGCCTATAGCATCCGCCACTGTGTTCTTTGACGGTGGTATTGGTTTTTTGTTGTACAAAACTTTGATTTTAGAGACATCTGCCACGGAGCCTTGCGCTTCAAGATCTTTTCGCACTGCCTCCCTGAGTTGTGCTATCGTGGTTTCCGATGCGCTGACATTGTTGAGTGTCACATCTAATGGGGGCTTCCTTGACGATTTGAGGACTAACGTCACGGTGTCAGAAGCCGTTGAGCCTGGCGGTGGGGCTGCAGTCGTTGGCTGCGGTGGAAGCGGATATGGTGGATGAGGAAGCTTGGGTAGAGTAAATGGTGTTCTTGGAGTGAATGAGGATGGAGGGAAGACATAGTCGGCGGAGTATTTCTGCGGTTTCGAATCGAGATTCGTTAGGAACGATTTCGTGAATGTAAGTTCAGACATGTTTGCTAGTGGAGGGTAGTGTGCAGTTCAATGAGAGCCGAAAAGGAGCCAAAGCCACAGCAATGGACCAAAGGATCAAAATCCTAGGTCTGGCAAAATCAATAGGTCTGTCGTAGAAGCTGCGATTTAGGTAAATAGCTAAACCTATATTGTTTGCACGAAGCGGAGGCCAACCTGATGTCACTTTCGGAAGTGGAAACTCTTAGCGTCGTCATAGGGGCAGCAGCCCTACGATAATCATCACAATCTCTCATGGCTCACATTTATATGCTCAAGAGAAATTCAACCATCCAAACTGTACGCATGATACTGTTGAAGAATGTGTCAGGCGATAATTTTATTGTTTTCTCCCACTGTTGGTGTTATCAAAGGAGAGACAGTTTCATTCTAATCGTTCCAGTCCCAAGTCCGGCCCAAAGACCTCAAGAAAGCGTGTGTGACAAGGTGTCTGGGTACTCCCATGACTGGATGAAGACGCTACATCCAATTCTCTAGGCCCATCCCCAATGTGTAGTGCATTAGATTCTTCAAGTACTGTTTTTTCTTCTTTTTTTTCTAAATAATCATGAAATATCTGGCTACTTCGTGACGTCCGAACTATGCCCAGGATAAATCTGCTCCACTTGTTCCGTCTCTTCATCTCCATCATCCTCACCTACTATGATCTCTTTCCCATTCGTCCCTTCTGTAACCCACTTACTCGCCACGCAAGCCGCCACAGCCAACACTGCGATACACCAGAACCCCAAGCCAACAACATCTATTTTCAGTCCCCAGCCAAATATTGCCAACGCACCGACTGGGAAGATCGATCGTCCTAGGTTCGCAATTACGGTGCCTGTTGCGTGAATTGTTCCACGAACGGATGGATGGGGTGTACAATCGTTAATGATCAGGGTTGTAGCAGGCGTGACCCCCGTGCGGCCGACGGTAAAAAGTGCGAGGACGAGGAAGACAGAGACCCAGGAGTAGACATGAGAACATGGTTGGGGCTGATGATTTTCTGTAATTGAAGTCATGAGGGCGGGATACGGGGCAAGGACGTATACAAAAGGGAAAACGAAGAGTGAGGCGCGCCAGACGCGTACCGAGCCAAATCGATCATAAAGGGGTGGATAGATCAGCATCTGTAAAATGACTCCGATGGCGCCAAGAAGTGACATTGCGAAACCAACGTCTCGAGGGAGCATCCCGAGTCCCCCAGTAAAGCGCATAGGGAAGGAGGACGTGGTGGATGTCGAGACAGGAGTGCTCAGGAATATCGCCCATAGAGATGAGAAGGTACTGAGATGGCCGGCGATAGTGAAGTGGGCGAGCATAGTACAGAGGACGTTTTTCGTCCACATTCGACGAAAAGGTAAGGACTTGATGCGCTTCTTGGTTGGGTCTAAGGGTAACAGAGGCTCAGTGACGCCGGGGCCTGGTCCCACCTCGACGCGTCCTTCTGCTTCAAGACTACTATCTGAATCAATTGGGGCGGAGCAATAAGCTCCTTGCCTCTTGCGGTGAACAAGAAGGCTGATATAGAATGAAATCCGATGAATCAGATGTCGGTCGTTGTGTTGGAGAGGTTCGAGCGTTTCTTCGAGGAAGAGTATCATTAAGACCGCTGTGATGAAATACAATCCAGCCACGAAAATATTTGGTGGAGCAAAGGGCCAAGAATGATCAATGTTCAGGCTGAGAAGACCGCCAACGAAGGGCCCAACTAACATGCCTGCGCTAGCACAGAGCGGTAGCAAAACGAGTGCTCGTTGTCGGTACCTATCTGGCTGGTCAGCGAGCGAAGGTGGTGAGTCGGCTGTTACTCTTCCACCTGTTTTCTGGATTCAATTCTGCAACAACACATCTTACAATGGCCACATTGTTGCTCATCGCTCCGGCAAATATTTGAAAAATAATGGCCGTGATGAAGGTCTTTGATAGCCCATATCCAATGCATGCTAAGGCTTCGGCGGTCAAAGCTGCTCTAGAATCAGTTCGGTCACGAACCACAGAGTATATCAGGACTCAGTGGACCAATTATCAGAGTTAACTTTCTTCCACCTAGTTCTGAGTCCGCGAAGTGGCCCCAGAGCATGCCCGTGCAAACCGAGGCTGCTGTTTTGGCTCCCACAAGGAGGCCAGCTTGAGCAGATATAGTAGTGTTGGATACCTCAGGGTTAAACCAGCGGAGTTGATAAAACATGTATGACTGTTGTGGAATCATTTGAATGTTAAGTTTTGCTCATTACATATCTATACGGCTTGGTTGACCTTACGTGAATCGAAGTATGCGCAAGAGGGTCAACGAATCGTGCCAAGCAGAGTACAGCAAGTTGTCCCCTTTTTCGTAGTTCAAGAAACGAAACCCTCTCGACCTTCGGCTTCGCAGCCAGATTCGGAGAGCCGTCCATGTTCGTTGGATGCTGGCTCTCTGACATTGAACGTCACTTTCATGTCGCATAGTTTGTCATGGACAGGATTGTGAGCTAATATGCGCGAAAGAAGCCCACTGCCCATCAGCAGATTAGCTAAAAATCTATCCCACTGGTATCGTCAAATCAAAGTTCTGCTTTCTAGGGTGTTGTGGCCTGAGTCAATGGCGGCTTTATCGGCAGAAACACAGGCTATCGTTTGACCAGCGGCAGGGATGGCAAGGAACAAAAGGGCATTTCGACCTAACCCACAACCTAATGAGGGAATGGAGACATGCATCGGCATTGTTACCGTGCATATCAAGGAAGCAATTATATTTGCCCATTGTTTTTACGCCCCGTATGTTATACAAAGCTGCAGAATCGCTGACGCGGGTGATTTGCTGTATCCATCGATCGATTACCCTCTCTCGCTGTGTCTGCGCCGCCTCATAGTGCCACCGTAGCAAAGGCGTGATGTCTACATCATTCTCTTCTAGGCGGGGTGACTTGTTAAACGTTGCTGCTGCAGCTGTAGGCGACAGTCTCTTATATTAGGGGTTAATGATACATAGTACATAGTACGTACTCTACGGTTCGGTGGGGACTACGGGACCTACTGTAATTAGATCTGATAAGTGAACTCGCGAAAATTTCCTTATCGAAGAGAAAATTACAACAAAAAATTGGAAGCTCCATTTCGGGATACTACAACTTCATAGTACGCCTACCTCATATGCAACAAGTCAAAGATGGGTCCCAGTCGTCGTATGCAAAAGCAGGGCATGCCTCAGACATTTGAAGCATTTCATCCTGCCCAAAAGCGAAAGGCTGCAAGTGTTGCAAAATCCAATGGCCCGGCGAAGAAGCGCAGACATTCCAACGAGGAAACTAAAGCACCTGTCAAAAGTGCGAAAAAGTCCGCCACGAATACTACGAAGCAGCCAGCGCCAGTGAAGCAGGTCAACGGCAAAAGCGAAAAGGTAGCGCCTATGCCCCTGCCAACCGATGACGACTCGGAGGAAGAAGAGGATGTTGGCGGTCTGGATGATGATGAACTTCCCGACGACGAATTTGACGATCTTGGATCTGAAGACGATGGTTCTGTAACTGGCGTACCACTGAACGAGATAGACGAGGAAGAACTTGATGGCTCCGACCCGACCGACGATTCGGTTTTTGATTCGGACGAAGAGCAATACCCGAAAGGTCAATTTTCAGACGATGACGACGATTCTGATGCGGAGGCCAAGTTGACCGCCGCAAATATTGAGGGCTTGTCACGGAGACTTGATATGCAACAAGCGGAAGAGGAGGCTCAAGCGCAAGCAGAACTGGAAGAAGCTGCGCTACAAACAAATATTGCTGGGGACAAATCCGACGTATTTGCGGGAGGGGCTCAGGCAGGCATTGCTCCTGACATGCAAGTCTTGCGAAATAGAATGACAGAGACTCTACGTATTCTCGGAGATTTTGCAAAACTGGCCGACCCAGAAAAATCACGAGCTGATTACACAACACTCCTACTAGGCGATATCTGTGCATATTACGGGTACACGCCATTCCTAGCAGAGAAGCTTTTTAATCTCTTCTCTCCTATGGAAGCCTTTGCCTTTTTTGAAGCCAACGAATCGCCAAGACCAGTGGTCATCAGGACAAATACCTTAAAGACTAACAGACGCTCACTCGCCCAAGCCCTTATCAATCGCGGTGTACAGCTTGAACCTGTTGGAAAATGGTCCAAAGTTGGCCTCCAAATTTTCGAGTCTACTGTTCCACTTGGTGCCACTCCCGAATATTTAGCTGGCCATTACATTCTACAAGCGGCGTCTTCTTTTCTTCCTGTGATGGCTTTAGCTCCTCAAGAAGACGAGCGCGTCCTGGATATGGCTGCCGCTCCTGGTGGTAAGACGACGTACATCTCTGCATTGATGAGAAATACAGGATGCGTAATAGCAAACGATCCGAACCGAAAAAGAGCCAAGGGTTTGATCGGTAACATTCATCGTCTCGGATGCAAGAATGTGATCGTCAGCAATCTTGATGCAAAGGAATTCCCCAAAGCTATGGGTGGGTTTGATCGCGTGCTTCTCGATGCTCCTTGTTCTGGCACTGGTGTGATCGGAAAAGATCCAAGCGTTAAAACATCTAAGAATGAACGAGACTTCCTTGCCCTACCTCATCTACAGAAACAGCTTCTTCTTGCGGCTATCGATTCCGTCAATCACGCAAGCAAAACAGGAGGCTATATCGTATATTCTACATGTTCAGTCTCTGTCGAGGAGAATGAGGGCGTTGTGCAATACATCTTAAGAAAGCGACCAAATGTTAAGATCGTGGATACGGGTTTCGGCAACTTTGGCTCGGAAGGATTCAGGAGTTATATGAATAAGCGTTTCGATGATAAAATGAGCTTAGCGAGGCGGTACTTTCCACACAGAGAAAACGTGGATGGTTTCTTCGTTTGCAAATTGAAGAAGACTGGTCCATCACCAGCATCGGCGACGAACGGTGAAAAGGTCAATGGTACTTCTAGAACAGCGATCCCGGACGATGACCATGATGAAGATTCAGCCCCTATTACAGGTGAAACTGGGCAGGTCCCATCCACGGCCGATGACGATTTTGGCGAGTTCGACGATGAAGAAGATAGGAAAATCATCGAAAAGTCAGAGAAGAATTGGTTGAGGAAACGCGGGTTAGATCCAAAGCTGGCAAGCCACAAAACCAATGGGAAGAAGGATGGGAAAAGGCAGGAAAGCAAGTCGAAAGAGGACAAGCAGCAGAACAGACAGAAGAAGCAAAAGTAGAGCGTACATATGCAGCGTCGTAACGATACCATTGCCGTTTAGGTCTGAGACTTAACTCCAGCTCTCCCCCAATGCATCTCATGACATCCCCGATTCTGTTACAATTCATATCCCGGAACTAAAGCTGCGTGTAGATCCCTAACCCTTGATGATGAAGTGAGGTCCACATCTCCGCAGTCTACTTGTCATTCAGGTCCGTTCAATATGTTATTCCACCGTAACCATCCTTTCGTCAATCTTGCATAACGACTAAAACATTTAGAGGGGTAAATCCTGGCTGCAACATCCCTCGGACTGACTTATTACATCAAATTGCGGGGTGTAGGAGTTCGGATCATCACGAGTCCTTTTATGATGGCGAATTATCAGTATGCCCCGTTGTTTATATGTCATTTTGATATTTGCTTACAGGGAAAAATGTCAAGATTGAGGTTGGTCTTTGCCGCTCGTAGTAAGTAACAAATGATTTCATTTTTACTCTTGGTGGATATGGTGACCAACCACTCCAGCAATGCACGCCTTTAGCGAAGCCAGGTACCATAACGTCAATATCGTGTATCTCTACAAATTCCCTTCTGTTTCTCGCTTTGTTCTATTTCCCCCATGTTGGCTTCTATGATTATATGAACAAGGTATCATGGCTGAGCCAAAACGATTGCTCCGTCTATCGATCTCTGTTCGACGAAATTCGTCATTGACCGAGGATGAATTCAACAAGGCATGGTCGGAGAGGCATGCTTCATTACTCCAACAATGGCTTACAAAGTATGGGATCATTCGGTACCAGCAGGTATGGTGACGACTTCCCAGCATCTGCTCCGACTATTAGAAACCTCGTCCCCTAGTCTTCTCACCAGTCACATCCTGTCGTTCACTTCACTAACTTCTCTCACCCCTCAAACAGTACCATACTCCTCCCTCTCTCCGGGACCTTGCAGAACCCACACTTCCCTCCACATTCACCAAATCCGGGATCTCGTACGGAGGTGTCTCAGAAATCCTTCTTCCCTCTCTTGAGAGCCTATTGCGTGCCCGACAAGACCCATTCTACACAGATCAAGTGAAACCAGATGAGGAGAAGTTGTTTGACGCAGAGTCATCCAACTGGACTATCGGTTGGGAAGAGGTCTACATCCGAGATGGGAGGGCGTTGAACCTTCCATTTGGAGATGCAGGAAGAGTGAATGATAGTCATTATTTTGAAGATCCTAAAGTCCATGGTGGGGATGAGGGATTGGGTGCTGAGTGGCATAGTGAGAGGATGTGATGTGAATGGAAGACAAGGGCAAAAAGGCAGGCCATAAGGGTCAATTGTTATCCTGGGCGGTATCTGTTTATTCTCCTCGTTCATGGCCCGATGTTTGAAGCAAAGTTCGAGTATCTTATATGTCATCAATGCAAAGGGAGTTAATTTTTGTCGATGTACCTCACTTGACAATGTCCTTTATCAATACGACCCATACATAATACGTGGGTTCTGTCCATCGGAGAATACCTCTTACCCCGGCTGACAAGACAACGCCGCGGATCAAGAGTTCAACCCCAGACCCACTTACTTCGAGATGTTCGAGTTCCTCCGTCGAGTAGGAACTTTGTTACAACCCCGAAAACAAGGCACGTCATCCCCATAGCTACCTATATGAACTTGTAGCAGGCCGATTGCCTTTCTGATATTGCTCACCACGGAACTTGTTGCCCTCCCCCGCGAACCACATACCAGCCCGATCCTCAATATACTATGTAGAAGCATGGCCTACGCATCCCTCAACACGGAGCAACCCCTTCCTTCCTCATCAACACAATCGTCTTTTGAAATCACTACACCCCCCGGAACAGATCTCTGGCGCAAGCCACCCTCGATCGACGATTTCACCGCCCCGATAATCTACAGAACAGTCTCGCTCTCAAAGTTTCGGCGAGCACGCATCTCATTTTCTGCCTCATGGTTGACACTCTATGACCAAGGAGGGATCGTATTCGCTCTACCCCAACGATCCGGTAGTGGCGGTGATAAGGTCAACCCAAAGTTCATTAAAGCTGGAATCGAGTTCTACGAGAACAGACCACAGCTCAGTGTTGTTGCAGTGGATCGATGGGCGGATTGGAGTCTATTCGGAGTTCCGCCTTCGTTGCTGAACGCCGCCGCCGAACAGGGTTCGACGAGTCCTATCACGACGATCGAATTGGAACGAGAAAAGGAGGCTGACGGGACCCTTGGGTCGTCGTTATGGGTCTATCTTCTTGAGGGAAATGTCAGGAAGCCGCTTCGAGAAGTCACGTGGATTTTTCATGAATTGGACCAAGAGAGGGAATGTTGGGTCGGCGCATTCGCCGCGAAACCAACAGCGGATTCTGACGATCCGAGTAGAGGGTTGACTGTTGCGTTTGAGAATTTCGAGGTCCATGTGGATTAGTTGAACGTCGATTATGGGCTGGGATGTAATAGATATCTATTATCGGGAAATGAATGAGTCAAGGGGGGGGGGGGGTGAATATCATGGCAGCGATAGAACTTTTTGTCGGGATGTACTATAACTTATAAGTAGTTATATCTAATTATCTTGTTCCGCAACAACACCCATTCCCAAGTCCCAAATACCAGTTCTCAACTGCATAAACCGTGCGATACAGTGTACTTCAGCGCGTCAAAAATCCAGCATAAGAAGATCCAATCATCATGAGAATATTTCTCATCTTATCCGTCTCTCTTACGGGCGAGTAGTCGAACATAGGTGGGGACGGGCCGAAAGAATGAATGTACTCTGACTAACTAGGTAATTAATGTAATCAATATCTTGTTCTTCAACTTCGTAGCTTCCCAATTAGGTACTGTAGTAATACAAAGACCCACTAATCAAGTGAATCCTGAATGCAGCTTGAAGGGCGTGAGTCATAAATAGAATCAATATCGTTGGTTCGAACCTCTGAGAAATAAATAGAGATGCACCGGCATGACAAATTGTGTAATTCTCGGTAAATTCTGATTCCGAAATACAGGAAACTTGTCGTGCGTCTGCTTCGTCGTTGCATCTTTTCGGAACCAACAAAGAGAACCCGAGACACATTCTCCTCTCGGTCATGATGTCTTCTCCTTCCGAAACATATGAGGCCCTTTGCCATTGCGGCCAGATAAAGTACAATGTCACCTTATCTCCGCCACTACTTCCACCGTCTTCCGACGCCGAACAGAAGACGTCATACGAACCCATGAAGGTGATGGAGTGTAATTGCTCGATCTGTACTCGAGCGGGATATCTGTTGGTCTATCCGAATCGCAAGGATGTTGAATGGGAAGAGGGATGTGAGGAGAAGGTTGCACGATATCAATTTTGGGATGGTATGTCTTGCCTGTTATAGCCCGTTGCCCCAGGTGATGTGACATGCAATCTGGATGTTTTAAAGTGACAGGCGTGGAGGGCTGACCCTGCTGGCTGATGAAGATGATGCTCATTCATGGACTCGGATATAGGAGCAGTCAAAGAACATCTATTTTGTCCGAAGTGTGGAACGAGTTTGATGATTGATTTCCATGATTTCCACAAGGATAAATTCGTTGGAGAGGGAAAAGGAAAGGGGATTGCAGGTATTGGAGAGGCGTGGGAGGTTCTTGGTGTCAGCGTAAGTTCTCAGGCTTGGAAATTGCATGTTGCTCCCCTTGTTGTGCTTGTCTTGGTTGCACTTTGTCTCGACGTTCCTGCCATCCTGAGACACTCGTTATGGTACCGATCCCCGAGCTGAATGATTCCCGGTGTTAGGTTCGATCATTCAAGGGAATAGACCTGAAGAAACTCTCTTACAAGTATAAGGATGGGGTTAATCAAGTTGGAGAGAAGGGTGATACCGCAGGAAAATGGGAGGAGATTAAGAAGGAGAAGCATCCATAGGGAGACCAGGAGTTCTTATATCAGGTATGAGCCGGATGTGTATCCGACTTCTTTTCGGAAAAGAATTCGAATTGGGTCAAATTTTTGATGGGAGATAGGTACTGCGAGGTACAAATCAAGCCCGCATACAGTATAGACTGAGATTTGTAGCAAAGCTGTTCAGACAGAGCAACCATACCCACGAGCTTTCTCCCTCACTTAAACAGAGACCACCGGAGATAGAAAGTACCTGCGCTGATCACAATAGAGTGTATGAGTAAATCAGTGTTCCTGAATGAACGATCCAGGCACTATCATTGTCTCCGTAAATGTTTCGTATTTACGAAGACTGACGATGATTTTCTTCTGACGCGAAAAGATCTAGGAGTCTACGGCTTCTCGACTCAACCCGGCCATCCATACGATTAGGTGTGACAGCTCGCGTGTTGGGAGATTCTGAAATATGTGTCTAGAAAAGTTGGAAGCCGGAATATTTCCATCGGGGCGTCCCTTGACTCGTGGAGATAAAGCACGCAGCAGAGCAGGGGAAGTTGCCAAGCTCTATAAGGAAGATCTCTTCACATCATATGAAGAGATACTCATGTGTTGGACCGTGTTCCATAAGTGGCCAGAATCCTCGAACCTTTCCTTTCACTTTGTAGCGCTCCATTGGACAGAACCGACCGGGGAAGGTTGTTTCTTCACGATCAACACCTTTACCCTTGTCAACGCCTCCCACTTCAGTCAGATTCTTCTCGCCAGTGGTTGCCGTGTCCCAATCTTCATGTCTTATCGTTTCTGGGTCGACTTTCATAGAGTCTACGACCCAGCAAACTCTCATTGCGCGCTCAGCTGGATGTGGGAGTCGCTCCGTGTCACTGTCTCGAGGTGTAGCTATTATGAGATCTTGACTAACGTGACTTTCCTTTGTTGAACCATCAACGTCGAATACTGCGACTTGGTCTTTGAGCTCATTCTCTTCAGGTGTGTACTGCATGGCAAGCACGAATTCCACAAGGGGTCCTGTCGTGATAGTCCAAGTACTATTCACTTTCTTATCTTTCTGATCCCCTTGAACGACCCTTACCATATGAGCAAGCATCTGTCGTAACATCGCCCTGTTCAACGTGGATCTCCCTAGCCATTCTTTTCTCTTCATTACTCGATCATGGTCGATGTCTTGGTCACTACCTTTTGCCGGTGGAGGTATCTCTGGCTCCCGAAACGCTGACGGTACCCAGCGGGCTACCCAGAGGTAACCAACGTTTATGATACGATCCACAATCCAGGCCTGATGGAAAGCATGTAGGCCAAAGTCGAATTGAAACAACTCATTTGAGTTCTGCAAAAGCTCTTCGTTGTTGAACAAAGCTCCAACATCATCTGGTATTTCGATCTCGCCTCTTTGATTGTTCTTTTCAATTGCATCCATCCGCATGGACTGCCAGATAGCATTTGCAACCCCGTTTTCACCAATAACGTAGAGATACCTGAGTATGTCCAGATATATCTTGCTAACAAAAGTTCGTACCCTGACATCGTTCTCAATGGGCGGGACGTTTAGGAATTTTCGAATTCTAACATTCTGACTGAGTAGATATTCATCATTGTTGCTCTGATGGATCTGCTGAGGCTGCAGCTTTAGGTAATCAGAAACATCAACGCTTCTGTCTTTGTATTCCTGATCAGTCTCATCCTCAAATCGGCCAACTGTAACTTGATGCGAGTATAAGGTATTCCAGGCAGCAGCCACTTTCTCCTGCAAAGGTGTGAAATCAATCTTGCGGTCCACTCTCCAAAGATAGGCTGGGCATTTCAGGCCATGGCCGTAGATCTGATACATTTTTGAAGTACGTACAGCAATGGTAACACCTGTTCGTAAACAATTACCAACAATCGATGGTAGTATTGTTCTAAAAGGTGGCATCCATTGATACTGGTGTACGGGACCTAGAATATTGTTAGACCACCAGACTCGTCTCGGCAGGCCATAAGCGAACATACCCTGGAGTAAGGAGGATGAATAGGCGTCTGGATTGAGAAGGGAGAAGTCACCGTTGATGAGAGCAAGGGCGAAATAAGCCACGCCAAGGGATGGAAAGCGACGTACCTCCCTCGTGTCCAATCTCACGTCATAGTCGCACAGGTTGGCAAGTATAGCTAGCCGGTCTTGTGGTGGATAGCTCTTCCTGTTACGAAGCAGGCTTATCGCAACAGCTGCATTACAGGTGTCACGAGGTCCAAAGTCTGAGCCACCAACCATATGAAACTTATTAAGCAGGCTAGCAGAGCGTCCTCTTTTAGGATAGTTCTGGTTGATGGAGGCCATCAGTCCCCGGATCTCCTGCTCCAATGTTTCCAGTGAGTAGATACCCGAGGATGGTATGACACCGCTAACGACCCTGACAAGAAATAAGCGGGAAAATTGGATCAACATCTCCATGGCTGTCAACTGAAAAAAAAATGTATCGAGACCTTGAGTAAAGGAGAAGATTGTCGAGGGCCTAGCATCGTGATGGTCAAGTTTTGTTTTGATTAACATGGTCATCTTGTGCCGAGATGCAAATGCTTCTTGGAGAATCCAGCCTCTTGTATTCCATTGATCACCGATCAAGAAACGGAGAGCATCAATCAAGTCTCTAGCGAGAACGTCAGATTGTATCTGAGGTTGAGTACCATGAGCGGCTAGATTTAGAACATAAAATATAGCATCAAGAAGGCGTTGCTCGCGAAGTGTTGATTCGTAAAGCCCAATAGCAAATTTTGCCCTTTGATACACAAAGTCCATCGCTTGTATACCAAGTTGGTGATCGTAGCTCTCATCTTGTGGAAGGCAGACTTGATCAATCCAGATCATTCTGATACCATTCTCTCGAGCAAACTGAACCGCCCTGTCGACGGCCTCGTCATGAGGTGTACAGACCGCTTCTTCGTAGTTGCCAAACTCATTCATTCGCCGAAAGCTATAGGTACGGGGTGCGTAGGATGGGTTTCCAAGATGATCTTTTGGCCAGCAGTACGAGACAGCGAGGAAATCGTCCGAACGTGACCGAATCAATTTGAATTTCTTCGGTTGCCCTGGCGGAAATTCAGGGACTATTGATTCAGCGGTGGAGGGTTCACCATCATTTTGCACCGAAGTAGCTCGTGAAGGTGTGGAAGACGGCTGGATTACATCGACCACTGGTGACGTCGCAATGAGCCCCCCTCCGGTATCTAATTTCGGGTCTTTCTCGTGGTGAGAAAGCATTGAGCCGCTTGCATCATTGATTGCTCTAAATCCCGCTTCATTTATATCTTGCTCGTCCGACTGTGGCGGTGTGTCTAGATCATTCATCAGACACATTTTGATAGCTGCTTGCAGATCCTCACCATCCTTATCAACGAATGACGTGGATGGCGAGTCGTCTGTGACCTTTGAACGACACTGTTCCTCCAGCTTCTGGTCGACCTCATCATCATAGACAATAAATGTAAGCTCCTGTGCCCAGGCATATGCGTTTGAGCGAGTTATCCGATACTGAGAGATGTGTGACATTTGAAGGGCAATGCCTGGGCCATAAGTTTCGGCATTCAAGTCCAGTGATACCTGTGAGTCGTCCTCCATTTTTGCTTGTTTCCTGAACCAGCGAAGTGGTCAAATGGCTTATGCTAGCTAATACTGACTAGCAAATCACCGAAGACCAGAATTTGTCGGTAGAAATGACAGGCTTTGTTGATAGAGACCAGTGATATAGCCTGCCCAGGCGTTGAAATCCACGTATACGTGCTTTATGACGAGCTATCGTCTCTTCCTGACTAGGAAATGAAATTACCAAGCCACGATTGCGTCGCCGACCGAGCTGGTGAGAACGTTTCACACAAACCGTGCGAAGCGTTGGGGTCCGATCGGCTGCGTCTCAGCCTCGCACGAACAAAATCGCCATTGGTTCAGCATCCTGACCAATCATGGTCACAGAGTAGTCTGGCTGCAAACGATCATGTGTCTGAATTCTATCCAACGCGTTAAACAGACCTGAAACTTGGTCCAAGCATGGAAAATGGCATAGAACTTAGAGAGATCACTTTTGTTCATTGTGTCTGCAGCTATGAGCAGTTAGGGGAGAAGTGAAAGTACTAGCCCATAATATCATCGTAGGAAGTCTACCAGTTGACGCTGATGGCATGAATCATGTCAATGCCAGCAATATATACCAGACATGAAAAGAGCATTGTGATTCCATTTATGCCTTGCAGAAAGTTTATCGCTCGTGCCTTAAGGCGCTCATTCTTCCGACGCTCAATAATCCAGGGACAGGGCTACTTCCTCTACTTCCAGGACCAATACCACCTAATCTCGGACTGCCAGGCTGAACACTATTCGCCCTGGTCTGTACTCCCCTTCCACGTCGCATTGTCCTCAATTCATCATCCTTGCGCTGAAGTTGTGCGTTTAGGCTGAATGAAAGAGCTTGCTCTTGAGAAATGTGGTTCAGATATCGGTCACGGTCATTAGTAAAATTCGTTTCCTTTAATTTGCGTTTCTCATCGCTCGCTGCAATCTTGAGATGGTTGATTTCCTCTTCGAGGCCCTGTACCTGTGAGGCTGACTCAGCAGCAGCAGTAGAGGCATTCTGGTATTGTTGCCGAACAAACTCGAAGTCTTTCTTCATATTGTTGTACGACTTCTCAATGGTTGATTTCTCCTTTTCGAGTTGGCGAACCTGTTCTTTAGCGATCTCGATCTCTGCAGCAGTTCCACCACCCTCCTTGAGCGCACTGCGCACTTCTGATAGTTCCGTCTGTAACTTGCGCTTTTCCTCTTTGAGAGTGCCATTATCGGCCATAAGTTTCGCTCTTCTTGCTGCGTCCGCTTCTTTGTCCACTTCGAACTTCTTTATCTGGCGGCGACTGGTATACACTTCCCTTGTCCGAGTCTCATATCGAAGTTGAAGCTTTCTTAGTTCCATAGATGTCTCCTCAAGCTTGACTAATGTACCTTCAACGGATGCTTTGAGATCACTAATTTCAACAGCACGCTCCTCTCTTTCCTTGGCGAGGGATTGTTGTGCTTGACGTAATTCTTCTTTCAATGTATCAAGCTGGGATTGTGAGTCGTTCACCGAGTTTGAGATGTGGGTGACATCATGTAGAGGTGTCATCCGCTGTCGTTTCACACCAGACCCGTCACCAATATCCAATGTTCTCTTCTGTCCTAAAGGCGTACCAACGCGTGAGGCTGGACTTGAGGTTCGTACCGATTGCGGTGGGGGTGGTGGGGGCTGGAAGTCAGGAACAACGTCAAATGGTATATGAGGAAAGGGCCATCCAGCGTCAAAGTCTTTTTCAGACAGAGCTTGGACGACAGCCTTAGCCGTCATCAATATCTTCGAATTGTAATCTTTCTTGATTGCTTGGATACGCTCGTTATAATCCGTATAGTGCGAGAAATCCACATCATTGCCGAAATCAATTTTACCAAGCATTCGTCTTGAAGCAATGACCTCCTTTACAAGCGCCTTTAATATTTCAAGGGGTGGTGTGTCTTTAGGTAGGCACAGGGCCGCATGTTCGGGTGAATTCTTCACGGTCAGATGAACGAGAGGGATTGTCCTGCCTTGTTGATTGTGCGACTGGTCAATAATACCGCTTCGGACAACATCGGAGGCTTCAAAAACGATAATGAGGTCGAGAGGCAAAGGGGCGATATCAATCGGCGAGGAAATTAAAACCTTCAACGGCGCTTCTGAATAATCATCTGCTGACGAAGGCATAGGGTCATCTCCAAGCACGATGTAACCAACTCTCTTCCCTCTGCAATATGTGGCCAAGCCCTGCCTCACTCTTGGGGATCTCGCAATGATTTGGATACTCGTTGCACTTTCACGCAAGCTGTCAAGCGTATGGCCAAGGAAGGCATACTTGGTACTTGCATAATCATCCCATATTGCCTCTTGTGACGCTGGCACGTCACTCTGAGTCATGGATTCTTGAATGACATAATCAGTGTGCGCTGTAGCAAGACCCAATTGTTCAATGAATGAAGTCATTGTCTCAACTAAGCTAGTCGAGGGTTTGCGATCCGCGGCTAAGAATTTCGCAATGTCATTTTCCTTCAACTTGATGGCCTCGAGATACAGATCCCGCATTTTACCCTCCACAGGGAGTGGTACAACGTATTCCAAAGGGCCTAGAAGTGGGAGCATCGTCTGCTTTTTGTCAATTGAAGGCATCATTTTGTTTATTGGGGTCTTCGAACGGGAGTTACCCTCCCCGCCAGGCGCTCCTATAGAATTTGCACTTGATTCATTTTCAGAGGCTTGCTCCGTGCTTTGAAGAACGCTATTTGCGTCAACATATTCGTCCATAGCGTTGGAGACTTGGTTGTCTTTGCCGCTACCTTCGACAATTCGCGGCGGGGTATCCTGAAATGTGTTGTCTCTACGGGTTTCTGCTTGCCCCCTGACTGATGCCCGCATACTCTCTAACTTTTCTCTAAGAGTGCGCCCCGGGATTTGGGACAATGCTGTGTCAGAATTTGGCTCGCCGGCAAAACTTCGTGCACTCGACCACGACCGCTGGCGTGAATGCAGAAAAGCTCTAAGAGGCGAACCGTATTCCGACGATGATGATTGAGGCCGTGAGCTACTTTGAGCAGCAGTACTCTGATGACACTCTTTCTCTGAGTTTCCCAACGAAAGATTATGCTGATGGAAAGTTGGACTGCTACCCTGGATGCTGCTATAACTTACGGGAATTTGAGTCTGGAAGCTTTCTGACACTGCTTCGTCTGCCTCGATGGAGGGAATGGGTTCCTGTTGAGTGCTAGGGGCAGAGTTGTTGGCAGATGCAGAGTTATCGGCAGTGGCAGGTTGCAAATGAGAGATGATCTCGGAATCACTTGCAATCCCTGTTGAGATACTGTCCTCGCGTGCTGACCTCGAAGTATCAAACAACTGAGATTCAGAAGAGGTTGTAGCGGGGCTTATGGGCTGATGTAGTGATTGAGAGTCAGGGATTGTCTGTTCTGATTCCCGAAAAGCTAAGGGCGGGCTTGCCGTGATGATCCCTATCTCCCGTGAAACAAATGCCTGTGACTTGCGTCCTAGTGAGGGTTCTTCACAGCCTGGTATTTGTGAGCCCCAATCCTCTGGGAGAGTAATGAACGACGACTTCCGAGATTGCGGCAATTGAGTGACAATGACCTCGACTGAGCCGATTTTGCGACAGCTTTCGCTCTGCGTTTCTAAGATCTCTTGGGAATTTGAACCTGTTTGATGTCGGGGATTCCTTCTGACCGGTGTCTCAGGTTCTAGGATCCCACGACAAGACTCAGTCTCTTGTGTAGAAGCGACTTCTTGCGTCGTAGGAGAAGATAGTATGGCCCTTCTAGCTTTGATTCGCGGACCTTTGCTATTGACGCTTCTATACTCCGGCCGTACAAGTTCTTCGTTGTTCCGCAAAGGTTTCAATCTCTGTTCGGCCTTGTAGTGGTTCCACTCATTTATGGCCTCTTCGGTGACGTCCGAGTCGATAGTCTAGAATGCCAGCGTTAACTTGCGCCTCGCATAACGAAGAGTATGTCCATACCCAATCCAGAGGATATCTCTCCCCAGTCTTCCGATCTGGTACCCACTCAACGAGATAGTAGGTTTGGCCTTTGGATATCTTCTCTCCAACTACTGCGCTTATTGGCCAGTAATCTTCTGGTAATTCTTCGAAAGGTGGTTTCAGTTTCGCCGGCTTTCGTTTCTTGAATGGTGTACTTGTGGATTCATTTACGCGCTTTCTTTTGGCCATTATGCTATAAAGCCACTAAGCGAGATCAATGAGTAATCCATGGTGGACAGAGAGAGAAGGTATGTGTGTCAATGAGCAGATGAAAAGTAAGTTTCGACAGCTGGGGCGGGCTGACCCTGTTGTGAATTAATGAGTAAAGCTTCGAAGTAAATACTGGTCTGATTGCTGGTTCGCAGATGAAGTTTAGACGGAACGATCCGCAGTTCCGCCCTATCTCATTTGTGGATAGGGTGTCTACACTGTCACGCGTCACCAGTGGGATTACTTGAAACTCATCTACAAATGAATGGATAGCAACGACTTAGCGATTACTGATTATTGAGTCACATTTGGCTTGGTGTTGTTCAAACTTTCCTTCGTTTACGCTAAGATTCTATCTTGATCCAGATTTGAAGCTATACGCACAAATATGCCACCTATACCTTCCCGCCCTTCGCCACTGGCGAACCCACGAATTGTGTTATATGTTCAGACACATCATAGTCCAAATGATGAATATCACTCTTTAATACCTTTGCTTGAACATCCATGTGGTGTGACACATGTTATTGTTGCTGCTATTCATGTGAATTCTGATCCCAATGGCTTAACCTTGAATGATCATCCACCAACCCACGAGAAATACACGCAATTGTGGGATGAAGTTGTTGTTCTTCAAGACAATGGCATTAAAGTTCTCGGCATGCTTGGAGGAGCAGCGAAAGGCAGCTTCGCTCGGCTGGACAGAGGTGAACAGTCGGACAGCAATCCTGTTCTATTTGAAAGCTATTATGGTCCGTTAAGGGACATGATTCGGCAATTCGGCCTCAACGGTCTTGACCTGGACATTGAGGAAGAAATGAGTCTTGGAGGGGTGACTCACCTGATATCAAGGCTAAGGGCAGATTTTGGGCCCGAATTCATCATTACTCTCGCACCCGTTGCAACTGCCTTAATGGAAGGACGTCCTCATCTCTCAGGCTTCAACTACAAGTGGCTTGAAGCAGTACAGGGCAACAACATTGCATGGTATAATACGCAGTTTTATTGTGGGTGGGGCGGCATTCACAACACAGATGCATATGATGAAATAATGCGGAATCAATGGCCACCAGAAAAGGTGGTAGTAGGCATGCTCACCAACCCCAGGCATGCTGCAAGTGGTTATGTTCCTCTTGAATGGACATCAAGTGTGCTTTCAGTTTTAATGGAGAAGTATCCAGGGTTTGGTGGCGTTGTAAGTCGTGTTCCTCTTCTTAGACAATCAACTGTACTAAGGTACATCTGTGAACATGTTGGCTGATCCAGATCTTGTCGCACAGATGGCTTGGGAATACTGGCGCTCTCTTCCCGATGAAAATCAATCCTGGAAGTGGGCGGTTTGTATAAGCCTTATATTTCTCTTGAAGAAAGTTAGAGATACCGCGCTAGTATCGTTCATGGCTCGCGATCTTTCTTCGGTATCTATGGCTAGATAAAGTCGCGATGTTTACAACATACTTCGGGCTCGCACGAGCAAAGACCTCTGCCCAGGGCAGGCAAGTCGCAAGGCTACCGAACTGGGAACACGCATCAGAGCCACTAGTATAATCTCCAGATAACTTTCCAGCATTCCGCGATAGAGACCTACATATCTCGTTCTGTGGTTCTTGTAGTTGCAAAAACTAAAGGGGTGCCCAAGCCGAGTCTCCTTTAACGGCCGGAAGGGTGCTCGAAGTCGTCTCTATCCTGCTTTCATCTTTCTTTTACCCGTCCATTCCTTCTCCCAAACCATCCTGGTCATACTTTTATAAACCGTCTTTCCTTCCACAGTCCCACTTATCAATCCATATCCAAACAAGATTCCGGCGCTCAGAACGATAACTACAAGAAAACAGAGCCAATAAGTTTTCAAACTATAGATGTGGGCTATATCGCCAATTTGTATCGAAAAGTATGCAGTCATCAAGGATACGGGGAGAAACATGATGGTTGCCTTTGCTAGAAAGATAGTTGTGCGAGTTAACTTCTCAACCGCTTGAGATTCTTTGAGCGAGACCAGATTAAAGTTCTGACGAAGAAAGAGAACTGTTAGTATGGAGAACAGGGTATAAACGGGTAAGGGCAATGGGATAGACATTCGAAGATACGAACCATGAATGTCAAAGATTCTTTTTCTTCAATGCACTGTTGGATTTCTGTCTGAGCAAGTAACCGAATTCTGTCAAGAAGACGTTCGAAGCGGAAGGCCGCAGATAATGGAAGGGAGACCTTGTGCTCGATCCGATTTTCGGGGACCATAGCATCATAGGCACTGTCGGCCGCATGCTGCATAAGAGATCCCTCGACTGAACTATGCCGACTGTTAAGACCCAGGTGCGTATCTGCGCCGGATTGGAAAAGCGAGTCCTTCGCGCTAAGTCGCCGTTGAAGAATTCGTAAAACAATGAGCTCGTAGCTCTGGTACATGAGCTTGAGGACCGTGAGCTGTCGTCCGACAAGGTGAAGAGATTCAATTGAATCAACCGATGCAAAGAGGAACATTCGCTGTCGTATTTCCTCCAATGTCTTGCGATACGGATGTTCTCTGCGGGCGATGAGGGCATAGGATGTCAGCCAATCGTCAAAAAGATAATAAAACAACAGGCTCGCCGGTTCATTCCGGCTCCCATTCCTTGATGAAGGCAGATCGCCATTTGCTTGAGCGTAAGGTCGAATGGTGACTCTCATTAGGGATCGTCCAAGCGCATGTGCTTGAGGAACTTTCGAAAGATGGCGGAAAACATTGAGAACGTTCCTGCGTAGCGTCCTTATAGTGGACATCGAAAGAGGTACTGATGATGCTGATTCGGGTATTTCGAAGATAGAAACTACAGTTCCATCGTCACAAAGCAGCAATGAAGTCCAAATTCGTTGACCGCTGGGCTTGTCTGATAATGTATTTTCTTTGGACTCCTCAGTAACGAAGAGAGCATTGTAGCCCACATATAGATAGTGCTCGCCCCAGTCGACGGAACAGAAATGCCACAGTTCGTCCACAACTTGTCGGAAGGTGGGCATAACTTGATTCACCACTCTCGTGGTCGGTTGTGGCACTGTATTTGGGCTTGTCATACTACGCACTCCTTTCTCGAGATCTACCGCCTCTGCGGGTCCTGGGACAACTCCATTTGGAGGAACCGTCGCGGCAGCAGGTATCCCATGACTTCGATCAGCCATTTGGGGAGAATGAGAAGATTGCGGCGAATTAGAAGGCCATAACACATCCAGCAGTCGTGGGGACAAGTGATATCGATTAGCTATTGCTTCAACAACTCCCGTTTGTTGCGAGTCCCAACCCCAAAAGTTGATCCACGTTGTCTGTCCGCCCGATGCCTCAGGCGATTTCGACAAGATACTGGTGACTGTCTCAGCGGTCAAATTTATACCACATTTTGCTTGGTTTGCGTCAAATTGTACGACAAAATTCTGGGTCGTGATATCTTGTAAGGTGCCAAGACAGGCGTTGAGGGTGTCCTCTCGATCGATGTCCAACATATTCATGATGCTTTTGTTTCCAAGTCCTCCTCTTCACATGGCATTAGACTTGTTAGGATGCTGGTATCTCAGCACGATCCTCTCTAAAGTAATATAACGCAGGCCTTCTGAGATGGTTAGAGGTGATACGCCGAGATGTAGCCGCCGAACTATAACCCGGACATAAATCCAAGGCGCCAGTCTCTACGGATGTGGCAGTCTCATGCAGCATCTGAGACATGAACGCAACCTAAATTGTAGACATTCCCACTGACTAACAGTACGTTCTCGTGCAACAGCAGCATTGCATTGCCTTAGTCTTCTCGTATTGTGCCATTTCAAAGACAGGAAAGCATTGTCAGGAAGAGATCTTAGGCGCGCCACGCAGCCGACACCTTCAGCCGCACGGTTTCTGTAGGGGTCAGATGGGGTCCAGAGACTAGCCCCCCAAATCTGCTTTGAGAAAACATCTGGTATAGCGTCGTGTTATTTATATCCTGCCACCAGACTGGCTGCAAAATTGTACAAAATGAAGATTGAAACCCTTGGTTGATAAAGAATGGCTCTCATTATGATAAACCATCGACTCGGCAAACATGCATTTCGGCAGATACTGAATAGCGCTGTCCTCGTTCCTTTAACGCTGGTGTACTTGATCCATCACTTGCTTACATTTCCCTCCTTTCGGTTGGCATATTAGTGTACTCTCAGAGTAATGGCGGGTGTACGGACCGAGATCTTCAACAGCATACAAGATTGTCAATGAGACACAGGGAAATGTACTCATGATATCTGACATGTTAAGTTGTCTTGCACCCTACACTTCCTGTTCAACCAATTGCGACTCAAACACCACGATCACATTTGTTTGGTGCTTTGACGTGTTGGTCTGTCTGATTCAAGTACAAACACTCCTTGCATTTCAACCTCTCCATGAATTAATAGTCTCGGTGAGCAGTAAAGAAAATGGCAACGTCGTTCAATTTTGCGACGGCACAATGTAACACAACCAACGACATAAAAGGGCTCTGACGATGCTGAATTGTGTGGTCATGGCATCTATGCGACCAATCGAAACATCACTGGTCTCCTAGTTGAAAATCCTTTCCCAGCAGATGACAGACATGAGTTGAGGTTGTCCATTCCACTTCGAAGCGCGGAAGGTCGGACGGCATGTGCTCACCGATGTCGTTTAGATCTCGGCTGTACTCTATAGACAGCGAGCTTCAACACAGGAAAGATCACAGCACACAACTCCTGTCCATCACACCTTACCACATAGGTAGCCACCAATTGTGATTTGCCAACCTTCCCATTGGTGTCGAATTTCCAGTCTCCGCAACCCTCCCAAACACAGAGTTGCGGGGATGATCAACACCATTATAGCTCAACTGTGGCCCTCAAAATGATTCTACCAGCCCGACTTTTGAGTTTCATGTTACGTCCTGATAGGATGTCATGACCCAAGGTGTGGCGCGAACGTTGTTTCATCGTCATATGCCGAGCTTAGTGAACTTTTCTAGAAAACTCTTGGGTGGTGACTGGGCCTACGCTACTCTCTTTTCTACTATTGGAAGCTTTTCCACCAGCTGACCACGAGCTTGTTCTCCTCTCCTGAGGGGAACAACCCGATGGAAACTGAACAAGCGTTCTTTCGCTATGTCAAACCAATGCTTCCATCCATGTGATGATGCTCTCCAGAAGAATGCGACACGTCTACATGGATTCTTCTGTGGAGGGGTCACGGATGAATCAAGGGGCTAGGTCCCTATCTCCTCCGTACTGGAAACGACAGGAACGGGTCGCGACTCCGTTGTCGATTGAGGGTTATTGCTCAGGCTAACTGGGGCGATCACGCGATGTCTAGGAAGTGACTTGGGTTCGGTCCCCAAGATACCACCCTACTGTCCCATCGTGCTTGACAACGACTCAAGCTCGTTTGAATTTCCCTCGCGCCTCTAGATGGGAAGCTGATGGTGTTTTGAAGTACAAGCCTACGGGCTGCTGTTCGTACTCATCAGCGGAATGACGGGAGAGGGTCTAGTATAAAAATCTCATCTGTTCTGATACTTGTCGAGGACATCGTATATTTCATTGCCTCTCCTTTCGAATCTTCTTTTATATCCCACTGCATAACTCTCAATCTGCTTCCTATTCATTATCTGAACTACTCAAGAATAGCACAATGCATATTTCTCTGCCTGCAGTCCTTGGGTTCACTGCCATCGTGCAAGCATGGCTTCCTAGTGATCGTGAGCTTTTCCAAAACAAAACGAGAGATACTCCAAAGCGATGGCTTCCATCATCAGGAACGATCCGGGGCGTTAACCTTGGTTCAATGTTCATCGTAGAACCGTGGATGGCCGCAACTGAATGGTCTGACATGGGATGTGGCTCATACGCTTCTGAAGTTGGTTCACAAATCTTGTCGCAATCAGAAAACACTGAACTCATGACTGACTATACCTTTTAAGTTCGATTGTGTCAGTGGTCTCGGCCAAACTGCAGCCAACTCTGCTTTCCAGGCTCACTGGGCCCGATGGATCACTGAAGACGACATTGCAACGATGTCTTCCTATGGGCTAAATACCATAAGAATCCCTGTGGGGTACTGGATGGATGAGGACATTGTATATACTGATTCAGAATACTTTCCACAAGGCGGACAAGCATATCTTGAACAGGTCTGTGGTTGGGCCTCGGAATATGGATTTTATATCATAATCGACCTTCACGGAGCACCTGGTGCACAAGTAGCAGAACAACCCTTTACTGGACAGGTAACCCTTATTCCCACCCCTTTCCCCATGATACATAGTACTCTAAAATCACTGTCCTTGTCTAATCCAACCGCTCAAGTACGCCTCCACGGCCGGCTTCTACCAAGACTACCAATACTCCCGAGCCTACTCCTTCCTCTCTTGGATGGCCAATCTCATTCACACCAAGAACAATTTCCGCAACGTCGGCATGCTTGAGGTCGTCAACGAACCCATATCCGGCGAGTCGACATTGATATCCGAATACTATCCCAACGCCTACTCCGCGATCCGCGATGCTGAATCCTCCCTCTCCATCAGCTCCAACAACTACCTCCACATCCAATTCATGGACACGAATTGGGGAGCCGGGGACCCCAACGCCGACCTTTCCGACACGTATTTCGCCTCCTATGATAACCATCAATACCCCAAATACGACAGCAGCATCACGCCCTCCCAATCGAATTACCTCGACGCAGCATGTTCCGCCAATCCCGCCAGCGACGGCGACACACCCTTGATCATCGGGGAGTGGTGCATCAGCCCGGCCACCGACGTTCAAGACGACTCCGAATTCGAAATTTCCGACACCACGAATACCGAATTTTATCAAAAGTGGTTTGCCGCACAAGGTAAATTCCATCCCCGCTCTCCCCATCTCCCCCCTTTTTTTCTTTCCTCTTGACTTCTAACGCCCAAACAACACAGCAACGACATACGAATCACAACTCGGTTGGATCTTCTGGTCCTGGAAAGCCCAACTCGACGATTATCGATGGAGTTATGTCGATGCGGTTGCCGCGGGTGTCATTCCGACGGATTTGGATGATATTTACGATGTGGATGTATGTTGATCGGAGGAAATTTACTGTAACCATTAGCTGGCTGATTGGCTGGGGGCGGATGGTTTGGATAAAAATGCGTTGATTCGTAAGAGTTGAATTTACTTTTTGGTGAAGGTAATGAGGGATTGAGGGAAGTAAGTAGTTTGAGGCCTTTTGCTATAAGTTGGATAGGGGCAAGGAATCATTAGTGGGTACTTTGAGTATAACTAATTAGTTAGTTATGTATATCAATTTCATTTTATGATGAAAATAGGTGAAGCTTTGGAATAAGAAGAAAAAGCACCTTTACGATGGTAATTCCATCCCTCTTAAACGAAAGGGGAAAGCGTCAGAGCCGATTTCTTCATTTCTGTTCATCCAACTCAAATTCTTTTGATATCTTACAGTGCAATGGCCGTAGTACATACCTACATGAGGTAAAATAACGTTGGTACTGTATTTACGTAGAGTATCAGGCCCAATAATTCATACCCCAACATCGCTTCATGTGTAGTTCCAGGTCGAGGCCACAAACATGTGAAACATGCGTAATGATGTGGTAGTGCTCACCTGCAACAGATTGTGGAAACAAACGCCAAAAAAAAAGCAGAGAAAAGAAAAGAAATCGACGCCGGAAAATGAACAAATTCCCATTTCCAACCAAGAAAGAGGAAATCATGTATAAAATCAAACGCCGACCGCCCCTGTTCGTTTCCTCGTCGTAGATGCAGATTTCGAAACGAGAAATGACTCCAAGAAAAATCAGACACATTCCCATTCTCCCCAGACGCACCATCTTGCACTCCTGTCTGCCAATACAAGACCTCTCCAGACACCTCTCTCTCCAACTTTCACGACGGTCTCCCAAACGCTTCCTTGAATTTCGGTCCCATCTGCGTTCTGCGCCGTACTTGTATATTCCTGCTTCCTTGTGAGTCTGAGAATCCTGCCGCTAGGAGACTGAATCGCGAGTTTGGCGGGCTTATTGTCTTTCAGTTTCACTCCAGCGATATTACTACCACCGAAAGATGTCGCTGGTGTATCGTAGCTCGAGCCGTTGGCGGAAGAGGAAGTCATGGACATTGCGGAGGAAGGACGTGTGAAGGGTAAAGGGGACACGGGACGGCGGGCGTCGAATGAGCCGATATTAGGTTCCGGAGTGCTATTTCCAAAGCTGGACGAATGCTGTCGAACTTCGAAGACGAATGTGTTGTTCCAGCCAAGTCGATAGCATTGAGGCTGGATGATGTAGAGATCATTGCGCGAAGCGTGGGGAGTGGGATGGCGGACCAGGAAATCGTACGAAGGATTTTCTCCTTCGTGATATATCGGAATCGCAAATGCAAGTGGATGAGGGTTGTCGCGGGATGAGTGCATAAGCCCACGCTTACCAGCGTAGATTTTGAGAGTTCCATGTCCTTCGTCACCTGGCAGGAGTGCTTTGATTGTGAAGCGCTTTTGTGGAAATGTGGGATTGGAAGCATGAACAAACCATGACGGTTGTGCCAAAGCTCTCTTCTTGACAGTATCACCATTCTCGTAGAAATCGCCGTCTTGATCTCGCATAAATGCTTTAACTTCGACCTCGGCGACTATCTCAACGTCTGCTGGCACATTTACGTAGATAGTTGTCATTTCCAGCCCTTGTAAGCGTATCAATGAGGTATCATAGTCATTAAGGTGAAGGTCATTCTTGAAATAGGGCGGGCATGCGACTGGGAGTGTAAGCAGGACTTCTGGGGCAATCGGAGGGCATATGTGCTGGTGCTCGGGTGAAAGGGGGATGTGGGTGAAACAAATCTGCGTGGGTCGAGCAAGGAAGTACCAGAATTCAGCACTTTGCGATGCTGTAGAAGAGTAGAGCGCACGACGAGGATTAGTTGGCGATGCTAGAGAGCAGTCCATAATCCTCCACTCGCCATCAATAAGCATACTGTTCCAATAATGATTAGGATGTGACAGGTTTGCATCAAGATCAAGATCTTCTCCGGGAGATTTGAGATAGCCTCGTACAATCTCAGCGTGTATACCAACGGCTGCACACATGTCGACAACAAGAGCTGCCACCTCGTGACTACAACCACGCTTAGACTGTATCACTCTTCGTGTATCAATGTCTCCTTCGAATTCTTCGTCCCACACGATCTTCTCGCTCACCCATGTAAAGATCGCGCGAAGTCGTTGAACATCGGTGCGGTGAGGACGGCAAACATATCCTTGTGCAAGAGACGACGGAGTGGTCATTGGCGGAAGACTGTTGATGAACCTAGAAGCCTTGTCCACGAGATGAAGATTTGTGACCAGGTTATAATCAACAGGCTCTGGTACGGGAAGGCCATCTATACTTTCGTCACCTTCGGCAGCGTCGTACAATTCTTCAAGGGGGTAAATAACTGGATGGTCCAGCATTTGACACCGATCGGCTCGTTCCTTTCTCTCCATCCCGCTGATAGAAGTCGAACGATTGACATCTCTTCTGACCTGTACCCAGTCAATGTTACCACCGCCAAGGCCCATCTCTTGCGCTGCATCGCGACCATTTGTGATCGCAGCTCCTCCAGCTATTCCAGTCACCCGACTTTTGATAGGGGATGGAGGAATGCTACCTGTTTGACTTGCAGCGATACTACTCCTCGCGCTTGCAGCACCAGTTTTGGCGCCATCGATCAGCTTTTTTAAGAACCCTTGCTTCTTAGCCTTTGGTGTGACAAACCCTCCCAATGCTCCCGCATTCTCAGAGACGCCCTGATACGACCAAGGAACTGCCGATTGAGCACCCTGTCTCGAGTCGTGGCTAGAGTGATAGGAAATTCCGGTCAGAGGCGTCTGCGGCCGAAGGTCATTAAGTCTGGCTCCGTCAAGGAATCCATTCGCCTTCGAATCGGCCATTGACGTGATAGGACGGCCACTTTCCCTTCCAGGGTAGTTATTTCTCCGAGCTAAGCTGCCAGCACTCGTTGCACTAAATCCTCCAGCGGAATATCCACTCATTATGCTACGGCTCGTTCTTGAAGAGGCATTTGTTGATACACTCTGACCAGCACTCGAATTTGTCACAGTTGACTTTGTTGTGAACGTTCGGTTTAGCACGTTCTTTCCAATCTCATACGCAGACTTCCTTGACTTCAGTGACGGACGATGGTTACCTATCGATGACGTTGGTCTGCCAGTGAAAGGTGAATTCTTTGGTGGCGGCATTGGAGGTTCATCATGGTCGTCGTTGGTTTCTTGGTCGCCATTCTGTTCGTGCATCTGCCTGAGCCGCGATTCCATCCTTTGGACGTAGTTGCTCAATTGTGGCGGTCCATCTTGGTAGCGGTCCGGAACATTATGATTACTACTATATGCCAATCGATCTGGATAGTTACTTCCTCCAGCTCCAAGCCCAAGAGATGTAAGCGGTCGTACAGGAGGACGTCCTTCAGCTGGCTGGTGGAGATCATCAAACGCTTCTGGCGACCAAGGGTTGAATGCTGGCTTTTGACTCTCTTCCTGCTGCATGCTCATCCCTTCTAACGAAGACATCACGTCGTCCATGGCATCGCGTAGCATAGGTGGTGTATGGCCATTCATTGACGGCGAAGCTGGCCCAGGAGAAGGCGTTCGTGAAAACATCATGAACCTGTCATTCATTTGTAAGGGGTTCGTGGATGGTGTTGACCGTGGAGGCTTAGCAGCACCATTGACACCTACGCGATGAGGTGGTGGAGCAGGTGGAGGGGGCGAAGAGCCAATGTCCCCTGGCATTGGTGATGGCGTCCTTGAAGGCCCACGACTGTGCGTGCGCTGGCTCCAAAGTACCGTTGATGGAGGATTGCCGGGATTATATGGTTGCGGAGGTGGATGTGAAAATGGTTTCGAGGTTTCTTTTGATGTCGGTCTTGATGATGTTGGTGGAGTCGATGCAGGCGATGTCGCATTCTTGTAACCAGAGAAAGGTTTCCTCGAAGGCTTCTTCTTCTCAGGCGCGGGACTGTTGGCCCTTGAAATGCTACCTGAATGTGATTGCATGCCGGGCATTGGACTTGCCGCCCGACTAGCTGGTTGAAAGCTGTCATCCAGTACGACAACGAAGTTCGAGGGGAAAAGACCCATCATTCTCTTATCTCTGCGCAGTCGGCCCATCCACCAAGACCCATCTCCTGCATTCAGACATTCTATGAGATCTCCCTCCACGAAACCAAGATCGTTCTTATTTTCTCCTCCCCACGAATATACCGCTCGACACCAACAGGGAAAGCGTGTTGGTAGATCTGGTGCCGGTTGCGCCATTATGCCGTAGATTTCTTCATGCGCACTAATATTCTTGGAATAACAGACAGATACTGCTGTTGTATAGCAAAATACTTATCGGATCATCGTGAACGTAGAGGATGTCGCAAACGAGAGGTAGAGCTATACGTCCAATCAATGGGCGTTAAAACGTTGGAAAATATACAGAGCAAACCAGGGCGCGCACTTCTAGAGCAGAGGTTGAGAGCGCAGCCTCATAATAAAGAATACTCCAGGCAGTACGACCTGACAATAAATTGATGAAGCTGCAGTTGCGCCCCAGAGTTGTGTTATTGATTTTCTAGTTTAGGACTAGCGTTGGAGGTTTACCAGTGAGACACAAACAAGCGACTTCAATTGTTCTCCATCATTTCTGCACGCAAAACCATTATTATCCCACACTACATACTAACCACGCTTCTTATTCTCGATTCTTTCTGCATGGGACATCATCGAAAGGCTGCTAGCTGCAGATGCTGGGTCTGTGAGGCCCGTTTCCTTGCATCATCATCACCCTGACGATAATCTCGTCTTGCCGTGATGGCAGGATTTGTCTGCGCGCTGTGAAACATCAACAAAGGCTCATACGGCGTTGAGATGGCCACATGAACTTTTTCTCCGTGTAAATGAGTGCTCTAGTCGAGGTTCAACCAACTCAACAGAGGCGCTTCCTAATGATATTTGCGAGCAGTGAGTTCTGGTATTTCGAACCGGTATATCACCCTTGCTCCGATCCCAGATGATCTGTGGGTTACAAGGATCAATCCCGTCGTCAAGCACGTAGATCACCCTTTTAGATTGTTCCTGCTTTTTTAGCTTGGGAGTAATACTATGGTATATTCCTCGTCATCAGAAAACTTTGACATGTGAAGGATCATGTAAGATGTGTTTCTACGGACCACACCACAGGATGGTCTCTGTCAGTCTTTGCGCTGCATCCGGAAGTATACACAATGGCTTGTTGTTTGTCGAACCCTCTTCATTACAGCTTTCGAGCACGTAGTAGAGATAGCAACGATAACAACCTCCGTCGCTTCGTTCGTCCTCATTATGTTCCTATGCCTGCGGGCATATATCCATGCATTGAGTGTAATGATATGTTTCGAGACTGACTATCGTCGGACATAACTTGCCGGCGTTAGTAGGGAATACACTGCTCTTTGAAATTCTTGAAGAGTCGGGAAGCATCTGACTTATCCAAAAGAGCAATTAGTTCGTCAAAAACAACCTCCCACATCTCCAAGTGAATGTATGCTATGACCGGGACGGCGATGACTGATGTGTGCAATATCTAATTATGGTGGTAGAGTTCGGCGTCTTGTATGACGACAATTTTATTCCGTCGCAACTTATTTCCGAATACCGCCTTACATCCATTCCATTCGACAACCACAACGAATACCAGAACTTGGATATTCCAACAAACCAGAGAATTTCTAACATCTTGAAGAACCACTCATAGAATCGTCCCCTCAGCCCAGCAGAACTTGCAAGCTAAGCTGAAAACGACGTCTGCGATGTGGTTTTAGTACAGTTCATGCCAGCAGCTGGACTTTATATTGTAGATCGATGATGGCAAACACCACAAGAGAGTTCAAGCATCGTGATGTGGTATCAAACTTTCTATTTAAAACGGTTGTAAACCAAGGAAACAACAAAGAAACACTGGTCGCGCTCTTTAAAAGGAGTCATCATCCAGACCTACATACGTATCAGTAAGCCCGGACATTGAATATTTGCGCAACATTGTTTTCTAATCTTCCTTCCAGAGGTAAATTAGCACCAATATCAGGGAGCATTGATGCATCAGATGCCAATCCATTGGCAGCTGCAATCCGCGAAATCCGGGAAGAGACACATCTTGTAACGGACAAGGACCTCAGTCTCGGGTTCTGCGGCAAGCCTTTTTCTTTTGCGGACGAGAAGATCGGCAGATCGTGGACTGTTTACCCTTTTGGTTGGAAGTTTGCAGGAGTATCTGCGGAATCGTCTATTCAAATTGATTGGGAGCATTCGGGCTGGGAGTGGGTGCAACCAGAGCAGGTACTATCAGGGGCCATTGAAGACAAATGCGTCCCAAACTTGGACAAGAGTTTGCGAAGAGTATACTTTGGCCCCCTTGGTCTCTTCCCCGGGAATACAGGTTGGATTACACCTCACAATGCCGCAGGAAAGACCTTCCTTTCTGGACTATTCACGCTCAAGACTGATAATGAAAATGGTGCCCGTGTACTTGCCACAAAAGCTCTTGAATGTCTACAAAAGATTGTGAAGGATTTTGGCGAGAATATATCAGGCAAGGAAGAACAGATGGGTGAAGATAGCGAATGGTGGACATGCCTGCGGGTTGCTGCATGGCAGCTCATCTACAGTGGTCGGCCCAGCATGAATGCGGCGATTAGCTCCGCCATTCTCAAGGCCCTGAGAGGAGCCTTACCCAAAATTCACACTGGAAGCATGACAGGTTTCCAGGAGATAGAATCAGTGCTTTCACAAACAATATCCGAGCGTTCCGCCTCATCCACCAAAATATCGAAAGCCTTCGAGTCTTACATTTCTTCCCTTGAGAATTGGCCTTTTCTTGACGAGATCACAATCGTGACACTCTCATCATCCTCCACAATTCGGGCTTCTATTCTGCACCTCCTCGCTAGTCACACAAATCTAAAGCTTCAGCTCCATATTCTGGAATCTCGTCCTCTCTGCGAAGGAGCCTCCCTCGCGGCATCCCTCATTACGTCCTTTCGAGAAATATCCACATCTGACTTGGGTCGGCTAAAAATAACCATCATACCAGATACTCATATCACACACATCATTTCCACACCGTCGTCGTCCGCCAGGATACTCCTCTTGGGGGCCGATAGGATTTCGCGTTCTGGTAATGTTAGTAACAAAATGGGATCCCTGTCCGCGGCGATAATATGCCGAACGCTGTGTCCTGATATGAAGATCGTAGTATGCAGCGAGACCGATAAGATAGCCAAGCCATCTTCGTTGTCAATTGTCGAGAAAATTACTAGCATGTCGGGTGCTGCGATAGAAGAAGAGAGTCAAAAGGAAATGCAAGAACATCTGCCGGAATCGAATGATGCGAAAGAAGTTACTAGAGTATGGGAGGTCGCAGGTGCTGGAAAGGATGTGCTGGAGACCCTCACTCTGAGTTCCAAAACAAGACCGGGAGACGTTGAAGCTCAAGGTACTACTGCTAAACGAAAGAGCCAACAAGTCAAGGTGGAAAACATATACTTCGAATGGGTTCCCGCAAAGTACATCGATGCGTATGTCAGTGACGAAGGGGTCATTGGGAGGCAAGAAATATGGGATAAGAGCTTGGAAATTGGGAGGTTGGAAGAGGAAGTTTTTGGACAGCTGTATGGTGATGATTGATTCGTTAATTCGTCGCTTCTACCAACGATAGGAGAGTATATAGAATGTTTCAACCATTCAATGCCAAGTGTAAATATGCTGTCATATCAGTTTCATTGCGAATTTATGGTGGACATTGGGTCTTCATTGGCCTGTCATAGTTATGAATCATCTGCGTGAATAAGATGGTGAAGTAGCCTTTCTCCTGAGGACTCATGTTGATGAGGGTAGGGATATGGCTCGGATTAACCTGCCGTGTCCGACCTTACTCAAACAACCCCACATGGACCTGCTCCGTGCAGAGTACGTACTCTGTAAATTATTATTATTAATACTGCAATAGCGATTGAGAACAATCATGCCACCAAATTTAGTCAGGGTCCGGGGAGCACATTCAAGCTCCCCGGGGAAATTACAGTCGTCGGTGGTAAACCCAATTGAACTCCAACACGTGATTCTACATAGTACAAAAAGCAGACCGACTTTAGGGGACCTGACCTTTTCGAAGCGCAACATTTGAACGCATTCTTTAAATCTGCAGCCCGTCTCGTCACTGTTCTTCATTCATTCTGCCAGTCACCGGCTTATTGCTCTCGATCTTTGAATCATGGAGGTAAATGGAGAATCCAGCGGCGTCAAACGCAAAAGAGCTGACACAACCGAGCCAAAAATTGATGTCAATGTCAAAACCCCGCGCGCCGATTTCGAAGCCGTTTTTCCAGGTCTCGTGGACGACCTCGCTGAACATTCGAAACAGTACAATATCCCCAAGCAGGCACTAGATTGGTTTGTCAGGGTAGGTGGGAGTTGAAGCGTCATTTCTTGCGCTGATTTGCGACCCCTGCTAATCACCGCTCTAGTCACTTGAGACCAACTGTGTTGGTGGAAAGCTCAATCGTGGACTCGCTGTGCCAGATACATGTATGCACCTATTGCAACGACCGTTGACCTCGGAAGAACTTGAGTTATCGTCCTCGCTGGGATGGCTTACCGAATTGCTTCAAGCCTTCTTCTTGATCACCGATGATATTATGGATGGTAGCATAACAAGAAGAGGACAACCTTGCTGGTATCGCGTTGATGGTGTGGGCATGATTGCTATCAATGATGCGATAATGATCAACACTTCGATCTCCGTGATTCTGAAGAAGCGATTCCGATCGCATCCTGCCTACGTGGACTTTATCGAGTTATTGAACGAAGTCACTTTTCAGACTGAACTGGGCCAGATGTGCGATTTGATCACGGCTCCGGAAGATAACGTAGACTTGAGCAACTTCAGTATGGAGAAGTTCAAGTTCATCGTCATCTACAAGACAGCTTACTACTCCTTTTATCTTCCATTCGCCCTGGCTCTTTACTATCTACAGCTCGCAACACCCAAGAATCTGAAGCAAGCCCACGACATCCTGATTCCAATGGGAGAGTATTTCCAAGCTCAGGACGACTACCTGGATGCATACGGTGACCCAAGTGTCATTGGAAAGATCGGAACCGACATTCAAGATAATAAGTGCTCGTGGCTCGTCAACCAAGCTTTGGTGCGTGCAACTCCAGAACAGCGGCAGGTGCTGGATGAGAATTATGGACGCAAGAACAGTGAGAATGAAGCCAAGGTCAAGGCTCTATACAAGGAAATGGAATTGGAGAAACTATACCAGGACTTCGAGGAGAAGAGCGTGACGAATCTGAAGAAGATGATCGACGAAGTGGACGAGAGCGAAGGGTTGAAGAAACAGGCATTTGAAAGCTTTCTAAACAAGATCTATAAGCGACAAAAATAAGGCAGCCTGTCGCGTTGCTTGTATGCCTCTTGTCGTTCGCTGCCTGGATGTGGGAAGCTCAGCTTCAACTTCCGAATGCCCAGAATATCCTGGGCTTTGAGGTGCTGGCTGGTATGTTGTGCATCGGATAAACGAAGTAAACATCTCAATAGACAGCATGAACATCCTCATTTATGACTTGGTGTGTGCATGACCAAACTCGGACATAACATCTATCTAGCGGAGGTCACATCCTGATCTTCCTGACTCGTGCATACAGAGTACTCAGCCGTACACCCACTAAGCAACAGAACCCCGTGGGGATTTCAGGTGGGTGTGTGGAACTGAGCATGTGATACCGTAGAGAAAAGCATGATGAAAATGCTGGCGAACGATCAGCAGTCCTCTGAGTACTTAGTACGTCTTGTAATTGGTACATTCCATGAAAACTGGGACTGGAGTACATTCAGGTAGCTACTGTATGACGCATGAAAGAGGCCTTTCTGTACCAGTCAAGGACTGGGGGTCTTAACCAGGTACAGTAAATAGGAGCGACAGAGCACAACAGCAGCTCCAGCGTAGCACCCACTTGGGCTTGTTCCCTCTTACCTACAGAGTACAGTAATGATCACCCTGGTCTGCTTGATTCCCTTCAGGTCGATTGGGTGGTGGTGGGAAAGGTCCTATCGAATGATGCTAGTCGCTAGTGGACGTACTATACGTACCTTGTAATACTAGGTATAGTACTGGAGTACAACTCGTGATCGAATACATACTATGTAATAAATAATCAATCAAGATCGATGCACAACCGAACACATCTGCTGCGTCTACTATCGATGATAACCAGTCACGGAGTGACGGGCCCTGAGATGGTCAAGGTACAGAAGCGTTATCAAAGTCACGCGTTCGAATTGATAGAAAATCTTTAGGAACGAAGCTGAAGATGCGATGGTTCTTCTCTGCTCGTGATGGGTGGTTCGACAAGGTACGATGGTAGGTACGGTGTAACTTACGGCGGAATTACCGTTGGCTCGTGTCAACTACATAGTACTGTGAGTAGGGACGCAGAGATGTAATCATTTCCCCCAGAATTTTGTATATGGTACTGTGAGGCAACTATTTTACTTTGGGAAGTTGCGACTTTGAGAATGGTTTCTTACCCCAAAAAGAATCCAAAAACCATAACTAAACATGAGCAAGATAGGCTGAGATTAAGTAGCTTTTGTGAGCAAAATAAGAAAAGTCCTCGTTTTCAGTGTCTCAGTACGGTACAGTACAAGTTTGTACTATGTACTCCCACGTTGTTTCGTACTCGACCAGGAGGTAATTAATTAGCTACGACAGTCAGATCACGGGCGCAAATTACCGGTTCATCTTAGTTAAACGGCCACCCCCGACAGCTGCTTGGACCGGACAGCCAAGTGACGCAAAGTCTCGAGCTTTCCTGCAGCACATGTACACATGATCAAATCCACTGAGCTTATGGAGTTACATAGGTACATGGAGTATGGTATCGAAGATAACACGACTTCCGTGCAATCCGTGACGATGAGGATGTTGTCTTTTTCAATATGCAGACTGTACCTATGTAGTTTTCATCAATATCGATTTGGGGCCCCAGAGTCATGAAACATGGGATTTTCCTGTTCGTAGTGGACCATCGAGGACGCTGTGTACCCATAATTGTAACAAAGACCTGCTCTGTTGTCCCCCACGACCGTCATGGCTCTGTGGGGAAGAAACGACTAAAGACGAACGGGGTTTAAGGTGACCGGGTGAGTGCTCTGAAAGTACATAGGTAGCCTGACTATGACAGAGGAGCAGTCACTAGTACCGACATCTTACCAAATACTGGTACAGTACCATCAGGTATTAAATAAATTTAGCCTCGATGTCGTTTGGCCCCATACCCATGGGAAGCTTCCTCACTCTCCTTCCAGCAGGCGAGGTATATGTATGTACATGTACCATAGTAAGGTAAAAAAATTCACCCATAGGAGGAGGTAGCGTCACCGAGCTTGGAAACCTTACCAAAGCTTCATTCCACCAACTGAGTTCTTTTCTCTCTTTGCTCGACCATTTCCTCCCTCTTCATCATCACCCAATTGGAGAGCTTCTTGACCAACCACATCGTCATTCCATCTCTTTCTCCGCTCTCCAGCTATCTTCCTTCCCGATCCTTCCATACTCCCCTCCTTCAGACCATTGTCATCAGATTTCATCTGCCATATGTTTATAGATCTTTCCTTTGAAACTCTCTCATCCGATCTGTCGCACCATCTCCTCAGCGGGACCTACCAATTGGCTTCTAGCAGCCAACGCCGATCACATTTGAGAGGACAACAGCCACCTGATAGCTATCTTCGGCCGTCAAGATGTCCACCAACGGCGAGTTCTCGGGAAAGCGGGACATCAAAAACCACCTCCTGTTCGAGGTCGCAACTGAAGTCGCCAATCGAGGTATTTGCGCATTTTCAAATCCTCGATTTCTGGTGCTGACCAAAATATAGTCGGAGGTATTTACTCTGTGTTAAAATCCAAAGCTCCAGTCACAACGGCCGAGTATGGTGAGCGTTACACGCTCATCGGCCCTCTGAACCGCGCTTCGGTAAGCTCAGAATCCTAGACCTTATTTTTTGACTAGTACCAAAGGCTCACTATTGCAGGCTGCGGTCGAAGTGGAGGAGCTGGAGCCCGCAAACCCCAAATTAAGAGAGACGATAGAATCCATGCGGGAGCGAGGCATTGCTTTGCTTTATGGAAGATGGTTGATTGAGGGAGCGCCTAGGGTTTTACTCATCGATACTGGAACAGGGTACAGATGGTTGGACGAGTGGAAAGGCGACCTATGGAATACAGCTGGCATTCCCTCACCAGAAGGTGATCATGAGACAAACGAAGCGATCGTCTTTGGATACTTGGTCGCATGGTTCCTAGGAGAGGTAGGTTATTTTCCGATGAATAAAATCACTATTGCTGACTCGAAAAAAGTTCATTGCAAGAGAAACTGACCGGGCCGTTGTCGCCCATTTCCACGAATGGTTGGCCGGTGTTGCTATCCCATTGACCAAAAAGAGACACATGGATCTGACAACGATCTTCACCACGCATGCTACCCTGCTCGGCCGATACCTTTGTGCGGGATCTGTCGATTTCTACAACAATTTGCAATACTTTGATGTGGATGCTGAGGCTGGGAAGAGAGGCATCTACCACCGATATTGTATCGAGCGTGCCTCTGCTCACTCGTGCGATGTGTTCACAACCGTCTCCCACATTACGGCTTACGAGAGCGAGCATCTACTGAAGAGGAAACCTGATGGTGTCTTGCCCAATGGTTTGAACGTCAAGAAGTTTTCGGCAATGCACGAGTTCCAGAACCTGCATCAGACCGCTAAAGAGAAGATCCACGATTTTGTACGCGGTCACTTCTATGGCCACAACAACTTTGAGCCCGAGAACACTCTCTACTTCTTTACAGCCGGTCGATATGAATATCGTAATAAGGGTGTCGACATGTTTATTGAATCTCTAGCACGGTTGAATCATCGGTTGAAAGTTTCGGGCTCCAAAACCACAGTCGTCGCCTTCATTATCATGCCAGCCCAAACTACATCATTGACTGTTGAAGCTCTACGGGGGCAGGCTGTCATCAAATCATTGCGAGATACCGTTGATGTAATCGAGAGAGGAATTGGCAAGCGCTTGTTCGATCGTTCCGTTCATTGGAAAGAAGGAGAGCCAATGCCAGATGATAAAGAGCTGATTACAAGTGCCGATAGAGTTATGCTTAGGCGTCGACTATTTGCCATGAAACGAACTCACCTACCACCCGTTGTCACTCACAATATGCTAAACGACTCTGAAGACCCGATCCTTAACCAAATCCGCCGAGTACAATTGTTCAATCACCCATCTGACCGTGTGAAGGTCATCTTCCATCCAGAATTTTTGAACTCTTCGAATCCGGTGCTTCCCCTGGACTACGATGACTTCGTACGCGGTACCCACTTGGGAGTCTTCTCGTCATACTACGAGCCCTGGGGATACACACCTGCAGAGTGCACTGTGATGGGTGTTCCTAGCATTACGACGAACTTGTCTGGATTTGGATGTTATATGGAGGAATTGATAGAGAATTCCTCAGATTATGGGATATATATCGTCGACCGGAGAGCAAAAGGAGTGGATGACTCGGTCAATCAATTGACAAACTACATGTTTGATTTTTCACAGAAAAGTAAACGACAGCGGATCAACCAGCGCAACCGTACAGAGCGACTTAGCGATCTATTGGACTGGAAACGAATGGGCATGGAATATGTCAAAGCCAGACAACTTGCTTTGAGAAGAGGTAAGCGCCATTACTGCAACAGAAGAGCTCCCTTACTAACAATAGCAAGCCTATCCCGATTCTTTCGACGAAGATGAAGACTTTGAGGAAGTTATCGGAGGAACCGAGCAAAAGATCAGTCGACCACTTTCTGTTCCTGGATCTCCACGAGATCGAACTGGCATGATGACCCCTGGGGATTTTGCTTCATTACAAGAAGGACGCGAAGGCCTGACTACGGAGGACTACGTTGCTTGGAAGTTACCGTGAGTACAGCCGTAACCAACCGAGACGATCGGCCTAACAAATTCTGTAGGGATGAAGAAGATGCGGATGACTATCCTTTCCCACTAAACCTCCGACAGAAGAAGCCTGTTTTCCCTACGTCACCAGCCGAGCCCGCCGTGCTCAACGGTAATGCTGCGTGAACGCGTGGACAGGGGTAAGCCGATTCGTATCGTCTTGCTCAATTGAGCATATTGTTTTGCCCAGCCGATTCGAGAGCTGCAAATGGTCATTTTGAGTCTGTTGTTTGTGCAAAACACATCATGTGTTGGAAATTTTCAGATAAGGATTTAGCAACTTTTTGCATGTTGAACCTTGCAGCCCGTTCTAATGCGATCTTGTTGGCCATTGACTTAAACAACAAGCGGCCGACCGGATCGCGCAAGATGCTGCCGCCACATCCATTGCATTCTAGCCAGTCGTTCCGCCCTGGTATGGTTAGCTAAAACATATTGGGCATGTATACTATAGAGTTGTTGTGTTATTATCATGGCTTGCTATGCTTCTTTTGTCTAATTGCCCGCTTCTTCAAGATCGACCATGTTATCACGACTCATGGTCTGGAAATACACCAAATAACCCGATGATCCGTGGTGCCTTATTCTAAATATAATATTGATGGTAGAGTGCATGATGAAGAGTAAAGGTGTAGCGGTTGGATTTGGCTGATCTAGACCTCGGATTCGTGGCAACTATGACGGCAGGTTCCGCAGCTGAATATTAGACACTGACGATCTCATCTTTTAGCCTGTGGAAATGAAAAGAATCGGCCCACCACACAGGTCCAGGTCCAGTATACGATGGATGCACTTGAACCAGCTAATTAGAGCAAAGCCGCAAGCTGATGTGTCGCTATGAGCTTGGATCATGCTGTGGAACTGTCCAGACTTCCAACCAGGATTCTGCCCATTTGATGTTGTGATGACGGTCTTGTCTCCCACACAGTCGGGGAAAGCTTCAATTGCTCGCTGGGATTGAAGCTTCTCAATTAACTTTTTTTTTTTGGGCAATCCTAAGAAATTTACTACTGTATCCGAACATATCCCATCAACCATTTCATTCATCTAAACGCCACACAGAACATATAGAAATCTCGAACCTATTTTCTTTCCCAGTAACTTCCCTAGCTCTGGGGTTTGTCCCTAGCGTTCAGCATCCCGAACGCCCTCCTTACTTGCCGCAGGAGCTGACCAATCGATCTCCAAATCATCTCTGTGACGACTGAATCGTAACACCAGTTATAATGGATCATGCGGCGCGTGGAGCAGCCGCACTGGGAACAGATCCTCTCAGCGCTATCTCATATTATACGAAAGCCTTGATCGAACATCCTACTTCTCCCGACTACTACGTTCAGCGGTCGACAGCTTTCACTCGTCTCAAAGATCCTTTCCGCCCTTGTTATGACCTCGCCCTCCACGATGCCGATTTAGCAGTGCTATTAGCGCAGAGACGTGCCAAAAGAGAAAAAATACAAGCCGCACAACAGAGGCGGGTCGTGGCATTGTTTGGCTTACAGCGTTACGGTGACGCCGCTGCCATTTTGGAGACTATGGTGAGGTGGAGAGGCAAAGACAATAAAAAAGATCAAATGGAAGGAGAAATGTGGAAAAAGAAGATTGAGCAAAAGATGCAAGCCTGTGGAGACAATGAGCAGGGCAAATTGAAAGTCACTGTCACGGAATACCCGGAAATCGATGTCCCATCGGATGCAGAGCTCAAAAAGAAGCTTGAATGCCAGCTGGGTGATGATGGTAAATTCAAACTTTCGGATGGTGAAAATGCAACGGATATAATCAGCGCTGCGGTCAATGCGTCCGAGAAAAGCGATGATGAGGATATCGACGAAGGGATCGGAAATCTCACAGAAGTCACAAGTCTTGGGGCCAGCGATACTACCGAAGCTATTCCAGCCAACGAAATTAAGGTAGAGAGGTCGGCAAGTATATCACATTCTATTCCTGGTACACCAAAAGCATCTGTGGATCTTGGACAGGCAGCAGGCGCTCCAACTTTGTCAAAAGTTCGTCATGAATGGTTCCAAAACCCTCAAGCTGTGACAATCACGATATATGCGAAAAACGTCCCCAAGGATAAAGCGGATATTGACATCAGCGAAGACTCGGTAAGTCGAAATCTCTGATATCATTTTCCATGCTAATCGTTGCAATAGCTCTTCATATCATTTCCTCATCCATTCAACCCGGCCACGGCCTTCACCTTCTCTCTTGAACCCCTATTCTCCAACATTGAGCCTTCGTTGTCAAGGTCATCAATCATGTCAACCAAGGTAGAAGTTATCTTGTGGAAGAAAACACCAGGCGAGAAGTGGGCCTCACTTGAACGTATAGGAACCGAGGCATCCCCTTCAACCATACCTCAAGCCATCCTCGATAACAAGACCAGTCAGACCTCATCCGCCCCCGCATACCCAACATCGTCCAAATCTGGACCGAAAGATTGGGACAAACTCGCAGCAGATCTCACAGCGCAAAGCAAAACAAAGGAGAGGAAACCGAAGAAAGATGGTGAAGCAGGTGCAGACAAAGATGCCAATTCCGACGTCGATAGCGAATACGGCGGTGATCCAGTCGATGGATTTTTCAAAAAGCTGTACGCCAACGCAGATGACGATACTCGTCGAGCGATGATGAAAAGCTTTGAAGAAAGTGGCGGAACATCACTAAGTACGAATTGGTCGGAAGTTGGTAAGGGAAGAGTTGAGCCAGTCAAAGGACGAGATGAGGATTGATGTGATTTGATGATCAGTACTACGATATGTGTACAATGAGCTCGGAAGTTGACCTATTTTTGCAACTGTTAGTTCGCCAATTAGAAAAGTTTGAGGTGAAACAGGGAGAGACAATGTTTGTACTGTATGTAGATAAGATTGATTGGCTGGAGAGCGGGCATTGAATTGCACATTGAATCCTACATCAAAAATAGCAATAAGAACCAGACGAGACGAGATCAGAAGAAGACTTGTATTATCTTCTCAACAGTCGATACTGTTTCTTTTCTTTTACCTTATACTGTGTTTTCAGTACTGAATGAAGCCTTGATCTGGATATACCATAGTATACTATGTATAAGTTATCACATCTACCTACTTCCCTACTTTCCTATTACCTACATACCATACATCCATAAAAACACCATACAATACCATGGTTACATGGACCTTATGAATATAGTACAACAAAACAGTAACCGGACATAATTACGAAGTACAGTAGTGTGCAATATAGAACCTATCTACATAGTAATTAGAACTTAATTAACTTACAACTAAGTAGTTATACAGTACATCTACATATATACATAAGCTAGCCAAGCCACCTTTGGTTCGGAATTCGGAACGTCTAGCTCTATGTCCAGTCAGTGTTATACTGTACTGTAAGGTACTGTAGTACAGTATATGGACCTATCCTGTCTACAGTATCTCTATTACAAATACTGAATTACTCCTCTTCCTCCTCCTCTTCCTGACTCGCAGACTGGTTCCATGGATACCAAGAATAGACTAAGGAGTACAAGTACAGTACATTGAGCTCTGGGGTAGGGGCAGTTCATGATGTGAAGATACTGTACTGTACTGTCGCTCCGTAGATAGTACAGTATCACGTCCCCACGGATCTACAAGCATAAGGTCAGGTAGATATCTACCTTACACTGTACTGTACAGTACAAAGCAATGCATGAGAAGAACAAAAATGATCGATTCTATGTACTGTACTGTATCAAACCAGCAACCATCATCAGTACTGATTGAGTTAGGTATTGTACGAGATCGACGCTACCTACCTTAGGTACTGTACTGTAGTAAACAGGGAATTACCTACCTATTACCCCAGACTCTCAGCCCCCATCGTTTATGTACTATAGTTAGGTAGTTATACATACCATACTACATAGTATTGTGTAGGTACCACCCCTAACTTCATTTTCATAACTACTGTATAATTATTCCATCCATCTTCCTCCCTCGTTCATATAATACTGTACCTAATTAGATAATGAGTCTAACTCGTTAGGCTATCAAGCTAACAGTACAGAGTATGTACAGTACAGTTGCCCCAAAAGCTTTGACTCTCCGGGAACCGAATCAAATCTTCTGTATGTACAGTACAGTACCTACCTAGGTAGTGTGTAATTAACAGTTATCGATAATTAGTTTGACAGGGGGGATCTCAGTACCTATGTACCTATGTACCTCGGTAAGCAGGTAGGGATTATGACTGGGGTTTGACTATTTACATTGTTGTTCTTTCCATGGGATGACGATGATGATGACGGATTGCCCCTGTCTGTTTGGCCAGCCGACATGCATGTTGAGGTTCAATTATTAGAACTGAATATTTACATGTGAGACGTTGCCGAGATGAATTGAATCAAGTGGTATTTATTGTATAGTAATGACGGTGCAGCCTACAGAGAAGGCAAAGAAAGCAGTGATGCGGAACTTCTGATAGTACGTACTGTACCATGAGTGCTGTTGATTAAAAGGTACCCAAGTATTACAGCGTGACGGAAATTATATAAACTGGAAGCGAAAACAACAAAGGAGAAAAGAGTTGAAGGAATTGGATGATACTTGTATCTACGTAGGTACCTACTTGTACACAGACAGTAACTACCTAGGTATAGATTCAGCACCCGAAATTCCCCCTTGCAATCCTTCACAGGGGAGGGGGGATAAATATCCCGCCCAAACCCCCTCCCTTGTTAAAGTGCGAATCCTGGGGTGCAGATACGAGAAAGCAGGATGCAGACGAGTGCTTTGAGCAGTCCCTAGGGTTGTACGGTACATGTACCTAGCGAAAGAAACCCCCGATGTCGGTGGAGATGACGCTATAAGGACCCAAGATACACTACTCAGAGTACACTAATTACCGGTATGGACCGTGGTGATTGTTCAGCTACTGTAACCTGCCGAGGCCAGGCTAGGTACTTTAGGTACTTTAGGTACTTTAGGTACTCTGTAATACTCTCAGCATCTGATGAAGCAGAGCAGCTGACAGGTACTGTACAAGGATTGTGGGAACGTTGGCATGCTTCGTGGTTGTGTACTGGCCCTTTTGGCGGGATTCTGTATGCAGGTACTGTACAGATCGAATCAACAGGTACTCTTAGATAGTGACCCTGTAATTACCGAGGTGCGATGGCTGGGATTGGAACTGTATGCTGTACGATGCATAGATCATGAACATGATTCTTTGTTGTCTACACCATACCATGAGATGCAGGCGTTGCATCTTCTACAGAGTATCTGCTGTTCCATTGCATCTTCCAACCTGACTGACTCGATCATCCTTCTCATTCGCCACTTGTCTTCGGTGTGTTTCTCTCTCTGTCTCGACCTTAAGTCACATGTTCTTCCCTCATTACCACTTTTCATCGCTCCACTTCTCACCCTCTCCAAACCAACGATCAAATCATTAGTGGCCGGTCTAATGAATGACCTCCTCCGTACCAACGACGGTACCATTCCTACTCTGTCGGACTTACAACAAAAAAACCGATTGGTGGATCATAGACATTTCATCCCTACCTGGACCAACCCTTTTCGTCGCACTTCACCAGACCATCCGGACCGAAATACGTTGGTCTCTGAGCAGATCCAATGACAAGATTGCCACGACCGATCGAGGGGATCTAACGATATGGCCTTGGGATTAGCTCGCGCAGAAGAAATTGGAGATTCATGTTCTGGCTGTCAAACCGAGGCTTGTCAAGCTTTGGTAGAGGTGCCGATCGACATTGGTAGCGGCTCTTTCGTACCAAGTAATTACCATAAAGTACTATATAGTCTGGTCTCAGACGATTTACCGACGGGGTTCCCCAGATTACTCCTGTTGGGTCAGGTATAGTACTATGTATTACTATGTATTGCAATGTATTATTTACATAGTAGTGAAAATGGAATGGGAAATTGGAGAGAGAACAAATGTCCACTTTTGGCGCCGGCACTTCTTCTTTTGCCTCTTTTTTCTTTCTTTCACCAGACTTCAGCTGTATTACTGTACTATGTAATTACCATACTCTGAAGTACTCGGGAGTACGGAGGTGCGCACAAAAAGTTGTTTCCGCGCTAAATTTTAGCGTCCACAGGAAACCTATCCGCGGGACGGTTTCCTAGGTAATCATATGGGGTTTTGTCCATATACTATAGTCACAGAAGGATAGGCAATAGGTAAAGAATAGGGCCTATTAGTAGGTAAAGGATAGGTAATAGGTAAAGGATAGGCAATAGGTAAAGGATAGGCAATAGGTAAAAGATAGGTAATAGGTAAAAGATAGGTAATAGGTAAAGAATAGGGCTTATTAATAGGTAAAGGATAAAGGATAGGTAATAAGTAAAGGATAGGTAATAGGTAAAGAATAGGGCCTATCAATAGGTAAAGGATAAAGCCTATTAATAGGTAAAGGATAGGTAATAGGTAAAGGATAGATAATAGGGCCTATTAGTAGGTAAAGGATAGGTAATAGGTAAAGAATAGGGCCTATTAATAGGTAAAGGATAGGTAATAGGTATGTTAAAACAGCTGAAAAGAATCGATGTAAAATGGGTGTAATAGCCTGGATGGGGTAAGTGGGGTAATGGTAGATAATTCAGCCTGTGACTATAGTATATGGACAAAACCCCATATGATTACCTAGGAAACCGCCCCGCGGATAGGTTCTCTGTGGACGCTAAAATTTAGCGCGGAAACAACTTTTTGTGCGCACCTCCGTAGAGAGAGGATGATCGGTTGATGGCCGTCAGGTAACTACATAGTAATAGCGCACACGCACTCACACGCACATATACACACACATCAATGCTAAAAAGAAAAAGACCTCGGTATGGGAGTACCAGAGTACTGCTCCGAGTATGGTACTACTATGTATGTAGTCGGGAGTCTTATTTCCCTGCTCGTAGACTTGGTCCAATCTGGCTTATTTGCCGCTCCTCTCTTGTCCTCTCTTCGTTTCCCTTCCAGCCAATCAGCGGGTCGAGACCGGTCGGCGGCATCTCGATTGTCCTTTCATGTTGTCTTCTTCTTTTGCTCTTTTTTATTTATTATTTTTTTTTGGCTTCATGTGGGTTCATAATTCCTTGCATCTAGCTTGAATCCTTGCCTATTTGATTGAGGAATGCCCATTGTTGTTGTTGTTGTTGTTGTTGTTCTTGTGCTGCTTCGGTGACTCTTTGCTGTGGTACTGTACAGTATCAACACCTCGACGACAGTGCCCCAATCGATCGATCAGCGAAAAGAAAGAAGAAAGAAAAAAGTTCATTGACGATGCTCCACCCGCCCATCATGCTTCTCCCTTCCTCATCCGGAAAGTTAATTCCTTCCGATTTGTTCGCAAGGTTGTTGAACTGTCGTGCGACCAGCGGACGCCCCCGTCTGCCATACATGTACCACGCTACGCGGACTACTCTGATGAGTACTCTGATGAGTACATCCAAGCAAAGGGACGCGCAATCCTTTTCGTCTCCTCCCTCCCCCCAAATGGCAATACTCTCAGAGGTGTTATGTATTACATAGTATGTGCTTTCGGTTATTGTTGCGCTCTTGTGAAATGGGACAGTACAGTACAGTACAGGGAGACTGCCCGACCTGGCGGGGGACCGGCAATGCTTCGAGTATGGTGCACGAACCTGGACAAGACAAGTACAGTACTGTACCATAGCAAGTATACACTACGGAGGATAATACTGTACTGTAGGTAGTACATAATTAAGAAGAGAATGAAAGGACAAAGGGTCTCTCTTTTTCTGTCAAGCCACCACGAGTCCAGATGCTTCTTGCTGCTCTCTCTGTTCCGTTCCTTTACTGTCATCCTCGCTGATCCAATCCACTCACTTCCTTTGTCTCTTTTAAGACTCCCCTTCCTTCCCATCTCGTGCTACAGTACTTGGATCCGCCTCAGCCTCGTGCTCCAATTGTTCGGATCTTGCCTATCAGGTTTAAGCGGCTCCACCGTTCGTTCTGGCCTATCCGGTCTGGCTCCCTGTTGGAACCTCATTCCTCGGACGTGGCGTCGCTGAAGGTGGTACAAAGGCGCATCCCTTGGCGGCCGGTCTTCCCGTTTAAAAGCTTTTAGGGGCAACATCTGGCGAATCGTTTTTGCGTGGATTCCTTCTTGTCTTCAACATTCCTCTCGCCTGTCGCTCAACGGTACCAGGTCGACTCTGGGTCTGCTTCGAACAAATCGACCGCCGATACAGATCTATCCAGTCACTAGAGAAGGAAATCCAAAACACCGCCATCGTCATGGGTAATTGTTTCAGTTCGGAGAAGGGCCAAACATCTCAGGCGACGCCGAATGTGCCCAAAGAGAAGTCGACAGCGTTGCCAACCATCGAAAAAACAGATGGCAAACTGAGCACATCTTCAATCGGTTCATCCGCGGCAAAGACAGTAGAGAAACCTCGATCATCTCGCAACACCAAGGATGATGTACCAGCAGAGACGACCGATGAAGCAGACCCTATTGCTGTTGCCAAAACCCTGGAGCCGGCCCCGGAGAGAATCGACTCTGGGAAGGGATTGGCTTCCGAAGAGTCAAAAGAACAGAAAATTGAAACCGTGACGGAAGAGGCGAAACCCACCGTCCAAAAAACTGAACCGGTCGCTGCATCATCTGCGGAAACCACTGCCGAAGTCACGGCCACAGAAACTACATCGCCCACGAAATCAACAGCACCGCTCAGTCCAATCATTACCGATTTACCCGCTTCAACAGAGAAGGAACAGGCACAGATACTGACCGCAACTGCTTCTCCCTCATCACTGAAAACTCCTGGAACAACACTCCAACCTGCTTCGACTAAACAGACCACTCCCCCAACCTCGGCCATCTCACCGCCTGATACAGAGAAAGATGCCGCAGATGCTACCATCGAACCCAGAACAAGCACTACCGTCCCCATCACTCCAATGAATACCGTCGTGACGTCCCCTTCGCCAACGACTTCGAATCCTCCAGTATCCGAAGCAACACAAACAAACAAAAGTGAACTTCAAGCGCGGCCCTCGAAAAGGACCTCTCGTCTATCTCGCATGTTTTCTAAGAAAGACAAATCTGCCCTAGCCCGTACAACATCTACGTCCATACCTCAGAGCGCCGTTACGCCTGCACCTATCACAGAGATTGTCGAAGAACCTGCCAGCTCTCGTCCCTCATCGAAGAAACAAAACAGACCATCCCCTCTCGTCACCAGAAACAGTTCACGACTCAGTTCTTCACACAGTCAAACGGGATCTACTACCGCAGGGGAGCCACCCGCCTCACCGAGCTCGCTTGTTTCACCAACTGTGGAAGGAAGGAGATACAACCAAGACGGTGATAACGATAGTTTATTCTGCTACTAGAAAGAGGAGGTTCTCATTTTTGTTTCCATATTGACAAACAATTCCTTTCCGATCTGACAAGCCCTTCTCAGCGCACATATTTTCCCTTTTGCCCAATATTCCGTACAAACTTATGATCATGGTAATGGTTGAAGCTATAACTATACGTTTTCTTTTTTTTCTTCTTTGGAAGTTAAGTTACTTGTTTGAAACCGACGGATTGTTAAATATCAATAATTCATAACTTACGTTACATCATTATTAATATAACTGATAACATTATATCGGTACAGAATATCTCATTCTTTTTTTTTTATAAAATTTTTTTTTTTTGGATCGATAAGAGATAGATTTTTGAACCATTACAAACATTTGGATTTGGTTCCGATCATACAAACCATTATACTGTAATATACATCCATTAGTAGGTATGTATCCCATAACGTATAATTTTTTTTTACTAATTATACTGTACCGTAGCAAAAACCTCCGCGGGCATTTGAAACTCATTTTTAGACCTGTTAGTATTCTGAATTCCGATTGGAGATTCTCTTATTATTGCATTATCCGCCCATCACTCTCGTTGTTATTGTTATTGTTATTATTATTGTTATTGTCGGAGGGAAGAAGAAAGAAGGAAATATTATATGTAACTTAACGTTATGTAGGTTATACAATAATGGACTGGTGTAATTGGGTAAATGGTTCATGCTTCCATTGATAATTACGCATCAATCGCTTGGTTAGGTAATTACAGAATTACCGTTATTATGTGATAAATTACCAATTGACTGAAATCACATGCGTCATGTCATGACCGGCTGGAATTTTGAACTTTGAACTTGACCTGGGGTAGTTATGCATGTGTTTAATTAAATAATTTACGATTTCGACATCCTACGACAAGTCCATCTTCACGGGTTCTTTCCCTTTGCTACATCTTCCTTCTCGCTTCTCCCATCAGAATCTATCAAGATGGCGTCCCCGCGCCCTTCGACGCCGCCGCCGCCACCACCACCACCGCAGTCAGCAACAACGAACCCTCGTTCGCCAATAACGCCCGAACAAGTGCGGCGCATGGAAATCAATCGATTGAAGGCCAAAGCGTTGAGAGAGCAAAGGGAAGCCGAGGATGGGAAGAGAGGTGCAGGGCAAGCAACGGGGCTTTCAAAGGGCCAGAAGAGGAATTTTGATACTTATGTTGCGACACCATCGTCGAATCGAGATGCTCGGGGTGGGCCCTCAAGCACGACGACGACGAGAGAAGGGTCTGTGGCGGAAAGTAATAAAATACAGAATCGACCATTGGACACGATACAGCCGGCGCGGGGGTTCGCGAAATATGTGGAATATGACTTCAGTAAGATGACGGATACCAAGGGCGGGTTTTTGACGCAGGAAGATGATCCGCATAATAAAATCTTACATGCCGAAGAGTTGGATGGTAAACCGGCGAATATGACCCTCAAGGAGTGGGAACGCCAGCAATTGTTGAGGTCGCTGCGCAATCAGAAAGCTGGACCGTTTGAGCCCGGGATCTCTCTAGCTGTTCAGGATTTTGAAGATGCCGAAGATAAGCAAACGCCGAAATGTAGAGAATGCGGGTCTCTTGAGATCGATTGGAAATGGGCAGAGGTGTTTCATTGCAATGTCTGCAATACCTGCAAAGAAAAATATCCGGAGAAATACAGTCTCTTGACCAAGACAGAAGCAAGAGAGGATTATCTCCTTACCGATCCAGAACTTCGAGATGAAGATCTGTTACCTCATCTCGAACGTCCAAATCCCCATAAATCAACCTACCACAACATGATGCTCTACCTCCGGTACCAAGTCGAAGAATATGCCTTTTCCGAGCGAAAATGGGGTTCCGCCGAATCTTTAGACCAAGAATTCGAAAGACGAGAGGTGGAAAAGAAAAAGAGAAAAGAGGCAAAATTCAAAAGCAAATTGAACGAGTTGAAAAAGAAGACAAGAGTCGAAGCATATAGGAGGAGTAGATTGGCCGGAGAAGCCGGTGCTGGAGGCACGTTTGGCGACGACCTTAGAAGAGAGAAGAATCATGTTCATGATTGGGGGAGACCGGTTGTGGATCCGGAGAGTGGGATGAGTGTTAAAAAGTGTTCAGGTTGTGGGATGGAAATTGAGGAACTTGAGTTTTAAGAAGAGAGATGGGAGATATGATGTTTTGGGATGTTTTTGATATAGCTGGCATGATGTTATGACGACTAGGTGTTGATGATACTAATGTATACCACCGCACATGTAGCAAACTACACCCTCTATAAATTTGCTAAATACCCATGAATGCAGTATTGGAATGGCCATTTTACTCTCCTTGCAAACAAGTTAAGTCAGATGCAGTTATACTCCTCACCATAAGGATCAAGATTAATCAGAAATTTTACTTCTGATGTCAGAATACATCCTAGATATTCAGAGTATACCAAAGCGCATTCTCGTGACATGATTGGTCAGAACAGCCCCCAGATCGCGCTATTCCACAACTGGAAATATAAACAAGTCCCTCTCATCTTATCGACATGTATTACCCGTAATTTTGCAATCCAATTAGCCCTCCACAAAACATCAAGCACTGCAATACGCCGCGCGAGTACAGCGATCCCACACGCTCCAATTCTCATCGTTGAACCAAAAACTCCGCCATTGCTGTATCCCAAGCCTTGGAAGCTCACACCAAGCACCAAGAAACCAGAACAATCTCAACTTATCGCGAAAGATGCCTCCACCTCTGATTGAGACTTCTCCGATCCCCACGTCTCACGCAGACATCGGCCATTCAACTCTCGAACATAACGATGGCGATGACTTTAGTTTGGGGTCAGTTGACGGACCGGATGACTTTACGGAGAATCTGGTCGAGTATGTTGATGGGCGGAGGGAATTGGAGTCTGCTATTCATCGGATGGGTCGACATCAACCAAAACCTAATCCTCTCCGAAGGAGGGAAAGCGCGACCGAAGAGAATGATTTGACGGATGAAATCGTGGAGTACATGAATGGGATGAGGGGAACACCGAGGCAGAAGACCTGGGGTGGTGAAGGGAGAGAGAAAGTAGAACGAGTTGCGCCAGATGATGCCGACTCAACTAGAGAAGATGGACCAACTGAGTTTACGAGATTCATCGATAGTTATGTCGGTAAACCGTTGGCTGCAAAGGCGGCGGAAGAAGAGAAGGCGGCGGCGGCGGCGGCAAAGAAAGCGGCAGATACAGCTGCGGCACAAAATACTACAAATCCCGAGCGTAAACACAGTCTTCAACCAACTGTCTCGGATGAATCAGAGAATCGTCAACACGAGATCAGTCATTTCATCGATGGAATCTTCGGTGGTCCTCTCCTCGAACGTGATTATACGGCACCACTTCCAACTTCTGCAGATGATACCGTTCCATTACCACAACCTCCAGAACATGTCACAAATGGTCGCACAAATGGGAAGACTGGTCAAGCGCAAGCACATGCACAAATTCAATCACAACCACGAGTCAAGACTCCATCCCCAGTTCATCTCGAATCTGACAGTATGCTTGCTCAGATGGAAGCAATGCAAAAGCAACTTGCTGAAATGCAAGAAAGATTAGCGGAACGCGACACTCAAATCGCCCAGCGAGATAATGAGATCAAAAGTCTTCGTATTCAACTCACACAAAGAACTACCGCCATGAACGAGCTTGAAGAATGGTGTGCCGACAACGATGAAGCGCAAGTTCAGGATCTCAAGCGCAAGATCACGCAAAAAGATTCTACTATCACGCATCTCCAACAAACACTCGAAGGCCATAACAAGGAAATTGATGGTCTTCGTCACGATGTCAGTGTTAGAGATGACGCGATCAAGGCTTTACAAGACCTCAACCAGAAGAGGCTTGCAAAACATAACAGCGTCATCAAGGCCAAGGATGAGAAGTTCAAGGCGGCTCTTGATATGATAAGCAACCGACATAGACTCGCGATAGAAGCTCAACAAGCTGTGCATAAGAAAGAGACGAATCTTTTACGCCAAGAACTATCAAATACGCAATCCGTTACCGAAATTGAAGCTCAACGAGTAGAGTACGAGAAAGAGACAAAATCTCTTCGGCAACAACTTTCTCACATCCAATCCACTTGGAGCCACCAAACCGAAAAACTAAACACCCAAGCCCAAAAACTCGTCGCCCAGAAATCCACAATCAAATCCCTACAATCCCGAATCCAAACCATGGAATCCGCATCCAAAGAACTAGACATCCAAATCTCCCAACGCATCGCCAAAAGAGAAGAACACTGGGAAAAGAAAATGAAAGAACTCCAGAAAGAAAAAGAGAAGATGGGAAGAGTGTTGATGAGAGAGTGGGGGAGACAAGAGTGTGGTCAAGGTGAAGGAGGAATACAACCGTATCGATATAAATTTGTTAGCAGGTAACAGACCGGAGCAGCCTACAGACAAGAATCTTCTTTTGCCCCGGGACGCAATTTCTTCCAGGGTAGACGAAGGAAAGAGTATGAAGTTATGAAGTTATGAATTATGAATTATTGTTAAAAGACTTTTTTTTTTTCTTTTTTTTTTTTAAAAAAAAAAAGGGGGGGGGGGGGGGGGAGAGAAGTTCTGCGATGTTATGAATCGCTCTGCTAAGCGGGTGATCCAAGTTTGGTCTTGTATCTAGGATAGGTATACAGCATAGACTCTAAACAAAGTGCGAAGTATCTCTTTAATCCGATAACTATATTAAATTAACTACAAAAAATTAAATATATAATAGTAATAACTATAATTTATATAGACGATTTCCTTCTATTCTATTCTAATTATTTAGTATTACTTATATCTACTTAATACTAAGCAGCATCGATCAACTTTAATCACCCTAATCATTTTACTTAATATCCTAGACCCAGATTGGTTTCGGTTAAGTTTTTTTGCTGTTATTATTCTATATTAGCTTTCTAGAAGGTTATAGTCCCGTGTCTATTTAGTTTCGTAATACTCACTCTCTCTTTTTATATTATTATTTTAATATATTTATTTTAATAAGTTCTCCTCTCTTCTTTATCTTTTATAGTTTAACTCTACCTCTAATTCTGTGCTCTGATCAAATAGTTATCGACTGATCGTCGTAAAA
>LCWF01000170.1:0-44784 GCA_001006345.1 Phaeomoniella chlamydospora | reverse complement strand
GATATGATATGATATGATATGACATGATTACTGTCTATGCCTTTTCTCACTATTCTACTTCTACCACTGTAGTACAGTACTGTATTACTGACTGCTACCAGGTTACAGTATCATGCACACACACACAATAAATAATCGCAGTTACATAACGTAATCAATTAATTGGACTGAGTATCTAACTATATCTATATCCTAATCCCGATCTAGATCCCGATCTCGACTGATGGAAGAGGATATATATCATGAATCATTCTTTGTTTTACGTTGATATTGACGATGATGATGATGATGTTGTTGATGAAGATGCTCCCCCCCCCTAAATTCATATTCAACCCATCCGACTGACCGGCCCAACTCTTTGATCTTTTTTCTTTTCCCAGTTAGTCAGTCAGTCAGTCAGTGGAAAGAAAAAAAAATATGATATGTCCATTATATTTCATTTCATCTTATTTCCTTCTTATCTCCCTGTCTTCGAACGGTGATGAACGGGACGAAAACCAGAGAGAAGCCTGCGGCGCCCATGGCGACCCACCAGGCGGCTCGATAGGGTTTGAAGTCCGTGGATGTCGAGGAGCCGGAGGGGCTGAGACTGGTGAATGCGGCGGTTTGGATGCCGAGACCGATGGCGGTGACGATGCGCGTGGCGGTTTGGAGGATGGCGCCGGCGATGGATTGGTGGGAAGGTGGCAGGGAGGACATTACGTACATCTTTGAGATGGGGTTTAGGGTTAGAAGGGGGAAGGGAAAGAGGAGGGAGGATACGAGGGGAAGGAGAGAAAGAAAGAAAAGGGGGAAAGGGAAGGGGATGATGATATGTTGTTTGTTTACTTACGTTGACGACCATAAAGACAAAATCGGCTCCAACGACAGAGAGACATAAAGCGGGAAAAATGAATGGCCAGTAATTGTTGTCTGCGGGCATGGCGCTTAGAAGGGCAAAGCAACCGCAAAAACCGAGGGACCCTATGGTCATGAGGATCTTGTTGCTGATTTTATGCATGACCAAGCCGGCGATTACATTAACGATGATGCCTGCGATGGCCATAGGAAGCATGCGGGCGGCGATAGCGATGGGTTCGAATCGTTTGATTTCTTGGAAGAAGAGACATAGCCAGAATGAGTTGCCGCTGAAACCCATGAAGCCAAGGGAGAGGATGAGGACGAGCTGGTGATTATGTTAAAAGGGTTCGGAATGATGAAGAAACGCGATTGGATAGAGCTTACCAAGGAAAAGTTTCTGTCTTTCCAAATATAGAGTGGCATGAGGGGATGTTTGAAGAAACCTTGCCAGGCAACAAATCCAACGATCAAGAAAACACCCAGAATCAGAAAAACGATAACGTAAGGTGTCTTCCACCCCTCTGGTGCATCTCCTGCGATACTAAGTCCGCTGGTGAGGAGTCCGATCCCGGCGAGCGACAGCAAGGCTCCTAAGAAATCGAAGGTTTTAAGGGTGGTTCGGTTGAATGGTGCTGCTTGTTGTTCGTCTGGTGGCACGGTCCAAAAGGCGACGGCCGTGAAGAATACATAAATGACACAGGTTACCCAGAAAGAAGTCCTCCAATTAGCGACTGAAGTTGAGACACCGGAAATAAGCATGCCGACGACGAATCCCAAGGGGTTGCCGGCACTAAAACATGCAAATGCTTTGTTCTTCCTGGCTGATGGCTTTTTGTAGATGGATCCGAGTAAACCCATAGCAGGTGGGACGGAACCTGACGAAGCAACACCAAGGAGACCCTATGAGGTGATGAGCTACACTTCATTCAACGAGCAATGAACGAACTAACAGTCAAAATATCCATATAGTACGCATTTGTAGCAAAACCGGCTATCAAGCAAAGAATTGCATATGCTCCCAAACTGCACAGTAACAGCCACCTTCTGCCAAACATGTCTGCTACGCGACCGAAGAACAAGAGAAAGCAACCGGCGCCGAGCCTGACGGTGTATATTAGTGACCAGCGGGATCTGGATTCGAATGATCGATGCTTTACTTACGATGAAGATGCATTGATCCATGTGATCTCGGCCTGCGTCATGTTCAAACTCCTGCCGATATGGCTGGTGATAACACTGGTGAGCCCGATGAGTATAGAACTTTGACCGACTGCAAATGTCGTCGTCAAGACGAATAATATCTCTTGTAGAGTTGTTGAAAAACAACTCGGTCGTTTTCCATATTCAGTCTCAACGGGGTGAAGCGAATGCCCAATGGAGGCAATACATTCAAGATTTGTTGGACTTTTAGACTCATCACCTTCACGGGCGCAGTCGTTACCGCCACCAGGATTGATATTGGATTCCTGGTTATAGGGCTCACTTCCCTCGTCCGTCACCGACTCCGGAATGGCACCTTTTTCAACATCCTGAACCGATGCCATGTCGTCCTCTGTAGATTCTCCCATGGTGGTGACATACGGCTGGTCTTTCAAGTTGAGCAAGAGAGAAGTTGAAGAGAGACTAAAAAGGACGCCATTGTTGGCAATGAGAGTCTCCACTTAAGATAAAGTCCGAGATATCAGTTCAAAATGCCGAATGCATTTCTCAGACAATACGAAAGAAAAGAAAAAGAAAAAAACCGAGAAGTGGATCGTCAGAGACAGGGGCGGAATAGTCCGCCTATTGCTTTATAACGAAGGTAGTTTCGGGCAAGACTCTGAATAATACAATCGACACTAAAGAATGGCGTCAGGAACGGGACAGGTAGTTTGATGATCGGTACATCGAACAAACACAGCAGCGGAAACACCGAATCGATCAAGTTTGACTGATAAAGTCTCTCGTAACAAGACCGAATCTGGTGTGCTTTTCGATCCAAAGGAGCCTGGCCCTGACTCTCTTGTACTTAATGGATTCCAAAGTTGCGAGTTTCCGAATGGAATAGTAGGCTGTGACTACTGACAACAAGGATCCTGAGTAGTAAAGGCACTTCAAACTGCTAAACGGCTCAATTCATGGATAAGGGAACGCTTACCCATTGTGCCGTTGCCCTTTGCCCCATCAGGGATTTGAAGACTGGACGGTCGAGAACAATGATCCGCATCTCGTTGTCTCCGTCCTCCAGGCCAATTCCTGGTGTTCGTCATGCTAGAACACCGAGAAGAAAGAGGCAGCATGTTTGAAACCACGTGCATGACCAGTGCCCTGATCGCGTTAGCTTTGTGCTTCCCGATCATGGCGGTAGATGAGTAAAGACTTGCTCCAATCTGGAGATCTGCAGGGTTCATCCATGGCTGGACCTAGTCGAAATACCCGGCATCCGATCACCCTCTTTCTTTCATGATATTGTAACATCGTGGTATCGACAACCAGTGTCAAGGTTAAGACCGGTCCATGTGGGGAAGGTCAACAGAGGTTCCGGCTCTTCTTTACGTCAATTAGAAAAAAAAAAGCTAAGGCAGTTAATTCTGTAGAAGAAAGATGATCTTCCCTGCATCACGGTTGCATGAATCACTGAGATCTTGGGTCATGTGACCTGAGGGAGATATTGATCATGGTTGGGTAATTGCTGATTACGGAAGCTTTCGCAAATCAAACGTTACACAGTGATTCGCAGTCCAAAATCGGCACATCGAGGCGGTAAGGAACTCGGCATCTCAAACGAAGATGATGAAATCGTTGGTGACACAGCGTACGCTGCAAATGATTGTGAAGATATATATGTACAGGGTCAGGAAAATATGATCTATCTATGTTCAATCTCTAGGCTGAGAGGGGAATCGAATTGTCAAAGAGGACATGAACGCTCGAAATGTTCTGTTCATTACTGTCGCACCGCCGAAACCACCGTAGTATTACCAAGTAAACGCCTCCTCCAGGAAATCCAAACTACCGATGTGTAGCCTCTCTCTGACCGCATGTCTGACTTCATCAGTGAATGCGCCTGGTCCGCAGACACTAACGGCTGTTGCGCCAATTCTGCTCGGCAATTCTGCATCCATCACAACACCGGGCTGACATCGACCGGCCATCATCTGAACTGTCGTGCTCGGGGATCTGATCTCATTTGGGTTTCTCGGCTTCGTGACAAATAATCGGATACGAAGCATCTCTCTTCGGCCTTCCATACTGAGAATCTCATCCATCCATGGTTGCACCCAGGCCAGTTGATCGACCGTTTTGACTGACCAAACCAGGACGATTCGGCGCGTTGCGACTGTACCGGCTGATGCACATGCAATGAGGTGTCGGATCTGGACGAGATGATGGGTGATGCCAGCACCGCCTGCGAAAAGGAGTACGGTACCATAAGAAGACAAGGAATCATGACCAGAGTATGGACCTTCGACGAGGCCAGTCAAATTGAGGGTGTTGTTCGGAGCTATGCAAGCTTTCTCATAAATCTTTCTGGTAAAGCCAGTTCGAGCTTGGATGATCAGTGACACTGATGTAGATGTACTTTCCTCTCTTGTCGAATTCTGGAACTTTTCTATCGATCCCGGGCTTTCTGGAATCGCAGGACTGGATGATCTCTGTCCAGTGTAAGGTTCAGAATCTGTATCGGTCCATGCGACAGAGAATGGGTGTGACATCCAGCCGGAAATTCGAGGAACGTAAATGTAAACATGACTCCCTGGTTTGATGATGACCCGTCGAGGGAGATGAAATGTAACTCGACATGCTTCGCCTTGCAAGGCTTTCACACTGACAGTCGTACATCCCTTGCGGCGCGAAACATTGAGATAGATCAACCTGGCGACTCGAAGGAAGCGGTCACCGGCCCAAAGACCGACAGCTGTTCTGATGTACGGAAGAGCGGGTAGATTGGAGACTTCTAGGTGGACGTAAACACCGAGAATCGTCATGAAGGCAAGAAATTGGTGTAGATGGATGAATGTCTCGTAAAAGGCGTGTCGGAGCGGTGAGGATGATTGGATTGCAATAATCATCATTGCAACCGTACCGACGGCTCCCCAGAAGAGAAACTGGTCCTTGAGAACACCTTCCATTGCATTGTTGGATCCTCTTGCCGCGAAAGCATTGACAGCCCATGCACATGTATGGGCAATGGCTTCCAGAATAACAATCCGACCGATCCATCTGTGCAGAAGATTGAACGTGTCAAAGTTAACTTTGAGAAGAGGGATGAGAGGATTGTTGCGTCCGGCCAAAGCAACCAGAAGAACCATGTTGACAGTTGAGAGTGCTCCCGTTCTGCCTCTTACGGATGCAACAAGGCTTGCCTTGTTTTGGTTACTGTAATCCAATATGCAGCAGTACGCGATGTTACTACCGACATAGAGCAGAAGTATGAGTGTGTGAAATCTGGATGGTAAAGTGCCGACGTTCATAGCTCTCGATAATTGAATCTCTCGATTATGCCTTTTCCTGCCGAGAGGAGCATAGAGTATGTGCTTCTTAATGTTTGGCCAGAACGTTGTTTTGTCGAACGACCAGTAATTCTGCTGCTTCGCGTTGGCAGAAAGTGATGAGAGGAGCCTGAAATGAGAATTGCATATCTGCGCAATGCGGCCAAGGAGTATCAAGCAAGCTATCGCGGCCACCGAAACCCATAACCACCTTATCAAGAACTTATCCATGGGCAAATCAACACCGCTCAGCCCCTCACTGAAGGGCAGAATGCTAGCATCGACCACGCCATCCTGAGAGTCTCTGGGGACGGCCGGCATCCTCTCCGTAAGTGAAGCAACCTGGTGTCCTAGAAGCTGACGTCGAGCGTGGAATTGCAGATGTGATCGGCCTGTCATAACGTCCGGCGTGATGAAGTTTGGTGAACGTACGAGCACCGGTCCACGTGGTCAGAATTTGACCGTGGACGCAGGTGATAGATAATTCTGATGATGGAAGGATTTTGGTGAAGTAGTTTGAGGTCGAGGTCGATGTGTTGCAGCTGGTGTCGAGAAGCAAATTAAGAAGAGAAAGTATCTAGTGCTTGTCGAATTCCTTTCGGGCAGGTTGATATGTTCGTCCCTTTGATTCGATTCCAATAAAGAGCGTTATTGACAGTGACTTTGCTTTATTGACCTCTCTTTCAATAACGTCGCTTCCCCCAACAACCTACAAAGCTAACGACGAACGATGCCAACAAAGCCGATTGTGCCCTTCACAACGAGGAGAATAAAGACGTTGCAATAATATTCACGTTGGAGACCCACGACAAAGGCGCCGGGCTGGTGATGAAAGTGAGACAAGGCGCTTAGCTTTTGATTCCGGCTAACGATGGACTGCAAGTTTTGGAGCGAACGACGTTGACGCGATAACAGAAATCAAGAGCGGACCTATTGTGGAAACAAATGTACGATAGTCTTGCAAATATTCCAAAGCTGGCAGCTGTTGTGCGCCCAATCTTCGACTTGGATGAACGAGTGGCAGTGACTAGCACCGAAAACGAATGAAACTGTGTAACAGAGAGTCCTGCTTGCTTGAACGAAAGGCTTGCGATAGCAAAAGAGAAGGAGAATGGAAACGAGAGATGGGTTCTCCAGGGCGCATCAAAGCTTCATGATGTGCAACACCAACACCAAATGATGTGCAGAGAACGCTACCCGTAGAGGACATGATGGGCTTAATGTACTAGAGAGACCACTGACCACTGGACGTCATTGCACCCGGCTCACAGTAGAGATGGATACGGGGGGTGAATCTAATTCCTACAGTACTGTACACTTTCGTGACATGTACTTTGCGTAACTTCGATGGATTGTTCGCTTGAGCGAATCTGCGACGCGTTGGTGAACATTCCAACGCCATTTGTCTTGGTCAAGGGCGAGGATTTCCATGTGGCCAGACCAAGAAAGTGGCATGAGGGTTACTGCGGAGTATAATCATGATCCTGGTTCTGTTTCGTCTTTACATCCGACTGGGCAGCATTTCGCTTGTACAGTACAGTACCATAGTACAGTACTATACCATAGTAGTATGAGACCGACTTCTTATTTCGCAATTGGATAAGGCCACACATACGCTGGTACTGTACGAGTCAATACGAGCATTTTTCCACGATAAATACAGGAGAGATGAAGATTGACAGGGGAAACAACCAGATCGACTATGAGAAAGACAAATGCATCGGTCGCTTGGAGCAGTGGGGAGGGACCTGAGCCAGTCAAATGGTGCGGCATCATGCAGTAAAGGCCCGCAAGGGCGATCCATCCGAAACATTCGTACTCTGGAATACTCCGCGTAGAGAGTAATACTCCTACGGTACATACTTACCTAGGTACTACATAGTATGTACATAGGTACTCGGTATAGCGTCTGTACTCTGTGATTGCTGCCATCACCCTATCAGAGGACAGAAAGTGCACAGCCCACTTCTCATCGGAGGATGAAGGGGGAGGCCGCTGGTTCACCCAAATTCAACATCATGCATTTGTTTGGATGTCAAGTGAAAGCAAATCAATTGTCGTACATAGTATTATTCCCATCGCATTGAACGAGTTTGATTGGAAGAGAGCAGCCGCCATAACGCAATACAGTATAGTATTGTATGGTATTGCACCATAGGAACCGCCTCTCCCGCGGCTGCATCCAGATTTCCCGAACCTCTCTATGGGTTTCATAATTGATTAGAATCGAGGTCCATTAGGGACCGTATAGTCCTTTGAGAACATGGTACAAGACCAAACCAAACCAAACGAAACGAAGTGACGGTCCTGCTGGAAACAAATCGACAAAACCCAAACCACCTGCAGCAATTTCTTATTGTGGGTAAATGTCTTATTACTTATTACTTATCACCAGACCACAGGATTCTCTCGCGTGCGCGTTTCATCCTGCGCCAAAGCGCCGCAGGAAAAGAGTTGCCCAGAGCCAGTAGTCCCAGTTAAGCGCTAGAGCCACCTTTCAAGGGCGAAGTCACTGCGCCCAATGCTTTACAAGGTACATAGTACCTGGGTAGTGACCGAGCGCAAACCGGGCTTAACGTCGCTGTTTCAAACATCTCGTTATCGCCTAACCGAGATCGGAATCATCTTTTACACTTTCAACTTCCGATCATGCATTGACCATGCACTGAAAAAGGTCTGTCTGGTGTTTGACAGGACCGTAATCAGTGGAGGTCCTGGTCGATTACTGAACATCTTCGTCGGTTGCTTCCGAAGCCAAGATCTAATCTTTGACAAGTGGCAGAACGGGGGAATCAGATACAGTGCAGGATCTCGTAGTCACAGCAGGCAGGAAAGCTTAATAGAAAGCTTCAATTTGGACACGCATGCTACTTACTGTCCTGTATCATTCTATACTCATTCCATTGCCCACCTCCCTATCTCACCAGACACTGCTGCTGACATCGATATGCGGTACTGGGACCACACGTTTCAGACCATCTCACCACCAGTGGTGTGAGACATCCCCATTTTCTCGTCCACCGCCATCCCAAACAGGCGCGCTGAAACATTTGCTTTTTGAATTCGTGCTCTCTCTTTCTCTTCCCCGACCCTCAAACCCATCATCAACTGACGACTACCTACCCATCCAACCTCCATCAACAGTCACGATCTCACCAGTGACATATCCCGACGCCTTCCCACTCGCCAACCAGATGATCGGACCCTTGAAATCATCCGGACTTCCCCATCTCCCCGAAGGTATTCTCTCCAAAATCTGCCTGGCCCGTGCCTCATTCGCAATCAAAGCTTCGTTCATATCCGTTCCAATATACCCCGGAGCAATGGCATTGACCCTGATCCCTTTACTCGACCATTCATTCGAGAACGTCTTCGTCATCTGCGCCACACCACCCTTCGACGCCGCGTATGCCGGCACCGTGATCCCACCCTGAAAGCTCAACAGCGACCCGATATTGATGATGGCCCCTCGATCCCTCGAGTCCGGCTTCGTAAGCAAGTGCGCCCCGAAATCTCGACAAAGCGTAAACACCGTCGACAAATTCACCTGAATAACCTCATTCCAATCCTCCATAGGAAACTTCTCGCTCGGATGTCTCCTCTGAATCCCCGCACAATTTACCAAGATATCCATGCTATGTCCCTGCTTGACCAGATTCGGAACGATCCCTTCCACCGCCTTCGAATCCCCTAATTCCGCCGTGTAGATCGTGACTCTCCGTCCCAAACTCGCTATCTTCTCGTACGTTTGCTTATTCTTCTCGTCCCGTTGCACGAGAATGATATCGGCTCCGGCTTCGGCGAGAGCGACGGCCATGCTTTGACCGATGCCTCGCGTCGCACCGGTGATCAAGGCGGTTTTCCCGCGGAGGGAGAATAATTCCGTAAGAGCATCCATCGTACAGTATTGTTGAGATAGGGTTTTTTTCCCGTTCGTAAGAAAGAAAAAGAGACTCCCAAGGTTCAAGAAAAAGTCCAAGCGATCTCGAATCCAATCTTGATCAAGCTCGCTAATATCTCCAGAGATAAGTTTTCTAGTTATCCGTATAATTACGTCCGTTGTTCCACAAGCAAGGTTACTTTCTTTCTCGCTGTTTTTCTATTCCTTCCCCTCCGAGAGAAAAATCAAGAGAGAGTGAGAGGGAAAAAAAATTAATTGTAAAAATGTGTTATCTTATGATCATGTAGTACATGTAAGTTAGGTTAAATCGAATGAATAACTTATATAATATGTACTAGAAAGATTTAAATCGGCTACCAGTGGCTTCTTTTTGCTTGATACCCGTCCGTACCTACGTAGTTATTAGTGATGTCCTCAATTGTCTAGTAGGTACCTAGGTAATTACCTCCTATCTACGGAGTACCTACCTACCTACAGTACTCTGTATGTACTGTGCAAAAGATAAGTAGGTACAGTACCTAGGTCCATACTAATCAGATTGTTGGACACTTTTTTGTTTTTCTTTGTTCGGGTAGAAGTCCTTTCTGCCCCTCTCTGCCCTTCTCTGCCCCTCTCTGCCCCTCTCTCTCTCTCGCCGTCAATTCTACTGCTATGTATATAATGGTACAGTACAGTACGTACCTAGGTACCAGGTACCTAGCCTAACCTAACCTAATGACGATGTGGTTTCTTCAATAGCCGATATGCGGCACGGTGCGTCTTGACACTGTAGTACAGTACCAAAAGTGGTGTTGATTTGCTTTCAATTGCCGTCGGACGGGTCTTTTTGACCTGTTATTGCCGGCCGATCGGCTAAGCTAGGTAGACGGCCATTGTTACTACTACTGGGTACTATGTAATTACTGTACCTGCTTTATTGTGCTGTACCTTATTTTCGCTATGATCTGATTCCTTTTGTTTTCTGATGGGTGTGAGAGGTGTGATATGTTATGCAAGTAGTATTGAGTATTTCGGCTTCATTGGATTATTATTTATGTGCAGTGGGATATGCTGTATGTACAGATAATTACTTGCGATTTTTTTTTTCTGGTCTCGCTTTGATGGTCATGATGGGAATATGCAAAATGCTGTTTTCTGAGGTCCCGTACGAATGTAGGTGCTTTATCCCATCAAAAGTGAGGAGGTAAGTATTCACCTTCGTCTTTGATAGAGGAATATCCATTACTCCTCCCAAATAACATGCACCAAACTGTACCCATCATCATTCTCCTCGTCCGTCGTCCACGTAGCCAAGGCATCATGACAGATCAATCCTGTGGTCGGATCTCTTTCGAAAATCGTCAGTCGCCCCGAATATTGCGTTGTAACGGCGACAAGTGTCCCGTTTGCGTTGACGCTGAATGCACGAGGATAGCTGCCACCGGCGGGGGAGGTATCGAGGAGAGATGGATTGCCCGTCTTGGGGTCGATCTTGTATGTGATAAGGGTGTCGCTGGGTTGGTCTTCGAACGTGCTTCGTGAATCATTGCGGAGGGAGATTGTAAGGTGTTTCGGCTCGGGGGAGTAGATTTCTGCGGGGAAGATAGAACCGGATCCATCGCCGTAGGAGGTCGAGAAGGTGCTTTTGCTGTAGATTTGGGCGAAGGTGAGAGTGTTGTTTTCGTAGAGGACCTCGTAGCCTGTTAGGGAGTTGCTTAGTTCGCCGAGGAGGTAGTAATATGTCTTGCCATGAGTTTTGAGGAAAGCGCCGTGACGAGGTCCGCTCCCAGAAATGGCCTGGAATGGTTCCAGCTCGGTCAATCGGTCATCCCAGCCTACGGAATAGATTCGGAGTAGGTCGGCTCCCAAGTCTGGGGCAACTAGGTACTGGCCTGTTGGGTCTTGGAGGATTTGATGTGGATGTGGGGCTTCTTGTCGTGATGGATTTGGACCGGGATTGCTTAAGGTGTAGTGGAAGCTCTGTATTTCTACCAGGGAGCTGACATTGCTTGTGTCAAAGACAGAGACCGCTGAGCCGGTGTAATGAGCCAAGGCGATACGATTTGGAGCATAAATTGTGGAATATACACCTCCAACGTCGGAAGATGAGTTTCTGCGAATCACTGGAGGAGTGCTGTTGAGGGAAAACGATGATAGAGATCCAGCATCTTCAAGAGTCTACGTTAGTCAGCTTAGCATCACAACATTGGCAGGGGAGGGAGGGCCGTTTACATATGCCTCATTGATGCAGAATAAATTGTCGCCTGCCTTGTCCAGCTCTAACCAGCTAGGAGTGATACCGCAATCTCTCGTAACTCCTGTAGTTTCCAATTTCGCTGTCGAGCCAGAGCGCGTCAAGCTCAGTTGCGTCACACTATTGGCATAATTGGCGACGAACAGCGTGTTTCCCGAGGCGACCTGGGCTGTTGCCAGTGCCAGCGTAAGCTTGAATGCTTCCCTCAGCATCGTAGAGACTGATGTTATTTTGGCATCTACCTTGGACTGAAGTGCATAGAGAGAGGGAATGAAAGAACAGTAGGAAGCCATCGGAGTGCTATACGGCACTTATAGCATTAGCCAACGGCTCTACAAAGATGGAGTTTGTTCCTCAAACCCTGATCATGGCTCAGATCGGATACGATCAGCAGTAATTCGGCCGGATAAACTTGAACAAGGCTTTCTGGGTCCTTGGAAAATTTCCACAACAGCCGGCGCCGACCTACTCTGTACTCAAGGTACTCACAATAGCCTGTGTTAGACGGCCCATCGGTCGTGGGGCGATCATCTGCCAAGCAAGATGCAATATCCAATGCAATGAATGAAACTTTGTGATGTTGAAGATGCAGATCGCCTGTCATAGTGCAGTGTATGTACATGTACTATGTACAGGGTACTGTATACTATGACTATGGTACAGTATCTGCGGAGAAATAAACATGTGTGTGCCTAGAACGGCTGTCCTAGGCGCCGCTTTTGGCTCCCTCTTCACCTAAGAGCTATTAGGAATAGCCGTAAAGTCGTAGGTTCTAATTGATCTTACAGAGTATAATACTGTACTGTTGCACACAAGCCTAGGTGAGATGAATAGTAAAAGTGATATATCATCCAACAAGATCTTTCATATATCAAACTGTTCTGCGAATGATATAACCAATTCTAATTCATGTGTGATATTCTCAGATGCATTATTGACCCTACACAGCTCATCCATTCTTCCCAATCGAAACTCAACTAACCACCCCGATGATAGACGTTTCTTTCATCAAGTATTATCTACATAATCTCACTTACCTACCTTTGATGAGATCCAATTGTGATTGACGATATGTTCTCATTATCCATTCTTCAAGCTATTCGAATACAAGCTTCCCTCCTGTTCTACCTCAGCTTTCCATAAACTCCAAGGCCGCTCAACAGTGTCAATATTCGCTTTCTCCCAAGCGTCATGAGCCTCATGAGCCGACAAGTACTTAAGCGGTTGTCCACCACTGGCTGCCAAAGCTTTACTTTGGATCTCCGCGTTCGCTTTGGTAAAGTTGGCTTGCACGACAGCATGTTCAATCGAAGCCGCCGCGATGGTAAAGCCATGACCACGCATCAAAACGACCGAATAGTCCGGTTTGGGGTTCTTCTTTGAAGATGGGGGCGCAGAGAAGAAGCATGAAAACGCATCGCCAAGCGGAGGAGTGCGAATCAACATATCTTGTTGATCCGCCTCGGAATAGACGGACGCAATATCAAACGTGGGGGTCTTGGTTCCCAGAAATCCAGCCATATGGTAGACTGGCTGCAATGTCCCTTCGGGGAAAATCGTGAAAGCGACCACAGATTCAGCATGTGCGTGGACAACACTTTGAACTCCTGAGTATTGCCGATAGATTCCAGCGTGGATATTACGTTCAATGTACCCCTTTGGGGCATCGCGATTCAAAGGCTCAGCGTCCGAGACATTGTATTCGACGATATCTTCTTCGGATGTCACAAGCGCCGGTGGCAGATTTTGGGGCATGAAGAATGTATCTGCCGATTCCCTATACGGGTTTCTGACAGAGATATGCCCATATGCATCGCAAACACCGTGGTGGTGAAGGATATGAGAGGCGGTTATCAATTTGCTTAGAAGCTCTTGAGATGGATTGAAATCCATGTACACAGACGATATTGATCAACAGGATCATTGATGTTAACTGTCCATACCTTGCACAATAACAAAGAAACAAGTTCCATACGAAAAGTTGTGAGAGGTTGCTCCATACAACAAAGTGTGATCATCTTGAAATGATACCGCTTTCAGGAGGTGCATGTACATTTGTTCTGACTATCCATGCTACCCCGCACCCCGGAACGATCCCCCTGGCGCCCTTTTTACATATCCCCGCCAATCGTGGCAGTCCACTGACCAATGATCCTCAACTTCACAACGTTCTTTACAGGGTCAGGGTTAGGAATGATACTCTGTAGAAGGGTGGTCTTGTACAAGTATTTCTTGTTGTGATCAAGACAAGAAATTTAGATTGAAATGTCCGCTAGCACCTTCTTTCAATTCCAATCATTCCATTTGTGCATTATGTACTATACATCCAATTGTGACCAGACACCGGACAACACAATGGTTTTCATAGCGAACATGCCCACTTTCTGTGACCTGCACGCCAATTATGATTTACATTAAATTCTACCCATCAACACAAAAAAGCTCTGGAACCAGGCAAAAGATCTACACATGGCCAATGTCCATGCAGCCGCAAAATGCAAATGTCTTCTGTTTCATCACCTCCTCTTCTCACTCTTTCCTTCACCCAAGACCTGTAACTGCTGCTCCTCTTGATCCCTTCCGTCAAAAACGTTGCTCAGTCTCCTCAAGCCACTTCTGAAGCCATGAACACTGACGCCTTGCTCCTTTCCTCCAAACAGGAAGTGTATAGCAAAGAGCCAAGCGGCTATGATGTCTGCATACCAGTGCAATTTGTATGCAAATGTGACGCCATACAAAGCAGCATATACTGCTAGACCAAAAAGGAGGATGGAGGTGACATATTTCAACCGAGGTGGCAATCGAGGAATCATCCCACCAACACTCGAGAGGTATGAGGTTGTGGCAGTCGTTGCCACTGTCGAAGCGCCCCCGAGTCCAGCTCCTGGGTTCCAAGAGGGCGTAAGATGACTGACGCTAGCAGCACAAGTCTCGACGAGAAGGACAAAAGGCATGACAGCCAGAACGTTGTGGTGAGAAGAAAATGGGGTGAGCCAATGTAGCCCAAGATTGTGAATCCAGACCACCAACACCGGTACATTTATTGGTAAAATCCAAAGCATCAGCATTAGAATCGAATGGGTGTAATTAAAAAAATTTGTGCTCGAAGTCGTACTAAAGTGTTGTGATGAAACCATCCGAGCGCAGGTAAAAAGCTGAACAATGCATGAAACAATATATGCGAATTGGTAGGGTATCAAAGTAGAGACGAGAAGGAGGAGGACAGAAGTGTTGATGATTCGTCGAAGGGACGTCAGCGAGGTGTTTGTCGTTAGCGGGCGTGAAGGCGAAGGTGACTCAGGGTTCTTGATGTACCCGGTTCGTATCGTCAGGAGAGAGAAAATGATTGCCAACAGGTGGATTATGATGAGAACGATGTAGTTCATGATTGCGGATGCTCCAATGCTTAGCAGACCAAATAGTGGTACCAGAAACCAAAAGAATGTGTCTTGTGACCCTAGAAGGAGGTCATTTTTGGTGAAGTCTACTTCGTGTTCAGTAGAATTGCTGTACCAAGGGAATGAACCATCATGCGAAAGCTGAAATGACCAGCCTGAAGAATAGGTGGCAAAAGAAGTTGCAAGCAGAGTTATCGCTAATATGAGAATCGGTAGCGATGACCGTACGCACAAATCAAGACCTTCCGAAAAACTTATGAAAATGCCGGTATCATCGTAGATTCGAAATTGTTTTCGAAGAACAAGAGCCACGGCCAGGATCGGAAAGGCTGCAAAGACAGTGCGATAGCGCATAACAAGCTTTCCCATGCTTCCGAGGATATCAACTTGCAAGTGGAATTTCACAGTGCTTTCACAGGTCGGATCCGACCACAGCTGAAAACCAACGCCGGTACTTCCGGATTGCCCTTTCAGTGGTGGTGGCATGAATGGCGCAATACCATGGAGGTGGATCCCTGCATGCGCAACGTTGACAAACCATTTTGATTCATGCGGTTTGTCCAAGTATTGCCTCAATATAGGTTTGAATGTCTCGCCGTCTCCACCACATCGCTGAGAGCTAAGCCTCAAACTGTACGAGAGAAGGCTAGAGTGCAGTGCAGGAATTCTGATATCCGTGACCATGGGACGATGCGCTGGTAACTTAAGTGTCAGTCCAGTAGAGAGCAATCGCCAAAGTCCAATGTCAAGGGTCCTATGCGAGCGTGCATCGTCCGCGAATTCTGCCACAACGAATCCAGGTTGCATTTCTTTGGCCAGATCCACAACAGCCACAAATTGATAATCTGCCAGGTCTTCCACGTTGTATTGTATATATGAAAACGGCGGACGTTCATCGAATGCTTGGTGTGATTTTGTAGTCGAAGAAGGTATGTGCAAGATATCCCCGGCTGGTCGTTTACACGCAAGAGGAGTAGAACTTGGACTACCTTCCGCAAGATTGATGTGGACTGGGAATGATGCAGCAGTTTGCCCAGCCTTGAGCGGAAACGTACTGCAGAAAAGGATTTCGAGAATTTCGGAGCTCCCATCGCGGCCCAACTCTTGATCGGTAAGAAGAGTAAATCGTCCAGGAGTACCGATCGCTGGCACACGCAAAATTCGGGCTTTTGGTTCCGACCGATGGTTCCCAAAATTCCTGAAAGCAATTCGTTCTTGTCTAGTGAGCAAGGATTTTGATCTGTCCTCAAATGTCAAAAGCGTAGTGGGCTCTCTCTCCGGGAGAGTCTTTGGAGCCCCTTCCTCAAGGCCTGTGAGGAACCATCTCTTGAATACGTCCATACGCTCCGCCCTCGGCTTCGTCTGTGTTGCGCGCTTTACATCTATAACATCGAAAATGGCTTTCACGATAACCTTTCGTAATTGGTCACACCAAGTAATAGACAGGTGATCCATGCCGGTCCATACGTCAGGAATACCACTTGTAAAGACTGTAAAACCATGGGTTTCTGGGATCAGAGATGTGACGCTGGCATAGTCTGAAGGCACCACAGTATCTAAGCCTCCTCCGGCAATTGACACCAGTGTGACATGCCACAATGGATTATTATTGGCCCATTTTTGAGAATAGGCGTCTCGCCAGAAAGTGTTGATCTGTGAATATAGGTGCACTATGTCGCTGTCGAAGGTTACTGGTGGTCGTGTATGCGGCGCAGACATTGTAATGATCGTATTGACTGAATTCGGTTGGTAGTTCGTTGTCGTCAGAACAGTTCTCGCCACAATACCACCCATTGAGTGACCAATTAGAATTACAGATTGTGGATCAGGTAGATTGCTGTCTCTAGAAGACTTTGCCGGATCATGGTAGAGTGACAATATGTAAGCAATGGCTTCATTGACATAATCGGCTTGATCGATCATAGTCTGTCCATGAAACGCGGCTAGATCCTCGTTAAAATCAAGCGTGAAGAAATCTAGACTGCGTAACCCGGCCTTGAAAGCCGTCTCATCGTGCCGTAGTGTCGACACAAAGTATCTCGATGCTTCAGATGACAGCGATCGGACTTGTTTGTAACTTCCAGCGTTTCCAGGAATGAATAATACTGGGGCGCCTCTCAAGCCAATGTTTTCCTGGTTATATTCGTCTACCCCCTCTTCACGGTAAAGGTATAAACTGTATTTGGTAGCAAAGCGCGTGTGCTCGGTGTCAAATCCAGATAGCTTGATGTACGTCGGGCTCATCATGGACATTCGACATCCATGGGGGTCTATCTGTCGAGTAAAGAAGGATTGGACTATGGTCCACAAGAAAAGAATGGCAGTTGCGGTTGCCGCCAGAACGAGCAGCGAACATGCCCACGGGCTTCGCAGATGATAACGATGAGGGCCTCGCAAATCCACGTTAAGTTCCCTCCTCATCCTTTGCACTTGAAGCGGTATTTCCCTCTTCACCGCAGTTACTGGACTAGGATGCTTCCACGTGCCGGAATTCCGGGCGCGCGGTATCGACTCATCGGATGCCGTCCTTCCCCAATTTTCCGCCGCGCCTAGTCTGTCGGGGAGCGCATTTGTCGCACCTGTACTTTCATCGTGTTTGCGAGGGGGTAAAGTTGCAAATGGGTCGTCGGGTTCATCCTCGATTGGAGATCCCGAAGGGCGCCTCAGCATTTGCGAATTGTTGGGGATGTCCCATTCAATTCCATTCGAGTATCTCGTTCAGACAATGATTAGGGTCTGCCCGCGTCAAAGATAGTCGTACAAGGAGAAGGAGTGGACGAGCAGCCCTTTGTTGTTGGCAGGAGTTGAGGGAGATGAAAGACTCTTGTTTTCGAGGAAGTGGTGGGATTGGTCGCACTGGAGATGGAGTTGGGCAAAGTACGGTACGGGTATGGTGTGCTCCGTACAATCAAAACCGAGAGGTTCTTTGTCGCAGTTCGAAAGGGGAAAGGGAGGTCCGCGTATTGGAGCTTTGGGGGTGGGAGAGGGGGAAATAGAGACAATTGCTTGTTTTAACGACAGACTACAGGCACAATCAGGGAAGTATTGGCGGGTAAGCCCTGGCTAGCCTCTTTTCTAGTGGAAGGCGCTATTCAACATGCCCGTCGTCGACCGCCTAGAGCCTGGCAAGTCCTAACCGGCTACGTGTAATTACTGTACCTAAAGAAAGAAACTGCTAACCAAATGCAAGGCAATGTACTACTGTACTACCTAGGTACGATACGGTATATTGTATTCCTGCTTTTCCCACGCCTGCCCATGCAACGGTATCATCATTTGTCGCCCGAAACCAATGCTGAACAGATCAGGATGTCTTCTTCCACAGTCCTGACGACTCTGGTTCTCAGCCAAGTCTTTGAGGTCCCAGGAAGGTTACAGTAGGAGTGCAGGGGGTCAACAGTAGGTAGTTGACGTGTATCTCCAGCATGTTCCGTGGCGCAGACCAAGCTTTGAAACACGAGGGCACATCTCATGCGGCAGGGAATATAGTTTTGGGAGGTGTTTACCTCATACAATACAGTACTGTATCACACGGTTTGGGAAATGGTTGTTTGCTGACAGCTGAGTTTACTTACGGTATGGAATCATTGAAATGTGCTGTTTTTGTACGGTACTTTCCTCACCCTATTCTGCTTTTGAGAAGTTGTCTTGGCGCCCCAATGTGGGCACTGAACACCGACAACACTCCAGTTGATAAACGCAAAGTGAAGCTCAACGCGATCATAAGACGAGAATACATCCAAATGAGCAAGCATCAGTTGTATGTGCAATCTCATGAACATAGAAGCCCAGCTTGTTGGCTATCTTGACAACTGTTTGAGAGATCTGGTGTCAGCTTGGTGCATGGTGCTGAAACGGGAATTCCGAAAGCAAACAATTAGCTGAAAGGATTTCTGCGGTGAAGCGACAGCGATTTCATATATCACAATTGCTCGCTAAGTACAACCTTCGTGCTCAGCATCCAATCTATGTTAACCATTGACTCATGGAGGACAGCTTTTGACATACTCGTAACCATGTCATCGAGTCTTTCAGATGCGATCCACCAATCCCTTGTCAAAAGCACACCATGATCGCCGATCTTCTTAGTGTAGTTCATCGATGTCGACGAGATCTTCAAATGATAACTGCTTCTTGTATCTCTCTTCTTGGGAAGCTGGAAGATTCAATTTGAAGGGGATCGACTGGATCCCACTGCGAGTTTCCTTCCCTGCCATTAGAGTCGAGGGTGCAGTAGATATCTGCCGATCTATGACCTGCTGTGGTGATAGTCTGATACGAAGCTTGGTTCATCGCGTGTGGCATCATTTATATGACCTTGTGGGGGTTCAAGACCGACATCTGCGGACAATGGCTGCTGTCTGTGTCGTCGTTCTCTGAGGATTGCGCTCAGCTCATTAGCTCGTTTGTGGCAGTACATGGGGTCAATACACTGTCCAGTGTAAGATCTGTATGCTTCTGCAACAGCCGGCCACTTTGCTACATCATCAATGTGTCTGACCGCCTTGATGAGGTATTGGTCCGATCTTGTGATTACCGTATGCGAAGCCTTTGGAATTGCTGTGGACATCGCCCCCGAATTCGATCGTTGAAGCTCCGTTGGTGACATTGACGTGGCCATTGTATGCATAGCTGCAGGCACGCTGCATCCCCCAAGTCTCAATGGATTGCCCTGAAAACTTGGACTGGATGGCCATGCTGTACACTTGGATCCGTCCTCAATACGTATTTCGGACTGCTCGCGCTGCCGCCCTAGTTGCTCAGTACACGTCTTCAGATTGGGTCGGTACGGAGGTCGCGGACTGTCATCAGCAAGAGGAGAAGCTTGCATCATCGGAAATCTCGATGGTAGCTCTGCAGAACGGTTGGGTAGAGGCGCACCGTCTGCTGTTGTCGAGTACGGTTGATATTCAAGAACTCGTGGATCAATCGTTCCTGCAACCGGATTAAAAAGCCTAGGATTCTTGGTAATATGGCCTGCTGCTAGCAAGGGGTTCTTAACGTCTTGTTGAGACACATTCTCGCGAACCACTGTGTTGTTGCCATTGTCTTCTTCTTCCAAAGACCCGCCTATGATCATCTGGCCTCGCTTTCTTCTCTTAGGATCTCTAGAGACCTTTCCAGCCTAATTCCCAGATTACGTTAGCTATTGCTGATTGGATCTGCGATTAATGGCTCTGGGCGTACATATAAAAGCTGCACTTGGGTTTGTTGAGAGTTAACCTGAAAGAGGGATCATGTTCTCAAAAGACAGAGCGCAATCGCAGCAAGAAGGTACTTACTCTCTGATTACTTATCGGGCTGCTTCCATCTTGAGCCGCTTCCGACCTAGTTATAGATGTGCTAGCATCTTCCATGATGTGAGCAATCAAGCCTGTTTTTGCAAGAAGTTCAGGACTATTGAGCCACCTAGAATCGGGGCAAGATCAGAAAGCTTGAATAGGCTCTACCTTGAGGATAGAACCTTGACCAAAGACGTTGAAGAAATCGAGATCGACTCCGAGTGAACCCGAGGGCTTAGTATGAAAACGATGCTTGTACAGAGTACAAAGATAATGACTCTGTCTAGAGAATCCAGGTTATGGAGATGCGGAGGACGAAGAATGACTGAAAGACTCGAAGCAGCCTTTCGAGACCAGCAATATTTGAAAGATCAAATTAAAACTATCATTGTTCCGCAATTGATGCGACACAAGAGCACGGTGCAGAACATTCATGAGTAAGCCGTGGAAGAAGTGTCATGTTTACTGATGCGAAAGGGCTTTTGCGCGTCTGCCAAAATGTCAACAGATGGACACGCTTTAGCAAATAATCACACGAGAGAAGCTGACTCTGTTGGACGACAATTGATGAAGATGACCTTTTGTTTTTGGTGAAACTAATGATCAGGGCTCAGCATTGACACATGGTCCTCTAACCCATCCAATAGATCAGCGATGGCCATAGGGAGGAGCCCCCTATTGCATCTCATCTCGTAACGACTTAATCTTCCTCAAGAAAGGACTTCAATGACCTAACAGCGAACGCATCAAAAGCAAAACAAGTAATTCAATATTCTCATACCCCAGCTTCAACACTAATATTATTATCGAAAAGTATATCAATAAGAAAAGGTGCACTATGGGTCGAGGAGTCATAACCAGCAGTTTTTTCCGCAAGCCTGTGAGACCTTAACGCCAGCCATATTCCTCAAAGAGACTCAAATAACAGCTTGAAGGATCCCGTACCATCATCATCAACCAATTCGGATGGTGTACGATTCATCTCAAACTCAGGTAAGTACTCGCAGCCATCGCATTTGCTTCCTTTCTCCTCCTTTGTTGTTCCTCCAATTTCGCCTTTGTCTTCGGGTTCTGTGATTCTGCTGTTGTTCCCTCTGATGGTTTTCCATTCTTTGTTGGCTTCTTCCTTAACAGAGTCTTTAATGAAGACATGGTGCTCGTCGAGCGAATTGATGCTGTGTCATCTCCATAGAGTGTTCTCTCGTCATCGGTGTGACGGGACATGGTTGCTGTGGAGTTTTTGGTAGTATCGCTGCCTGTTGGTCTTGTAGTCGACGAGCTCAAGTTGTTGTAATAAGTCATATCTTGGAGGTCTTTGAGGAGCGACGAACGAGCTTGAGCGCTTGTGTATGAGCTGGCTCCGTAAATTGCCTGGATGGAGGTTTTAATTTGTGTTCTGGAGAAGGTTGCCAGCGAGGAAACGAAAGATGGAGGCGTGAACAACTGAAAATGTATGAAAGGAGAATTAAGGGAAAGAGATGGGAAGCCATACCACGTTTGTATATGTTGACATGATATATATGGCTCTTATCACAAGCTTGTATCCGGATTGGGAATGAGTCAGGTGTCAGGTGTCAGCCTCGGAGGGCGTCGGGGTTGCCTGTCAAACTCGGTTGTGGAATCCTGTTGAGTGCCCTGCAGTAGGCGAGTATTCAGCAATTTTATATCAGGCTCCGAGCTCGGATATACGTGACAGCACGTTTGGGGACAATTCAAGGTCTTTCCGTATACTATCGAGTGTCAGGAGATCTGGGCTATCATGGTTGTTTCGAGACTGGGACGGGTGCCTTGGATACATTTATACCCCTTGGATGACTGACACGAGGCTACAGGATTAAAAAGCTTACGCATAATATTCCTTGGACTATTGAACTCCTTCTTTCTTATTGAAGAAGGAGTTCAGACGGGATGACTCCGACATCTACCATATTTTGACTCCTATGCGGTTGAATGTGGATGCCTGCTTAGTAAATGTGAATTGAACGCCTTAGTTACCTCTGTCCTGGGTCAGCTAATGTAAGCCTCCAAAAGCCAAAGGTCCAATGCTCACGTTGTCCCATTCTTGTTCTTGTATGGGGTCGAATTGGACTGCTATTAATTACCCCGCCACCCAATGCTAGGAGAGGAACTCCTTGTCCTTTTCTCTTGACTTCCTCGTATCAAAACCCTGTTTCTTGCCGGCATTGAGTACTATAAAATTCAATACTGGTGGCAGTACCGGCCATGTGCCTGATTTGAGGGAGAACTTGATTATATGGAGCTGGTGAGACTCAAGGGGGCCTAGAACGATGAGGCCATGCCTGAAAAGGAAATACGTTCGTGTCTTCCAACGCAACGGATGAGTCAATTTCCAGGCTCCCATGAGTCTTTCATCAGCCACAAGATCCTTCTGAGCCTTACCGCCAACAATAAACATCACCATCTTCTCCAAGTGCGATGACGACCAGCCTTCTCTTGCTCTGCCGCCGGCCATTCACTAGGTTGCCCGCAAATTACGAATTCCGCATCATCCATTTGGAGGCCACTATCGATCGGATTTGTGAGCCGAGGCAAATGAGGATCATAAGATGTAATTCAGTACACTACTGTATGTGCGCGTAACATCCTCCCCTTCAGAACCGAAGTGATTCGGACCAGTCGAACTCGGCATTATGAGAGTTTTGCTGGATGTTAGATCTACTCCGCTCGCGGCCATAGCCTGCGCCGAGTGCACGGAGTTAAACGGACTAGTTCATCAATAATTTCTTGAGTTATTGGTATCTTCGGAGTAAGTACATTCTGCCTTTGTTGTACACTAAATCACTTGTTCTTGGGTAAGAAACGCCGGTATCGATGGGATCATCGTTCAGATGAGGCGATGACGGCCCATGACACCCAATGCTGTCGCATTCACCTACCGGTGAAGCTTTGTCTGTGCTGAACAGGCTCGATGGAAAGGGATCGACTGCTTGTCCACATCGTTAGCCAAGGATTTGTCTTTTCGGTTGATGATGGAGCAATCTGATTTGACCTCTATATTGGCTTGTACTGTCTACAATGACATTCCAGACATCTAATTCCTGCTGAATGGGTTGCGCCAACCGTTTCTTGACATCGACAGCTAAATCCTCGCACTTATCCCAAGGCCAGTAAGACGTGATCCTTATTTGAGCTCTTAAACAAGGTCAACGCATCCTCCTTGTAATCATTACCGAATTTGGGAAATATTGCGAGGCTGGTGGACTTGTTCATCATACAAAGCAATACTATTATAGGACAGGCCTGGTCTACTACCATGGATATCTTCTTCGACTTCCTATATCACTCAACCTGTAGCTGCCTCTCGACACGAAAGCCGGCAATGAACCAACACTCAAGAAGTCCACTAAGTATACGAGCTCTCTGCACTTTCAAGATGGCAAGGTTTGTGATGCTACTCTTGCAATTCATGTAGAAGGCGGTGCTTCTGTACTATCATTCTGGAGCTGAGATCCTAGAATATATGGACCCCAGGTAAGCGCTCCTGAGAAGGCATATTACTCAAAATCCTCGATGGCCTTTTTCCATAGCACGCCCAGAATTGTCAGTATCGCCTGATCCGGTAATACATACCTGGGTTCTTTGGATACGGGCATGCTGTATGATCAAGATCAGTAGTCCAAGGATCAGGTGAGATGAGATGAGAAGCCTCATGAGGAAATATGGGTCGATCTCGCTCAGTCTAACAAGATCCTCATCCACCCATTTCGTAACCGGCAGGGATATTAGAGAAAAAGCTTACACAGCTGACATGAAACCATAGATGCACTCCAGAGTATACCTGGCTCTGGATACTCCACATTTCTCTTTCACCACCCCGGTACTCTGTAAACTGATAACGTTCTTATCGTGATCGCCAAGACTCTGATAGATACGATTATCGACCTTCAAATACCAATTTTTTCCAACAACCACACCCATCTAACACAACAATTACTAAGCGCAACCCCACATCCGACAATCTTCACAAGTCGTACAAGATGGGTCGTGAACGTCAAAAGAAGAAGAATAGGTCCTCGGTCAGCAAAGTGAAAGCTACACCGAGGGGGCGCACAAAGACTGGCCGGAAGAAAATTGATTTTATGGGTAATGAGATAATAGCACAGAATTGGTGCGGTTCTTCCCTCTTCAAGCTCTCCTGATCTTGCGCTGATATTACTTCAGGGATCGTTCCTTAACGCTTCAACAAAATTATAAACGACTTGGTCTGTCCTCGAGTTTAAATGCTCCCACCGGAGGCGTCGAAAAGAAAGCAGCGAAATCAGCAACCGCTGAAGACACAGGCGCATATATCGATCCCTTATCAATCAACCCCGGAGGAAAGGTCAAAAAGCTTCTCAAGCCCACTGAAGCCCGTGTTGAGCGAGACCCAGAGACTGGGAAAATCCTACGAGTGATTTCGAGCAACAACGAGAAACCCAATCCACTTAATGATCCGCTTAATGACCTTTCTTCTCCCGAACCCGAGGACGTCGTTTCCAAATCAGCAACATCTAAAGGAGTTATTCAAGAGTTAGAAGCGCAGGCAAGAGCTGAAGAGGCACAGCTTCTCAAAGAAAAACGTCCAAGGCAGCAGAGCAAGAGGGAAGAAGAGTGGTTAGAGCGTCTTGTTGAAGCGCATGGCGACAATTATAAGGCTATGTTCCGCGACAGGAAACTCAACCCAATGCAACAGAGCGAAGGGGATATTAAGCGGAGAGTCGAGAAATGGGCCCAGAAACATGGCGTGAATTGAAGCAACAAGAACACCGTTCTGCTTTCGAAAAATGCCTTTTGAAGACTTTATTAGCCGGTAAACAGCGAACCGATGTAAGGCGCAGCAAATATGCCAGCCTCAAGTTGCCACACCATTCTATCGAATATAGTACATCAGCATTGTCACGTCTATTATGTGCCAACGACAGCCGAGACACAATTTCTGCTATCTCGGGTCCAACAACCCTTGAAACGCCATAGCCTTTACGAACTCGGCACCAAACCCTGATCTTCATTTCGTATAGATGATGAACTGATCGTGAGATCTAGCTCTCCACCAGATATCCTCCTTCTAAGGTCTCCTTCAGCAGAAGCTTGACTCAGGGACTAGAGACCCCCGATCCCTACTCGATGAAATGACCAGAACAGATCACGCCCATTGAAGTATTCCTCATGATGTCATGATACAACCTCTCAGATATTACAATTTGCTCTGGTTCCTCTAGTCTTCTCAGCTATCACACGAGCAAACGAATCTTAGGTCAAGAAAAAGAAACGATTGAACAACCTCCGAAATGAGGGAAAGGCAGCGTTCATAGTAAATGCCATATAACATTATCTTTTCATGTATCGAGTCGGAGGGCTTCTTTTACAGTGTAATATAACCCATCTCCCAAGATAACCTATAGCTAAGAGAAGCCGAATCTTTAAGCCTTCTATCTTTTCCGGACACCTTGATGCTCCTAAGTATCCACATCGTCTTCATCTTGTTCTGAATTTTCCTCGGTCCTTTACTCGTCGCCTTTCATGTTTGATTTCGGAGTCATTTTTCGTGATCTCTTAACGAACGACCTAATTGGTAGACCTTGAAATTGACTCATTCATTTTCACTGATCTCGTTCGCTTCTCAAGTCCAGGAGATTGCCAACATGATAGCGGCGCCAACTCCCATAGCCAAGAATTGTAATCCTGTCTTCTTCAATTCTTTGCCCTTGTTTGGACCCGTCTCGAGTAACTCAGGAATCACCGCTACCGTACCCACGTACAAGAAAGTACCTGCCGTGAATGGTAACAACATGTCCCCCCAACTTAGACTAGTGCCCCATATACCGGGGATTTTTGGTCCGCTGTTATAACTTGAATTGGTGTTGCTACTCCCTCCCATTTCTTGAACTGCTACGCCGATGCATGTTCCCAGAACCGCACCCAAAGCGGTGACGAATTGCATCCCCATGGCCCATTTTTTGGGCAGACCACCTTGAATGAGAAGAGCGAAATCGCCGACTTCATGTGGAATCTCGTGGAAGAAGACTGCCATTGTTGTTGTGGCGCCTAGGGTAGGTGACGAGTAGAATGAGGATGACAAGGCAAGTCCATCCGTTATGTTGTGAGTGAAATCGGCTATGATGTTGAGGTACGAGGAGAGTTTTATGGATGTTGAGGTCTCCGAAGTATTGGTTGGAGGGGTTGGAAGGGGTTTGTCGAGAGCGGGTTCTGCAGCCTTTCGCCTCTTAAGGTCGCCATTGGGTGAGCCAGCGGAAGAGCCAGTTGAGACAGCAGTAGAGTCCTCTTCATGAGAATGTGAGTGGCCGTGCTCGTGAGTATGACCCTCCCCGCCTGTTGCAATACGCAGACCTTTGTCCATAGCGACAAATGTTAGAAATCCCACCATGATCCCAACGCCGAGCAGGAGGTTGCGATTCGGCTCAATCATGACAAAACGGACTTCGCCCTCTGCGACTTCGTCGAGGAATATTTCGGGCAGTAGGTGGAACAATGTGTCACCGAGCAATCCACCCACGGCAAAGGCAACCATTATAGTCAAAGACGAGGGGTCGATGTTTGGTGGGCATAGCGCGAGAAGGAAATTCGGCGGGCCAGAGATGTAGAGGGTCGCAAGGAATGCGTTGATGGCGGGGGAAGAGGAGGGGAAGAGCACTGCAAAGAGCTTTGCAGTCCATGAAGCTCCTGAAGGCGTGTTCTCATGCTTGTATTTTGCCAATGACTGTACGAAGGAGCATTCCTAGCAGCTGGTCAGCTGGTATATTCAGAGAGACGTGAAAGGGTAATAAACCTGAAGCTTGTCCTCGATCTCATCCTTACCAAGCTCACCGACGGACTTATCATACTTAGCTGACAGGAATTCGGCCCCAACTGTCGCAGCACAAGCGCATATGACAGTTAAGAATATGAAATTCTTTGATTTACCTCGTCGGCCAAGCATCCTTACTACGCTGTTTTATGCGACGACTGAGGTGGATTGTCAAGGAAGTAGGACCTCTAAGTGCGGGAGTACCTGCATCGGGTCAATACAGTACAGTACATGGGATCTTTATCCGGTGGGGCGCTAGGCTAGGAGCTTCCTCCAGTTTTATGTACAATCCGGTATAACGTTACATGAAATATACTTGTTATGCTTGTAGACCTTAACGACTCGATCAGGGGCAAAACTCTGACAACATGGCTGTCCTTGACATGACTGGCGAAGCTGTCGTTGTTCCCGAGAACTCTTCCACTGAGTTTAGTTCATATATGCCTATTTTTCCATCGCCGTTTGACAATACTACACCCAAACCCCACCTCATAGCACAAGGAGCAGAATCACACCTCTATCGCACGAGCTACCTATTCCCTTCGCAATCGGCCGCACTCAAAGTCCGGCCCTCAAAACCCTATAGACATCGTGTCCTGGATCAGCGGTTGACTAAGCAACGAATATTAGCTGAAGCAAGAGTCTTGTTAAAGCTCAAAAGAGAAGGTTACAAAAATGTTCCTGGAGTGTACGCTTTGGATTGGACGAGCGACGGCGCACGGGGTGCGGCGTGGTTGTTAATGGAATGGATAGAAGGCGTTACTCTCAAGGAAGGGATGCTACGATGGGAGAGAGCATGTAAGGAACAGAACTTACCAGCCGGTGATGCTATGGCAGAGCAAAAGGCACGAGCTGCGTTAAGGAGGGTCGGTGTCGCCATAGCAAAACTTCACGCCAGTGGAGTGATCCATGGAGATCTGACCAGCAGCAATATTATGATGAAGCCACGCACCATTACTTCACAGCAGACCAATGGCGATCACAGTGATGTAGCACCAGGGATTGAGCTAGACGGTGAAGTCATACTTATTGATTTTGGACTCGCACAGCAGACGGTACAGGAAGAGGACCGCGCTGTCGACCTTTACGTTCTTGAAAAGGCTTTTGGGTCTACGCATCCAAAGCAGGAGGATATGTTCGATTTGGAAGTACTTCGAAACGGTTATGCAAAGGTTGATCAGACGGGGTTTTCAGGGGCCAAAGTTGTTTTAAAACGCTTGGAAGATGTCAGGATGCGAGGACGGAAGAGGAGCATGATAGGATGATGGGCCCCAATCATGTGGGCATACAACTGGAAGTATCTAAGTCTACCGCCTGGATCACCATCTCGATGTAACCGCCGTTTCAACACCATAATTCCACTGGCGTGACACGACCGCAGCCGAAAAGATGCGCCAATCATGAGGACCGGCACGGCGGCCTAGGAAGCATTGGCGATCTTATTCACAGCAGCACATAAACGCTCGGCGATAAATTTGAAGGCTGGAATAGACGACGGGAGGACCTGGACATCGTTCTGTGAAGTTTTTTGACCCTTGGAAAATAAACATTCGCGAGACACCGCGCTATGGACCGAGAAGAGGCAACTACTTAGTACTCTTATTATCATCGTGCCTGGATGCATTCGCCAACCTGCGCTACAGCGAAATACCCCTTATTTTCTATCACACCACGGTCCTTGACTACTGCCGTGTATTTTATCACCCATTGCGGCTCAACATCTCCTTTGACGCTCTCGCCATTTTCAGCATCACCGTTGGCAAGTATGCCTGCTCCTTGCTTGCCAGAACCTAGCAATTCTCTTGTCGTGCCTTGCGGAAGGATGTCCGTGGTGTCATTGTGCGTAAGAAGCTGAATGCCTTCTTGCTTCGCGTACAGTATCAATGATTTTGGAACAACACAACAATCCTTGACGTTGATCTGATCAACGGAAGGCTTGATCTTTGTCTCTGGCAGAAATTTGGCCAATTTGTCAGAGCTGAACTCTGCAACCCCGAGTTGTGCTATCACACCATCTTCATGGAGTTTTTCAATGGTCTTCCACGTTGTGACCATTGTCTCCATAGGATCGGCAACTTCATTTCTTTCACTGTCCTCTGATGACACCTCTTCCTCGCCATCATCATCTGCGTCGAAGCTTACACCGGGAAACGAGACTATGAGAAGGTCGATTGACGAAACTGCCAATTCTTTGAGGACGAGCGAGATCGCCTCTCTAGTATGTGCGCACCTTCTCAAGGCGGGAATATTCGGGAGGTAAAATAGCTTGCATGTGATATCATATGATTCTCTTGGCTCAGTTAACGGTGTGGGTTGATGCGATGGTATGTAAAGAGTATCGTCTTCGGTGCTGGTCCAGGTCTTATAACTCGATCGCGTGGCTGTGACATTACTGTTGGTAGACGATCCGGGGCTGTTGCCCGTCGTCCGAGATATTTGAGATACCTCAAAATTCGAGCGTAATGAATTGATCAATTCGATATTTGATTTTTGGTTATAAGGCTTCCGTATCACGGACGGTCCTCCATTCATAATATTTCTGTACTATATTAGTAATGGGCAGATCGAGGAGAGCACAGTGCGGCGCATACGACGTAGACAGAGTGAGCTTCATGGCGCCCTACCTCTCATCTGAGGCTCACACTAGCAGCTCACGAGATGTACGAGTCGTAAGTCTATAATGGGTACTTCAGCATCAACAACGCAACATGATTCAGGGTGCACATCCCATGAATTGGTTCGCTGCGGGGATTTCCTTCGGAGGGGCAGATGTCTCCCCAAGTGCCCCAAGATTCTTATTGGACCCTCCGCAACAAATTATGTAGCCACCATTCTCTCTCTACCACCGCTAGGCACCCCGACGCAAGCTGTGCGGTCTGCCATCAACATGGCAATCAAGTAAGAATTTCTCAAAGAAGAATGTTCCTCAATCCATGCTGACTTTATAGCTATCTCATTCTATTATCGAGGCAGGGCAAAGTGGTAAGTGTACTTTGTCCCGTGGCCCACCCAAGCATCTTTCGACCTGAAGCTTACCACACAACTCCTTCCACAGCGTCTTGCCAAATGGTTCACAACGTTGTCCCCAAGAGAAAAAGCCAAGATCATCAAAGATGTCAGTCAACTCGTCCTCTCGAGGCGCACTAAGATGTGCAATTTCCTGGAATACAAAGGTCGGTAGCTCTGATGGGTTCTTTCTGATGCTACATCATTCAAGTCTGTGGCGCCAAAATATTGGATGGGCACTGATCAAATCGCAAAACAGACAGCAAGGTAGTCTATCGAAGATATGCCTCTCTATTCTTCATTGCCGGCTGTGCATCCACCGACAACGAGCTGATCACACTCGAGATTGTCCATCGATATGTCGAGCAAATGGACAAATATTACGGGAATGTGTGCGAATTAGATATCATTTTCAATTTTCAAAAAGCATACTTCATACTTGACGAGTTATTACTTGCTGGAGAAATGCAAGAGAGTAGCAAGAAGAACGTTTTGAGGTGCATATCACAGCAGGACAGCCTCGAAGATATGGAGGTAAGACATTATCGTCCTTTTCAAGATCAATTTTTCTTTTGCCCTTTCTCCGTGTTGTCGAAACGCCGTATACAGTCTTTTAAGACTACTCCCATTTCCTACGGCGCCTTTATCGATCAGGCACCACTAGAGTGTTCCAACTTGCGTGTCGCCTTCCGAAATGTTTGAAGTCGACTTTGATCGCTTTACATGTGTTTAGCTAATACCTATACCTTCAGGTTGAGGAGGAGGTCACAAGGATCATGTGATTGCTATGAGAGCACCTTTCCCTTTTCCATACTACAATCTTTGAAAGGCTAGAACTTTCTTCGACCTGCATTTTCCCAAGGCTATCTTGACAAAAAAGCATGGTGTACTGGAGATTGACATTTTTATTGCTGCAGGAACTTGACCCATTGATGAAACATCTGGGTGTCGAAGACTAAGAATATTTGGCGAATGTTTGGCGTCTGGAGTGCAGTTTGAAGTCCTCATCGATGGGAAGCGTCCCGGGGAACATGGAAACAGCGATACATGGCTTTAGGCGAGTAAGGGAGCAAATGTTCACCACAAGATTTTATCACATATCCAACATGACTTTGCTGATTCGAATTTCTGAAGCTTTCTACTTTGTGATATTCACAGCCAATCACACTTTTTCCTTGCAGGGCGTGGTCAAGGACTATACGCAATTCTGCTTGGCTATGCACTTCATATGATGTGTGGTTGTATGTTGTTCTTACATCATTGAACACATGACATGGTAGCGTTTCTTTCGATATGCGGCCCTATTTGTCCTTTGCTATGCTGTCCATCTCATTCTGTCAATTCCCCTATCCTAACGCAAACACCTGACGCCTGTTCTCATCCGTGCGCCCTCTTGTTTGTTATCGATACTGCACGTGTGTCGGACGCTTTACCAAATCCGGTCAATATCTCCACCTCCCCATTTCAGCGTTGGATAACCTCATCGCAACACCTCTCGTTGTCAACTTCATCCATCAATTCCGGCTCATATGGCACCTGTAATGTCTTCTATAACCTGCTAGACGTTTATCGTCTAGCTTTTTGTATCCCTTGAGAGTTGTCCCTGCAGCCAGCTTGGGCATCTCTTACCGTGATCACTTAGCTTACTCAGGTTATCGCAAACACCGATCGCAAACAAAGGACGCCTGGTGTGACCGCCTCATCGCGTCAACTTCTTGCGCTGTCCTTGGACCTGTCACAAATTTTATCTCCATTACTCGGAACCCCGACATAAATTCTGCTACGCGGTTTGAAGAACCTGCCACGTTCCGTTAGTCACACTTGTCTGCGACGATTGAATGTATGAAAGTCATCATAGTCCAGATATCTGAAAATGAAGGTAAGCAGCCAATCATCCACCCAAGGAAGCGTGGAATATATTCTGAATCACATTGCTAACACATCACACAGTTCCTACCACACCGCGACTTCGATGAGGTGACGAGCACCCTCAACTTCGACACAGCCGATTGTCACGTAATCGGTGGCTGCGACCTCTATACGACCAAGGCTGCTGGTTCCGATAAGAAACTCTACAAAAACATCGAGAACGGACTTGAAGCACAACATGATGCGCTACTCAGATTTTCTAATTCACTCTCACCACCACAAGCTTCTATGGCCGCAGCGTCATTGAATCTTTCGCGCTCAAGCCCATTTGGTCCACTCAGCGAGATTTCCAGTCGGCGCACATACGCATATCTCATCGCCACCCTAAATGCGAGCCATCCTGACTACGACTTTTCTCATCTACTCCGCCCATCCGATTTCAAGCGCGAATCAAACTTGCGCGCTGTAATGAACAGTGTCGACACAACATTGTACAATCTTAGACCTCGACCTTCTGCCGCCTCGTTCGCATTGCCAGGCCTCACACCTGCGTCAGCCTGTCCACCATCTGCGCATCATGCTTGGGGTCCACAGATGTGGCGCCTAATCGACAGTCAGATGTCACTCAAGGAATGTAGCATTTATCGCTATGCGCCAGAAGAGGATATATTTGAAGGGGAAGACGAAGGAGCAGTCTGGTCACTCAACTACTTCTTCTTCAATAAACAGAGGAAACGAGTCTGTTACCTCTACCTCCGTGGCATAAGCATCCTCTCCCATTCTCCACCACCGCGGACCCCACTTCGAAAGAAAAGATTCTTCGTCGACGATGACTCTGAAGGATGGCGAACCCCTGACTCACTTGGTGCCAAGAAACGAGCTAGATATTGGCTTGGTGATCGTGACGGAGTTGAACTGATCACTCACCCCATCGAGGATGATGACGACGATCATAGTGGTGGCTTTTCTGCATCAGCTGAAGCAGACAAAGTCATCGTCACGATCGAGGAATCCGACGAAGAGTCTGAAGGAAGCCCAATCTTTCCACGCTCATCAAAGAAGAAGCAGCCACTTGTGGATGAACACGATAATTATATACTCAGTGATGATGAAGAACGGAGCAGAGGAACCAGGAGCAGGAGTAAGAGTACTGTGAGGGGGGTCAGCGAAGAAATCGCTGCAATAATGGAGGTTTAATCCATTTGGCTGAAGGGTTATCCGAATTGATTAGTGTGTTCGAGATGTCCTCGGATATCCTTGAACCGACTCAACGCTCCTACCAATCGTCGTCCTCATTTTTGTCAGCTCGCATTTCACCACTCACAGATTACGCTCTCAAATTGCACGTACCCAACCCTTGTCGATATTATCGGTGTCGTCCCGCTTTCGGCATTTTGGTTTCTGCGTTTGATACAGCTCTCGACTCCAATTTTCCGACTATTGTCCATTAATTTGTACTGGCGAACCGTTCCATTCATCCTCCAACGCATGCCCAAACACTATGAAGTGTACAGCATGGAATTGAATAAAGTGGACAGTCCTTAACAGAATGCAAAACAGAAGACAATAGGACTCACAGTACATATCACGCCAGGTGTCATGATCGTGATTATGGTCACGATCATGGCTTCAATTTGTCTTTTAAAACTCTCTGCACGGAAATGGAAGGCAAAGAGTGTTGAATCCAATAGCACATTTCATTTCAGATCGACAGGATGGGACAAGGTAGGTTGGGCCAGGCTAGGGTAGGATATAGCGGTTTCTGTCCGGTCATGAATGAAACGGCGTAACAAGGAAGGATGGATGGAAGGAAGGAAGGAATTCAATGGATGGAACGGCGTTATTTTGCATTGTATTCCTTTTCTTATGAATTGTAAATAAGGTACCCCTTTGACTTACTTAGTCTCAATTCTTGAATGACATCACGTACATAGTTATACATGTACCTTTCAGAATCCAATCTCAATGAATTTTAATTTCATATTTACCATCATTCATGACCTAGTCGATTCAACTCTGATAAGATGTGAGATTACAGTATATTACTCATATCCAGTACACACATTTCCACTTATATAAATAACATACAGTATATGAATAAAATAAAATAAAAGATAAATTCTTCTTCCTCATTCCTTCTCAGTCTACTTATTTAAGATAGATGATTTGAGAGGGACAGTGCATGCAAATGTGCAATGCACAACGACAATATATGTAGAAACGCACCGACAGAGACTGTAATGATCCACCATCAATCAATCACCCACAAAAACATCGATTGAGTCTATTAGCCCTGCCTTCATTTTGAACGGCGCTTTTTTTCTTTCCCTCTTCGAGGCCATGTGAAAGACAATACATGGCTCACTTCCAATCAAACTCATTTCCTCCCTGGCATGTCTTTGTTTTGGGGTATATCGTTAACAAGATTTTGACAGTAAAATAAAATAAAATTGCAAGTATGTTCAAGTCCGCCTTTATGCTTCCCTAGGTTGTGCTCGATAAGCTAGAAAGAGGGATTTAGCGCCGGTATGCTATGCTATCCGCTGTACATGATAAATGTGGAGCGTCATTCAAAGTAGCTTTATCGTGACTTCTGCAGCCGAATAAGCTTGGTCCGGCATGCTTGATTAATGCCTACTTACCAGACTGGTGACAGCTGCTGCAGTGGCCAGGTCAGGCTTGTTACTCGCTGATCTCTGTCCTGTTGCGACTCGCGGCAGAGCAGATCCTGTGGCCAATGGTGCAGCATGAGAGGCTCGCTTATTCATGGATGATGTCTGTGGAGTGTTCAGGGTTGACTGTCGCCTTTGAGTGGTGGGTTTCGCCGGCGATGTGGTAGTGTTATCAACACCGCGAATGGTGCTTCCGTTTTTAAAACTAGTTGCCGGAGGTTGTGGTAGTGGGCGTGTGGCACCCGAAGTTGCACTTGAATTCATACGCTTGACTGGAGATGCAGTGGCAACTGCTCTGGTACGCGTAGGTTTGAAGCCAGTTATGAATTCGTGATTTGCTGCTTCCTGAGGTGGCATTCGCCTTGCAGGGTCCCATCGTAAGCACCGACTAATGAAGTCCAGGAATGCCTCGTCGTCACATTTTAGTACTTGTCGTAGATCTTTGGAGCTAGGACGTCGTCTTCGGCCCTTGGAGGAAACTGTCAACCTTGGCTTGCCCATCGAGTCGAAGAAAAGCTTCTTCCGTGTACTTTTCTCGATAAGATGCTTTTCTGGCGGTCCAAAGATCTCCATGATACAAGCAAGCTGTTCCTGTTCATTTTCTCCGGGGAATATAGGGTAGCCGGTGTAAAGCTCTGCGAGAATACATCCAAGACTCCACATGTCTATAGGCATGCCATAGGACATTCCAAGTATTACCTCTGGAGAGCGATAGAAACGCGATTGAATATAAGTGTATACCTTCTCGTTTTCAAAACAGCTTGAGCCAAAATCAATCACTTTGATCTCCGAGTGTATCGGATGGACGAGAAGAATATTCTCCGGTTTCAGGTCACAATGGATGACCTTGTGGGCTTGAAGAAGCAGTAGACTCCCAAGCATCTGTTTGGTAAACCTTCTGATGAGTTTCAAAGAGAAGCCGCGGAAGTCATGGGCCTTGATGAATTCATACAAATTCATTCCCAGAAGATCAGTGGAGATGCACAAATGGCCTCTGAAGTAGAAGTTCTGATCGAAGTTCACACAACTATGGTGGTTTTCTGGGTCCCATTCTCTGAGCTTCTGCAATATGTTCACCTCGACCAGAGCTTGCTGGTGAAAGCGCTTTTTGTTCCGGATGATCTTGACAGCGACCAGAATACCAGTCTTGTGATCGATGCAACGGACGACTTGCCCGAAACTACCTTTCCCGAGTATGTCCACAACCTCGTAGCGATAGGCAAGGTGATCGCCAATGACTATGTTATAGTCTCCCCTGTCATCATCGTAGCCGAAATTAGACGCAGAGACGTTCAAATCGCCAACATGTTTCCTGGCTGTCCGGGTCCCTGTGAAATACACGTCCTTATAATCGACGATCTCACCTCGTTCAAAGATGTTGAGACTGTAAGCTTGTAGGGCTTGCGGTGGGGATATTCGCTCTCTCGGTGCAGCTCTATCACGAAGCGCATCAAGCTCCCTAGCGGCGACTTCGAAATCCTTTCGTTTGGAAGCTAGCTTCTTCATCTCTTCTTCGGCAACGAGATCATCCCGATCGAGCCCAGAATCCAAGGTCCGTGGCAGGAGTGAGGAAGGTTTTGGCGGAGCCGTCTGCACAGGCAGGAATAGAGACGACGTTCGATTAGGATGTCCGTTGAAGGACCTTGATGAATCCGTCGATCGTCTGGGTTCGACCTTCAAGAAGGACTCGGTGCTCATATTAGTTTCCTTAGGTCCCGTGCTCAAGGTTGCGCTCGCAGCGGACGACTTTCTCCTGGACTTGAGATACGACGGTTTAGCGGGTTGCTGGGCGCTTTGGGGTGCGAGATTGCTCCATGTAGCAGATGCGGGCATCTTGGGTGGTGGCATGTTGTCATACTTTATTGCTTCATTGGAGGGTTTGTCGGCAGTCTGCGATTTCGAGGTACTTCGTCTTCGGTTTAAGCTGAGCTTGCGTCGGATCGTGGAGGTCGAAAAAGATGACTGAGAATCGTTCTGGTTGACGGGTTCTTCTTTCGTTGCTTTAGCGCTCATACTAGGAGCACGTGGACCATTGACTTTGTTGGCAACAAATGGCCTGGTAAATTCTCCGCTCAGTTTGGGCTGCATATAGGCTGGGAACTCTCCGCTGCTCTTGGGGAGTGAAGAAGACACAAAGGGTGATATATTTCGGTTTCCAAGATTTGGAGGATCAAAATTATATGGCAGGTTCGTGCTGGAACTGCTTTCGGCGCGGAAGAGCGCTTCTGACCTTAAGGTGAAGTGTGAGCTACTGCTCCGTAGCATCGACTTTGGTGCGGTTTCATTGTCATGGCTGGCCTTGAAAAAACTAGCCTTCGACGCAGTCATTGGCGTACTGGGGGTTTTTGTATGATATTGCCTAAGGGGAGGTGTTTGTGTGCCTTCTGGTACATTGTATGATGTATCTTCGAAAGATCTTATCTTTGCAGCTGTAGGCGTGCTGAGCGGTAATAGATTCAGTGGAGGGAGTCTCAAAGGCTGTAGATTCTTCTTCCCCATATTAGCTGTATTTTTAGGTCTTGGTTCGTTGTCTGGAACCAAGGATGACTTCCGAGACGAGTTCATGCTGTCTGTAGGCGTATGCGTAGATTGTCCGGACAGTGTTTCAGCGGGGCTGTCCAGAGCAGCTGCGTCTGTCGTCAACAAATTGGAGGATCTTGCGGAGAAGAACGGTTGTTCTACATCGCTCTGGGGCGATTCAAAAGCTTTCGGTATTGCAGGAACAGGGGGGACCTCTTCGCTGAGGCCCCCAAACGGCAAACTTTCCAGACGTGGTTTTGGAGTAGTTAACCTGGAAGTTGATGCACTCTGAGGAATTCGTGGCAAGACAGGACCAACAGAATTCCTCATCGAGTTGTAGCTCGTACTCGAAGATAATGATTGCCCAGAACTATATGATTTGCGATAGTGGTCAGGGGTAGTCCTCGATGAAGATGGCGTTGCACTTTTTGGTGCATGAGCAGGCGATTGAGCAAACGTCCGAGGTGGTGGCGGTGGCATTGGCTCAGGTTGAGGGGTTGACGGGGTTTGAGGTGATAAATTCAGGTTCGGCATGGAGGGCATTGATGGGGGCATCATAGACATTCGCTTCATTCTGCGAGCGTCTGTCGGGCTTATTGTTCTTGCGCCGAGTCCAGAAGCATGAGGCATCATAGACGCTCTCTTGGCCGAAGTCGACGGCGAACCTGGACGACTAGTGGCTGATTTTCCAGGAGTACGGCCGGAGCCAGTGGACGGTGATCGTCGGTGTTCCGGCGTTTTAGATGGTGATAATAACGCTTCCGCTGCGATCCTCGGGGAAGGCTGTAGAGACTTGACCCTAGCTGCCTTTTTCTCTGCATTGGTTACATCTTGCTGCCCCTCACTTGCCTTACTTGCGGAACGGATTGTGAGGATCGTAGGCTGCTTCTTGTCTTGTCCAATCTTCTTAGTAACACTTTGACGTCTCGGAGGAGCCGGGTTCTCTATCACTTCTGGAGGAACGAAAGTACCTGGGCCAATTGACTTTCTCGGCTTGACTGGTGCGTTACTGCTACCAAAAGAACTTGGCGGAAATTGACTCTGGCGCCGCCCCCGGGCAGAGGATCCGCTTGCAGGCATAGCCTCTGACTTCGAGGGTTGTCGGCTGACCGAACTTGAAGCGTTACCCTGCCGTTGTACCAATGAGCCTGTCCTTCCTATAATTGAGGCGCCAGAAGTTTTCCTGGTCGTGTTTGTGACTGGCGCAGGAATTGACGTTTGTGGCAGGTTTTGTGCGTTCTCATTCGAGGGTTGGATAGCATGTCCTGGCAACGGGAAAGAGCTTAGGTGAGGGGATGTGGAAATAATGCTTTCGTGGAAATCATCGAAATTGACGGGAGGAAGGAAGCTCTCGGTCACATTATCTTGATCATCCTTCCCCTGGGGTTTGGCGTTCGTAATTGATGCAAAAGAAAAACGTGAAATATTGTTAATGGAATCAGAGCGTTGTAGGGGGGTAGATGTGGTCGTGGCACTGGCGTTTGTATTTGCTGATGTATTGGGATTTGTTACATTGCTAAAATCACGGTCAATGCTTGTACGACCCATCTCATATCGTGGCAGGTCCAACGTACCGCTTGCCTGTGTTGTGTAAAGGTCTTGGCCCATTAGGAATCGACGACTGCCGTCGCCTTGCAGCCCTAGCTTCAGTATTGGTGGGAATACCAGCGGTCAGCGCGGATACTGAAGATTTCTTGTCTGCGCTTATGGTAACTGTTGATGCGCTCTTTGGCACTCGTTTCCTAGCCGGTCCATCTGTTGTCACGGAATCCTCTGTCAGTACTGCACTTGCGCTCGTCTGAACCTTAGGGAATGAAGCTGCCAACATACCACCCGAGTCCCATTCATCATTACGAGACGATGCCGACGACCTGGAGATATTTGACTCTGCTCGCCGCCCTCTTGCGTTCGCACCTGTGGGCTGGGCAGCAGCTTTCGTCGGCATGGCTGTTGTTCGAGTACCCTGCTCTTGCGACCTCTATTCACCAGCCATGAGATAATGGTCTTCCCGGGTCAACAGCGCATTGGGTCACTCCCCGTTGCGACCAGACTGACAACTGCGACGTGTTGTCACCGCAGGGAACCTTTGCACACACAGTGAATGTCGAATAGGAAAAATCGCGACCTCATGATCGGGTCATGTTGTTCAGCGTGACCCGCAAAACCGGAGGTCCCAAGTAGTTGTGGCTGTGGCTCACAGATCAATAAACAGTGTTGCCGTGAGAAAGCAATGAGTCTGAAACGAGCACAACGATAACAGTGTTGTTCTAAGAGAGTTGAATGGTCTGATATTGTCGAGGTGGTGAAATAGGAGCCGTGAAGTTGACTTACCGCAGATACTACTATGGACTATGGTACTGTTCCATACGTAATGTACAATGATTATTATTACCATCTGGGTATGGTTTAGGTATGTTGGTACAGTAGGTACGGTACCTAACGCCTTCTTTTGGACAGGCTAAAGGGAATGGTGTGCCGTAGCGAGTGCAGTTGGGCCGTTTTAGCTTGCGGGTAAACCAAGGCCAATACCGTGGGTGGGGAGAAAGACACGAGCCCATTCATCAAAAGAAGAGTCAATCACTACGGCAGCCAACCATGGTACATACTGAATTGAGTTTAGAGAGGGGAAATGTACAGTACAGTACATCAGCGTCCTCGTCAGGGCACAGGCACCTTAAGTTGAACTACTCTTTACCCCCTGATTGGGTCCCATGCACGCTCTGTGAGGCGATCGACCCAAGTATGTACCTGTACCTGGACCTGTCCCTATACAGAGGTATGTCCAGTACTCAGAGTTTCTAATCAGAATCACATTTAATACAGAGGACAAAGTTGTCCTGTATTTTCATTGCAATAATTAATTACACACCTACACCTATAAACCAGGTACTCAGAGTAATCCCATTCCCAAGGTACAGTACTGTATTCTGTATGACACAAGTACTACTATGTACCTCTACCAGGGACAACAACAACAACGAAACTCACCCACACAGACACAGCCTCCCCCTCAAAAGAAAGAAGAAAAGATCAAAATGACTTTCCTTGCAGCAGGGAATACCCGGTCACTTCCATCATCTCATTTGCTTGTTGGAGTAGTCGCTGGCTTTGATCTCTGCTGCTTGTAGTGAGAGGCTGATGTGGACGATCAGGGGCAGAGATCGCCGTTTTGATGGGGAGAGGGTCTCAAAAACAAAAAATACTATCATACGGTATCAGCAAATCTAGAGTGTGGCTCTCTCTCTCTCTCTCTCTCTCTGTGCAGGCATAATTAATTACCATTTTCACAATGGGTTTCAGTACCACCACAAACATGTGCTTCAATAATGAAAAGGTAACTTATTTATTATTCCTGATCAATCTGAAATCAGATTGGCGCTTGTCGATGAGTTGATTCGCTTTTCGTTGTTTTGCATATCTCTACTACGTAAGATTCCGTGACAGGGATAATGAACTGTTCCCCTATAGGAGCCCCTCTGATATATCAACAACATTCCAGCCGCTATTCCACAAGACAGCAACACGCAATGGCCTCGAGCTAGGTGACAGCCACAGTCATCTATCCTTACATGGTGACACAAGTCAACCTCCACATGTTTGCTGTCTTGACTTGAGCTATGGAGTGCTTTTGATTTTCGATTGAATTCTGCAACCCTTGTAATCGATGTCAGTTTCCAAGATGACCGCTTTCATTTCCTCCAGGGTGGGAATGCATTTATGTGTCTGAGTTCTGCAACCAATACAACGGCCTAGAAACAATGTCATATTGTTGACGTCCATGTCTGATTTCTTTTTGCATACGACAGATGTAGGGATTGCATGATATTTGCTTTGTCGCTAAAGAAAAGCAAGCGATGTTGACACCATACAACCCCATGTTGTGGTTAAAAGTAACCAAAGCCCTATCCGTCCAACTGCCAATCCCACTCGCCAATCCTTCCTAATTGCATGACTGGTACTGTACCTGTACATTCCTACTCTGTATGTTGGCCAACCATGGGGTATGGTACGGTACAGTACTGTATACGGTAATGCATTGCCAAGCCTCGGGTTCACGTGCTCAATCACCAGGAGAAGACTATCAACCACCTCTAACTTCTCCAGAACTCATTCAGCGTGAGACAAATCTGCACTACTTTAGTCTGCAAGAGTATGGCAGGATGGATGAGTATACAGCCGATGCGTTTGTAAACCGGGATGATCCCATACCTGTACTCACCGTCACTGCCGATGACGATGCTGCATCTACCTCGGAACTAGATGCATCCGTAGACGAAGACAGAGGCCAACGGCTGAGACAAACATTGTCCGGTTCGAAGCTGAGGGAAAAGGCTCAACAGTACGCATCAGAGTACAGTGACTATGCCGGGGGCAAGCAGTCAATCCAAGATCGTCTTTTTGCACGGTATATCTAGCTATGTCATGCTGTCTACGGGTAACTAAATGCTGACTTCTGTTCAGGTTGTTGCAACAGCTCATACCAGGCGAGGAACCCGAACACGTTGCAGAGGGCCCGGTTGATAGGAGATCCTCTCAATATGTCCGAAGGCCTGCTTTCAGCTTACCACTGATGACGAATAATTTTCGAAAATTCAACGCAAGGTACAGCCGCTCTTTCAATCGCTGCCCCTCATAGCCAGATCCTGACGCAGAATCCTAGGATCGGTATCGTGTTCGTCTTCCAAAATCGTCTCATCCGTCTCTTCACATGGAGAGTACCGACGCATACCTTGTCCTTCCTTGCCGTCTACACTTTCGTCTGCTTAAATCCCTCCCTACTTGTAGTCGTCCCTTTATCTGTCCTATTACTTTTTATCATGGTACCCGCATTTCTAGCAAGACATCCACCACCACCTCCAGCCGCTTCGACATCGTCAACGACACCCTATTCTTACTATGGCCCAGCTCTTGCTCCGGCCCCGACCATCAAACCAGCATCGGAAACATCAAAAGACTTTTTCCGCAACATGCGTGATCTCCAAAACAGTATGGCTGACTTCTCCATGCTCCATGATACTCTCGTCGCATGGATTGCTCCACCGACAAACTTTAGCAATGAGGTTCTGTCATCGCAAATCTATTTCTACCTGTCCATTGCTACAGTCATTCTCTTCATCGCTGCCAACACTTTGCCATGGCGTCTGATCGCTTTGGTAGCTGGTCATTGCCTTGTAATTTCTGGGCATCCCATGGCTCAAAATTGGCTTCAAAAAGCACAAGACCGAGTGATCACAGTCTCAACAACCCCAAAACGAGAGGCAAATTCCAATCTTTTTGGCTACCCGTTGCCCGCATCACTTTCTGCTCTTCCACCCCTCCTTCAAGATCTCTCTGCAATTGCCCTTGATTCATCAGCAGAGATGCGAGAAGTAGAAATATTCGAATTACAACATCGGCCTTTGACCCCTCCTAGATCCGATACTCTGGAAGAGTGGACTCACCAGTTGTATACATCCAGTCCTTACGACCCACTCTCCCCCGCACGGATCTCCGGAGACCGACCCAAAGGAACGCGCTTCTTCGAAGATGTTCAGCCACCCAAGGGTTGGGTATGGCATACGAAAAAATGGGAACTCGACCTCGAGGCACGAGAATGGGTCACTGAAAGGCTCATCACCGGCGTCGAGTTTGATGTTTCCGCAGCTGGAGTCGGTGGCGAAGAATTTGGAGGTTGGGTCTGGGACTTACCTCCTCTGCGCAAAGAAGGATTTGATGATGACGATGACATATGGCTGGCTTATGGAGGTGGGACCGATGACATTCATGGCGGCGGTGGCGCGACCAAAGCGCAGAAGAAAGGGAAAAAGCAATTGGAGATGCAAAGGAAAGCCAGGGAAGAGAGAAGACAAAAGGATTGGGAAGAGGCTAGATATCTGGGTCGAACAGGGGAGTGGAGACGACGACGGTGGGTCAGAGTCGTCAAGAGAGTTGGCTTGTCTGGTGAGGACCTCCAGAGTAACCAAGAAGGTGGTAGTGGAGGCAAGACGGCAAAAGGCAAGTGACAAGTCACAATGAAGCACATCTTGTTCCTATTGTCCTTTGCTGTTGCACCACCAGTCCTCGTGCATGACTCCCCACAGCATATCCCTCCTAGTCACACAGTCGAAGATATTGCTCCCCGCGTCGCAAGAGCCTCAGCAAAGGGAAGTACACACTCAGTTCCTGGGGTGCTTCATCACCCTCAGCCCAGACTCCGAACACATCTTGAACACCCATCCTCTCCAAAAAAAAAATTTTGCTATGACCCCCAACACGAACAACATACCCATCGCTTAAGCGTCACTGTTCCTTCGAACGGCAGAACTAATATGTTATCCGATTTCCAAGATACAGATCTCTTCCTCTGCGACTGTGCCGTATGTTCAGTGTGTAAAGGAATTAATCCTTTCAATCCAAGTGCTACGAGCGACAAGACATGGTCAAAGTAGGAGTACGGCGATGTATTCTGAGCACTAGGTTCATAGTTTTCGAATTGATGCGAAGACATGAGATGGTACTTGGTTCTCCAGCGCAGAGCGGGTGAATAGAGCGATCTGGGCTATAGCCTCTTGTCCCAGAGATAGCCCTTAGAAACATGACTTATGCTTGAGGTTATTACGATGGCCTAGTTTAAGCCGGACTTCAAGTTCGAATAGGAATCGCTGACTTTACAATTGCCCTCATAAGTTGCTTGAAACTGCCAACGGTTTGGCCCTGTTTACCTATGTTTCACGGACTCCTTCCACCTCTTGAATTTCAACTTCGCCTTGAAGGGCGGTAGCAAAGCCATACCAACAGCAAGGGTACTCGGCCTTTCCAGTAATTTCTCAAGATCATATTTCATGAGTATATACTCCATGGAGGTCTTAATCGGCATCAATACGAAGAAACGACCTGTTAAGCATGCCGATGGGCCCCAAGGGTTGAATACACTCTGCTCCTTGCTGTTCAGCCCTGGCGCGCACCTTCTAACTTCGAACTTTCTTGGTCTGTGGCTTCACGTAGCTTTGCAAATGGAAAAGGTTTGAAGGTCTCTGGTCCGAGCTTCATATCATACGGTTTTCTGCCCTGGAATGGTTACCTCGATTGTTCACTGAAGAAAGTCGTCGTACCTGCAGCCCAAACCGGCGTCGCTACCAAGCTCTTAGAGACATCGGTCAACATCCGGCCTTAGGTTGCTGAGGACGGAAGTTGCTAGCATGGGGAGAAGAGTATTTATCTCCCTTATCAACTTCGTGCTGATGAATTGATGACGAATCAGCCTACCGTCATCCTCGACTCTTGTATCTATCAGTGTTCAGTCGAGCTGGAATGCATCTCTCAACTGGGCCATAGTAGTCACTACGGAATCCGGCTGATCCAGATACATACCACGCGATCTCTGTCAAAGGGGCAATTACAACATGACCCAATTCAGCAATCGATAAATGGCACAGCTAGCTTTGAAACAGATATGCCTACAATATGGCCGTACTGACGTCCTATCATAACACATCGAGGAAGGGTTTAAGTTATGGAAGCTGTTGTTCATCGGATCAGAGGTGCGAGTGAAAGAATAGCTTTGGGGTATTCGAAAAAAGAGAATGATATGGACATAATGAATCTTTAGGATACCAACATATAGAGAATTCTCTTTCATAGATATCCAGAGGGAATAGAAGGGCAGAATTTTATTCTGAAATGAAAAGAAAAAGCCACTGAGATACTGATCAATTTAATCTTACAGAACCTTAGACAGCCAAAGGATAACCAAGTCGAAATATATAGATCCAAAAAGACAGAAAAATGACAAGGCCATATTGTAGGC
>LCWF01000017.1:56855-97268 GCA_001006345.1 Phaeomoniella chlamydospora | reverse complement strand
ATTGATAAGTTTAAGTAATACCTAACTACATAACTACATTATAGTTATTATATTATATGAAATGAGATGAGATGAGAGCAATGGGATCGATCAGCAGCATAATTGTTTTGGGCTTTTTTTGATATCCACAGAAGAAGGAAAAGAAAAAAGAGATCATTCGGTTTCGATTCGTATACTAAGTATGATATATAGTCAATTAGAACATATTGTGTAGCTGTAGGATAGACGAGGTGAATTCTGGTGGAGGGGTTTAAATATATCGCACTTTCTTGATCCATCGGATTCCCATTCCATTCGGTCATATTTCCAATGAATTCCAACTCTACAGGGTATTATGCCAAAGAATATGTCTTTCCAATAGCTGTTGGACGTTAAAAGTATAGCTCTTTCCCCTTGCTGACTGACGGACTGTTTCGCTTGTTTCATTCCTTTTCCACACACGTTTCTTTTCCCAATGTGAATGACCGCTACTATAAGCTAGAACGCAATGAGGGGTTGGGCATAGGTAGGCAAGTTGATAGGTAAGTAGTCGATGAACGTTTTCGGGATGAGAAGACGAGTGCTCCCATGGTATTCGAAGATTGTTCCATGCTTTTGGTGGCATTTCCAATGATGATGATCGTTGTTTAACAGCACTCCTCTGCACATTCACAGCAGTCGGCGCAACATTCGCAACCTTCTTCACAAACAAAACAACAGCAGAGAGCTGCAAGACTGTTTGAAGAACAAGATCAGTTTCGTTTGGAGGTAAGAAGACATATTCCGGTCGGAATCGCAGAAAATGGAACTTGGGAAGGCGTTCTTCCTCGGGTGAGATCAAATAAAGGAATTCGCTTACCAGGCACCCAAACATCCTCTACTCTTGCGCTCTTTTACGACAACTTGTTGAGGAGGACCTTGTTGGTATTGCATCTGTGAAGGTGGATTGTTAGTCAACATTCGTCCGAGAATTGGGCAGAAACAAGAAAGAGAGTAAGCAGGCATATGCGCATTGGCTGCTGTTGGTCATGTGTGGTGTCTGCGCTGATAGCGACAATTCGCTGACAACACAGGGTCACGGCTGTTCTCGCAAACACCATAAGTTTGAATTGACCAAATGCGCAAATGGCTTTCTTGTATCGGTTGCCAAAATAAAAAGGAACATACCGGAGGACCTTGTTGATAGTAACCGCCACCTTGGGGAGGGCCATAGTTGCCATAGCTATAGAGTGGTCAAGTCAGTCAATGCGATCTGGGGTCAACAGAGGACACAGTCCAATTGCGATCCTGGAAACCTGTCCGAACAATGATAGCGACATGGCTCTCAACTTCGTTCAGGATGTTCAGATGTTCAGATGCCCAGACGCATCCAATCGCAAAGATGCGGATAAAGATTGAAGGCCAAGACAACTTACGCTTGCTGAGGTTGTTGTGGACCTCCACCGTAATAACCTTGGTTTGACATGGCGAAGAGATGTGGAAGGGTTTAATTTATGGACTTCAGAGGTGAGAATGCGCTTGTTTTGACTGCAGAAAGAATTCGGATTGAGCCTCGAATCCCCAAAGGTTTTCGACAGAGTAAAAAGAAAAAAAAAACCCCGATGTTTCGGTGTTGATGTGGAATGACTGATGATCAGGAGGAGACCACGATTTAACTGTCAGTTAAAAAGGTAACGTACAGTATGATGATGATAATGTTCTTATTGAGGCAGGGTAGGGCAGGGCAGGACAAGGGAAGATCAGAGAAAAGAAAAAGTGGAGTGATTACAAGTTGTACTGTAATGGGGGCAAAACTCCCAACTACAATACCATCGGAGTACTTCCTATCTGTAATTACCTGGTAGTCTTGTAATACCCAACCCTACCAGTTACATAGTACTACTATGTATTTATCCTGTTATTTTTGTAATTACCCCGTAATCCTCATGATTGCATTTCCTGTAACCGATGATGTGGCAGATTATTATTCCGGGGAACGGGAAGGGGTTTGCCTGTCAGCATAAAAATCAAATCAAGCTTTTTCTTCTTCTTAGGCGTCCCTTCGATTTGGTACAGTACAGTAATTACCTACATATAGATATAGTATCGTCATCAGTTCCCACCGGCCAGTCAGTCGGCCGGCTAATCGTATAAGCAGTAATTAAAACAGCCCGTTCTGATTTCGGGACCAACCGAATTCTTACTATGTACTTCGGTAGAAGGCCAAGTAGGTGAATACTTCAATAGTCAATGAATGGGGATGAATGATGAGTAAACAAATGAAATCAAATGTGATGGATGGGATGGAGAGGCATAGATGACCACATACAAAGCAATGTACAGGATGAAATCACGAAGACGGTTTCATACTCTGAGGACCAAGTAATTACATATATGGAAAGGAAGGTCCTGCAGGTATTCCGTATTCCCAGAGCATGGCCGGTGTTCAATCCGAGATGATCAGACACCTAATTAAATCCTTTCATCCCCGGCCCAGCCAGTCCAATCAAGCCTCTCTCTCCCTTTCCAATAATCAATTAATTACACTGCCACAATTTAACCGACCGAAAGAGATCACCAGACAATCAATCCAGCCCACAAACGAAAAAAAAAGGTGATGGTCTACACTAGAACTTGGAATGTGCCTTGTAAATTAGAAAAGATGAATGACTTGAGGCGCAGCAAATGGGTTGTGAGCTCAGCTGATTGATTGATTGACTGACGGATAGAAAGGGTTGGCAGGCTAAGCTTTGGGGGGGGAGGGAAGGGGCAAGGTAAGCTTTTGGGTGGCCGAAAGTTTCGTTATTGTTGGGTTGATCCAAGTTACAGTAAGATTAGGTAATTCATTGTTAATTACGCAAAGTTCTGGGTTGGCTGGAGTGGCTTGGTGGGCGGTGTATGGGAAACTGGTGGGTAGGTAATTAGGTAGGTAGGAAGGTAGGTGCTACAGTACTTAGCTGTGTTGACAATGCAGCATCTTAAGATGATTACCTGTGGTACAGGTATTCATTAATATTGCGACCACCGTTAGAATCTGCGATATTTGCAAAGGTGAACTCAACTTGTATAATATATGCATCGATGAATAAATGCATGTACAACAATAATAAAAAATATGTACAGTGGTTTCATATACATGAACCAGAAGTCGTGATTGCAAGCGATGGCAATACACAGGTAAAAAAAAATTATATACATCAAAAGACCAGAGTCGTAACGGTCATCCTACAACCATACCCTGGTACACAGCCCGCTGTAGATGGTTGCAACAGTGAAAAACACATCGCTAATACAAGATGACATCCCGCAAGAAGCGATAGAGAACAATAATCAAAAGGGTAACGAAGAAGTGGAACTAAGCCTCTTGAGACCTTGTGTCGAGGAGGATCGAGTATAGAAGGGAGAGGAAGCAAGAGGAAAGGTTATGAAAAGTCTCCGCCGTCGAAGCTGAGCTCGGTGGGGTAGCCCCGATCCAGATATGCGTGCATGCTCATTTGGTCAAAGGTTGCATGGTTCTGGGAGTCGAAAAAATGGGCCAGTTGGTCGGCTGGCATCGGCATGGCTTGATATCGAGGAACATCCGACTCGGCGCCCAAGCCATTGATATCGTCATTGGCTTGGAGCATGTAGGACGGATGTGAACCCCAGTGGATGGTGATATCGGCCTGGGATTCCGACTCGGCTTCGGTGGTGGCGTCGACGGTATGGATCACTTCGGTTGCTGAGCCGGAGTTGTTGGGGCTGTCACCCTCCGGTTCGACCTCTTCCTCGATCTCCTTCATCCAATTTCTCAGCTCATCCATGGGAGGATCGTCACCCCCGCCCTTGCCGCCTCTTTTCTCACTGGGCTTTCCCCGGCCACCCCGACCCTTCTTGCACGGATGGAAATGGGTGCGACGAAGATGTGCAGCAGCATTATAGTTAGCCCCGTACGTCTTTCCCCGGCGGCATGCCTTGCAGTTGGCGAGAAAGGTGCCGTTCGGATCTTTCTCCTTGCACACCCAAACCTTCCGTTTCGTCGAGTGCATGCGGTCCATATGGCGACGAAGCTCGTGCTCCCCATGAAAGCCTTCCGGTTGGTCGTTACATTTGTTGCAGAAGGTCTTGGGTTTCGCAGGACGTTGAAACTTGGTCTTCGGGATCTGTGCGACTTCTTTGACTTTGCCGTCTTCGGATGACAACCGAACCATACGCGCTGGTGGCGGAACGGTCTGCTTTTGCACTTTAGGAGCGATCAGACGAGAGGACTGAGCGATTTGCTCTTGAGCACGTCTAGAGGCACGGCTTTTGACAAGAGGAACAGACGACAATGATCCACTGCTCAACTGAGTAGGGGAAGGATCCGACGAAACGCACGATGAGAAAGAGGTATCGAAAGACGAGCTAGAAGGGAACATAGGTACTTGAGGAGAAGAAGTATAAGGAGACTCTGGAGAAAAGGGATTGATAGGAAAGGTAGCGGAAATGAAATCAACATCATGAGGCTTTTGACACTCGTCACCAAGCGATGACCCTTCTGAAAAACTCTTAGAAAATGAGGCATTCGAAGTTAGACGCAGCATGTCCAAAGGACTGCAGATCATTTCATTTGTCGACGAATGACTCATTGGCTCACTTGACAGAGTTGAGGCTCTAGTCATGGCCTCGCTGACAGCTGTGCTTGGGACGCCGAGCTGTTCGTATTGCTCCATGTCGGGCGTCGAGTTTGGGTACAGCATTGTCTGCTGCATGGAGGCACCGGTGTCTACGAGGGTGACGGAAGGAACAACTGACCCTGGTTGAGAGCATGGCTCTTCCGGTATCGTCGACAGATACTCCTCAACCGACATATTTCTGACATGGTTGGCAAAATGTCGTGGTCGGTTAGTAGTTGGTGGATAGGATCTATCCGTGGACGATACCGCCGGCTTCCTCAGCGACTCACGGTCGATCTGTGCTGACGGCGACGTTTCATTCGGCTGCGAGATGGCGGGCACTGATGGCGCTGACGCATGTCGACGCATTTCGATCGCGCTATATACGTCAAATTCCTATATGGGGTGTCAGAGTCGCCTCAAACTTTGGCAACGGCAACCCTACCAGCTGTGGGCGCTTTGCAGGCCGAGTAACCGTCGACAGACTTCGTTCCAGGGGTCGTTTTCGACCCGACCCCATCTTTTCGGCCGTTGTCTCTGAGACGGAATCCGAGGGTTCCATCATGGCCGACCACAGGTCACTGCAGTACTCATGCCAGAGACTACGAATCTGTTCCGGGGTCAGATGGGCATTCTGGGCCCAGAAGACATCTCGGAACGCGAGCGTTGCGCTCATTAGACTTTCGAAGTGGGTGGTCGTCATGATGAAGGGTGATGCCTGTGCAGGTAGGTCTGTTGGCAGGTGGAAAGTCAACGCTCACAAGAGTGGAGGATCTGCAATCAGGGTGAGAAACCATCTTTTCTCTTGGATATCGGCAGCAGCAGATGTGACTATACCTGTGAAGTAGTAGCAACGCGAGAATAATTAATTACGAAGTGATCGTCGAAGAAGAGTGAAGCGACCAGGTGTTCTAGATACAAATGAAGATAACACAGGACGGTGAAGCATGGAATGGAGAGGAGAAAGGGAAAGTCTCGCTTGGGATATTGAGGGCTTTCTATAAGTGCCCGTTCCAGAATCGCGCTATTCGGGGATGATTGACCGTACTCTCTTATAGGCGGGCACCTGTAGACCGAAAAAGTACAAAAATGGAGTGAAGAGGACGGAGTACCCAGAGTAGGACGAAAGACATGTGTTGGGAATGACATGACAGGTGGGAATGAGGAGGGAGGGCACTTGGGGGGGGAGGGGGGGGGGGGGGGGGGGGGGGGGGGGGGGGGGACAGCTTACATTACTTAGGTATGGTAACGGGCTCGGGAACGGGAGTGAAGGTGTGGACAGGGCCGAAAGTGAAAATTGATTTGGGTTAACTACTTGTGGTTTACTTGGAGTAGTACTACAACTCTGTATGGCACTATGGATCGTTGGGGAGGGCTCCCACGTTCTTAGTTGAGAGGGACTAGACCTGTGAAGGGCGACGATCTTCACGATCTCCAGGACCATTGCCTCGTAAATGAAGACCCAACACGGCCATCCCACGGCTATCCTGGTCGGTAAGAAAGCGTCCGCGGTCTTGGTGCGTGTGAGGGAACATGCTGAATCCTGGATCTTGGTTAGTCTCCTCACTGTTCTCCAATCGGGGGAAATACGGTCAACGCTGAATGGCTGCCTCACTTTGGGGCCCATGAGAGAGGTACTCTGTATTGCAATGACTTGACCACCGAATTCAGAAAAAGGCACTAGGAGTACGCCAGAGTACGCAGACCATGCGTGTGCCTTTCGATCGGCCACATCTTACTGGATAATTCACTAGAAGACAGAAAAGACAGAAAAGAAAGAACTTCGATGCCTACTGCTGGTGCTTCCGTAGTTGGGTGTTTGTTGGTGAGTCAGGCAGATTTGTCCGACCTTTTTGGAAGGATATTAATTACTTCATGCATGCAGTTTCCAACCATTGGTCGGCGGTCAACCATACCTCCAATCATATCGCTCATCACGAGTGATTCGGATATCTTGGAGGAATGACCCCTCCCAAAGAGGCTGTACGCAAGAGAGCAAAGACGCAGGATGTTAAGTTGGTCTCTGTCTACCTACCGTTTCCGATGGCTACGTGTCTCCAGTCAAGTCGAACGGAGACAAGGGAAGGTAGTAGGTAGTACATAGAAGGGATCCATTCCCCGCAGAAGTCCTTTCGAAAAGGCATCCGTTTCTGCACCTTGACACGCATGCATCTCGTGTATAGAGCCGAGTCATGCAGCAAACCGACTCTGTATAGTTGTTGCGTCGCCTATGACTTTGCTGCCCAATGGCAACTGACTGAGCGCCGTATGCCTGCCATTAGATCCCATGGTCATGAAACTTCTCCAGATATGCCAGATACGACGGAAAGCTCCGTGGGGCCACGTGCTTCCGATCTGCCAGTTTGCAGCAGCTGGCTGAGACCGAGGACAGAGTACAGAGTACATGCGACAATATTAGATATGCGCCAGATCTCTGGTACAGCAAAGAGCTACCGCCGGACGATAGAGATCATCGATACTTCGCAGGAATATGTCTATCAGACACGGTCAGATCTATTGTTCGTCATCCGATCTGGGAGACGTTGGCCTCGTGTGACAAGAAACTTCCTGCGCCTCGATTGCCATGCCAGCGAGGTGATGTGAATATGGTTCGGGGCTTAACCGACGCAAATCCCCCTTAGGTCATTGTGAAGACCCCCGGGAGATCCGTCACGGTTGCACGGCCATGAGATGAACTATGAACGTTAGGTGCTGCCTATAGCACGAGCTGAATGCGATGCCAGTACATTGCGCAATTCCTGCAGCAGTACCCGACCAGCCTACTGCACGTAAAGCAGTTCCCATGTTCTCGATGATGTTGGGTCGAATGTTTTTTTTTTACCGATGTGAACAGGGACAGGCGGATTTGCCAACGCATGCGGCTTGTGTACATTGCTATTGCTGATGTAGAATTGTTCGCATGATCTCTGCATGAACAAGCCGTGTCTTACAGCCCTAGAATGTTATGCAAGCGAGTCTGACAAGAACCCTCCTATCACACGCATCTCACTGAGCTTCGCTTCCTTCTCCAAGTGGCATGATCTCGTATACCAACCGATCCTGCCGGTTTCCCTGACGTTCCTAGCGGAGCCGAGGGATGCGCCGACAATTTACTTGTATCAAACCTGTCCACTGGTTCCTTGTTGTTCATGCACGCTCCAGGACCGTCGTAAATGCATCGTTGATGACCCCAGAGGTTTAAAGGATTGAACGCTTCGTCGGAATGCATCTCGTGACCAAACGAGACAAGCGGTGACGGTAGAGCCTAGCCACGATGCACGAAAATGAATCTGGTTTGGAGTGTTGTGACCTCGAGTGCTGGCCTCGGCTGTCCAAAGCAACGTGGACACAAATATAAGATACACCCAGAGAAACCAGCATATGTTGTAACCCATAGCTTTCAAGGAGAATCGGTAAGGATTTGGTAATCTCTGATTCGTAGTGCATTTCCTACCGACGTCACAAGGTAGTTGCTAACGAGCTTGTAACTTTACGAGTCAACAGTGGTTTCGGGAATTCCTGTAGACACGTATCGTTCGCCATCGCCAACAAGAGATCCGACGTTCCTATAGTCCTCAACTATCAAACCTCTGCTGAGCTACGGGCCACGGATTGTAATGTCGCGAGACGAAGGACGCAGAATTTCGTTGGCGCCATGCAGGCTCAGTTATCATTTCTCACGCTTCACCATGATTTGTCAATCGAGGTAATGACGCCTGAACGAATTACATGGATAGTACAATTAGACATGTGCAAACATTCAACAAATAAATTAGCATCGACGGCCACGACAAGCCCAAATCGAGGTGACCGTCTAGAAAATAAAAATGTAAAAGGAACAACGCCTCTAGAAAAGGAATGGATATTGCCACTAATCGAAAAAGACAAAATCAGATATTTCAAGATTGAAAACAGGACACTTTTGATTTCGACACCTTTTGAGAGGACTTTCTCATTGGCCGTTTAGTCTACAAAATCGTAGAATCATAGAGCAGCCAAGTCCAACCACGAGAGGTATTCTGTCTTGAAACACATATCGTTGACCAGGTCTTGATCGTAGGAATCGAATGATGAGATTTCAAACTGCCAGCAACAGCGGCATATAATATTCGTGACCATGTTAACTGATGCAAATCCGCGAGACTCGGGGTTTTCCCGCTTCTAATACTCGTCGATTCAGCGCTATTCTTGTCTATCGACGTCTCAATCTTACCCTCGAATGTTGTAGGACCGGGAAATTATCATGTACCAAGGTCCTCCCTTGCGGTTCCCTTCTAGCAGCTGCTGCATATCGTGACCTGTCCGGAGCTAAGTGTCCCTAATATTTGCTGCAATGGTCTACTATGATGGGCGATCAACTGCCGCAGGAAACAAGATGCTAGCGCAGGTACATGCTAGGAAGTTATCATCTGACAATGCAACATCCAGAAACCTCTTGCAGGACAGGTAAAACTATGTTTCTGCCACGACTAGACCAAGTGATAGTCGACGTGGCCTATGTGCGGCAAAATTGGACGACACTGTGCCATGTTCCATTTGATGGTCACTTAAACGAACGAGCGTTTGGACGAATGGGGTGACGTCAACATTGAGAAATGCCCGGTATGGGATGCTCGATGTTATTGGCGAGATGAAGCAGTAACAAGTTGAGGAAATAGGGATGACAACTGGGCCGAGATTTCTCTGAGTAGGACCACAGAAGATGGGAGGGGGGTCTGTCGCTTCTATCACAGACACTGACATTGACCAATGACAAGGCTTACGCTTAGGTATCGTCCTTCACCATAGACGGGAGGGGATGTGCAATTGATACGGTACCCCGTGTTGATTTTCCGTCGCAACGTCGTTGGTTGTACGTACTCAGAAGAGCGCCAAGTCATCCTTTTGATGTACGATGCAGCCTTGTCCCACATGAGTACTGTATTTAGCACTGTATACTCTGGAGTACTCACAGTATTTGACACGAGGCAGCCATAGTAGGCGGCCATCCATGATCATTTAAGGAGTTTGAATTAAGCCTGAAATTTAGGACGAGACTGACAGACGGCTCGTTTTTGTTCATCAATTCATCGCCTCCGGTACACATTAAGAAGACCAGATTTAAAATTATTTCACCCAGTCCAAAAAGTCGTCGTTAGCATGGCCTGCTAGTTAACCATGCGGAAAAGCGGAAAAAGGAAGCCCAATCCACGTAAAAAGCACGGGGTACAGTGCTGCCTCCGATGCTGTTACTCTGAGTATGAAAGAAGTTGTGTTGGTGGTGTCGTCAGATTGGGTGATGAACACCAAACATTTCCGAAAAGGTGATAGACGCACTAGCCACAGAAATATGAGAAGCCCATCGCCTGTCATGAGGGCGAAATCCTGTTTTTTTTCTGGATCATGGTGGTTTCACGATAAGATTTTCTTTACGCCACAGGCAAGGTCTGTTCGTCATTTGCCTCCACTTGGACCAATGGTTTAGTCGTGGCATTTTCTCCGAAACCTTGGAGAGCAGGGGTCAGCCTTGGGTGCTAATTCCTAACGTTCTTTAGGGCCCACAGAAGGTCGCAAGTGTGATATCATATCATACATGAGTATTCCAAGATTCAGCATGACCATAATTGGGGTTCCATTGCTGACAACTTGGTGTTGAGAGCAAAAAGACCCATCCAAGAGAAAGCGAAAAGACGTGGTCAAGATAAAAGCGATTTGCTGTGTCTTGGGCCTGTTCCGCCGTGGTTTCGATTATCTCCGCGTAGAATTCTGTCACCATCCATAAATAAAGGAGGACAAAGAAACGGGTAACTGGTGCCGGAGACGCGTTACAGAGTAACAAATTCTTGCATCATTCGATCCACATGATGACCTTGGCTTGGCCTGATGGAACTGACGGGTGCTGTACGACAATAGCAGGATGGGTGGTAGGTCTGATAGGAGATGATGTACCTCTAGATCGAAAGCAGCAGTGATTAAACCCCATCGTCCTTCTCTACGCGTGGACTTGTCTCAAACACTCTTCGACGGGAGAGAAAAGTCAATCCATTGACCCTACCCTTTCCTTGGAGGTTGACCGCGGGATGACTTGTAGATTTTGGATTTTCGTGTTTCGAAGTATCCCACGGGAGGATAACGGGAGGCTGGGATGAAGAGCATGACGCACTTGCTGATTTGCTCTCAGACTCTTGAGGACTATTACTCTGTACATGATCATGTAGAGCATTTGGATTGGACCAACATATACATAGTAGTATTGTACAGAGTACTATATCGTGAGATATCACCCGATCAACGACACCCTGCTCAGCTGGAGTTGACGTGCCATGGGCCACATTGGCTACTCAGAGGAGAAGGATTTACCCCCAGCCCCGGGCCATAATACCCTATCGATATGGCATTCCTGGAATTCTGCATACTCTGACTGAGGTTGATGACGCTAATTGTGAGCCAAAGATTCAAGAGGCGGCTGGACTTGCATCCCCTCCCTAGTCGATCGTCGCAAGGTGTGGCGGTTCCGATCAGCTCAGTCCATGGGAATCGCCAAAAAGCCAGAAGGAAAAACCTCTGGACCCCTCCCTGCTCAACTCCACCCCTCCCACTTTCGCGTGCAGGGATCGACCCACCATATCACATCATATTGCTACCTCTCCTTCACACATTTTTGTCCCTTCCCGCAACATCGCATCCAATAAGCGAAGGTATACGCCAGCCCGTCCTGCAGCTTACTCACCTGTACTCTGCAATGTAGCACACAATATGACCCCTGCTCCCGACCATGAGCTCATTGTTTGTCAACTGGCAACATCCAGTAAGGCTTTCGCTTGGTTGGTCGGACTTGCGGCCAGCTCCATTACGATCGTCGATATCGAATTGGCCATCAAATCCGACCATTTCCCATTTCGACCATTGTCTCGTTGGCTGGACAAGACAGCGGCCGATCTTGCCCTACTCTACCCACATTTGTCCAGACCGAATATCGAAGCAATGACGAAAGGAGCTTCGTTCCATGGATACCTTTGCCAGACGGGCAAGCCACACTGAGGCACCAGCTGCCACAGCGAGGGAGCTCCTCATTGATGGTGTTCCAGCCTCAATCCATCGTGACACCCGGTGACGTAGTGACATACCATTTTCTACTTGTTCCTGTCTCTGAATGACGCCCCTGTTCATATATTCTCAGCCGCCTCTACTTTCTATCTCGATTTTCTTCGATTCATAAAAATTTCCTTCCTCCAATCAACACCCAATCGCATACCACTGTACTCAAACCCATCATCCTTTCACGTTGCTCGGATCTGTTATCTGCATTTACGTTGTGACGAATTCCCAGTTCCTCAGTTACAGTCACCATTGTACAATACAACCCCCGTGTATAACTAGAATCGCTTGCTATATATGTCAAGCACCCCACGACATTCGTCTGCCTCATCTTACGCATATTACTCTTTTCCACCAACCCCGTCTCGAGAATCAGTAGGAAGTTCTACTGCTCCAAATTCGCCTGATACTGTAAAATCAGCCAGATCCGCAAAATCTGCAAGATCCTCAGGGGGAAGACCAATCCCTAAACTACGACAAAAATCAGCATCTAGCTCACAGTCTTCGCAATCACAAAAGAGTATGGCCCCAGCACCAGCAGCTGGGAAGACTCCCACCACCCCCACACGCTCTGGTAAGAGCCCAGCCTCTAATATCACTCCAAAGCTCAGTCAAGCAGGCGATTCCGCGCGAAAGCCACCAAAACTCGGCCCCTCTAAAGCTAGTACACCAAAATCGGTATCAAAGGCTACAGAGGGAACAGATTCGCCTAAGCTCCCACCACGACCACAGGCAGCCGAACAAGCCACTGAAGATGTCCAAGGTACAGCCGATGATGCCGAATCTGAAGTAGGAGGAAAGATCGGTATGAAAGACAACGAAGAAGAAGACACCCCTCAAGGAAAGATCAGCCAAGCAAGCGAGACCGAAGCACCAAGCAGTGCGGCAGATACGACTGACCTCTCAGAACGGGCACCAGAGCCTGTAGAGGAGGGAGAAGATACCGTTGAAGGTGCCAAAGATACTGCAGAAAACATTTCTGAAGGCACCGAAACCCCTGATGTTGGTGAAGAGGCCGAAGGTGCCACGGGTAAAGCCACCGGTGCACTTGGTGGCATCGGAAAGAAGGTTACCGATACTGCTGACAAGGCAGCGGATACAGGAAAGAAAACTGCTGGCGGGCTTGCCGAGGGTGATGTCGAAGGTGCAACACAAGGCGCAAAAGAAACCATTCAGGATACTGGCGATGATGTAGAGGAAACAGCCGGAGATGCGAAGGACACCGCCGAAGACACTGCTGGCGATGCAACTGAAACCGCAGAAGGCGCTATTCCCGAGGAAGCCGGTGACGCCGTAGACGGAGCCAAAGACACCACAGAGGGTGCCGCTGACGAAGCTGGCGAAGCTGTTGATGGTGCAAAAGACACTGCAGAAGGTGCCACTGACGAAGCTGGTGAAGCTGTAGATGGTGTCAAGGAAACTGCCGAAGATACGGCCGACCAAGCTGGAGAAGCGGTTGATGAAGCTCAGGATGAACTTCCAGATATCCCCATCGACCTCTCTGTCCTCAAGGGCCTCGAGGTCTCTGAAGAAGGCAAAATAATGGACCAAAATGGCGAACAAATCGGTCAACTAGAAGAAGGTGACTGGGAAGACCTTGTCGGCCAGACCATTGGTGATGATGGAGAAATCCTAGATGAGGATGGAGATGTCATTGGCCGATGTTCAGTCCTTCCCGACAGAGCCCGTGAGCTCTACGAACAAGCACAAGAAGAAGCGAATGAAACTGCTGAAGGTGCCGCTGATCAAGTCCAAGAGTTTACGCCTGACCTCGATATCTTGGACGGTCTTGAAGTTGGTCCCGACGGTAACATCCTAAATGAGGAAGGAGATACTGTTGGTCAAGTGGTGGAAGGAGACCCTCACGATTTTACCGGTTATAAGGTCAACGCCGAGGGAGAAGTTCTCGACGAAGATGGCGATGTCATTGGCCGCGCCAAAACCATACCACAACAAGTCACAGAAAAGGCTGAAGGAGCCGTGGATGAGGCCAAGGATGGTGCTGAGGAAGCTGTCGAAGGAGCTGTTCCGGAAGAACTACAACAGGCTGTCGACGAAGCTGTTGATGCTCTTAAACCAGATCTATCCCTCTTCACCGGCAAGAAACTCAACAAGAAGGGTAAGATTCTTGATGAGGATGGTGAACCTATTGGTCAACTTGCCGAAGGCTATGATCTTGCCAAGTGTGCTGGTAAGCCTATCAATGAAAGTGGTGAAATCCTCGATGAGAATGGCGAAGTCATTGGCAAGGTCGAGGTTGTCGAAGGTGAAGCAGCTGAGAACGCCATGCGAGAGCTGCACCCTGAGCTTGTAGAGCAACTTGAGAAGGCTCAGCAAGAAGCTGAAGAAGCTAAGGATGGTGTCGACGAAGCCAAGGAAGAGGCACCTCTGGAGCTTCCAGACATTTCCGTTCTCGAAGGCCTCAAGGTCAACAAGAAGGGCGAAGTCATCAACGAAGATGGTGACGTTATCGCTAAACTTTCTGAAGGCTACGATGTTGCTCAAAACGCCGGCAAGAAGATCAATGAAAAAGGAGAAGTTCTCGACTCCGAAGGTAATGTCATCGGTAAAGTCGAATTGGTTCCTGAAGCAGCAGAATTGGTTGAGACTGCGGAAGAGACTGGGCCGGAACTTCCACCTCTTTCTATTCTTGACGGATTGAAAGTCAACAAGGCTGGCTTGATCGTCAACGAAAATGGTGACCCAGTCGGCAAACTTATTGAAGGGGATGCCAAGAAACTTTCTAAAATGGGCGTTACTTGTGACGCTGAAGGACGTTTCTGGGACACCAAAGGTAACATCATCGGTCGCGCTGAGACCACTCCCCAGGAAGAGACAGAAGGTGAAGAAGCGCCATTCTCTGGTCTTGAGGGTCTGATCGTCGTCAAGGATGGCTGGGTCGAGGACGAAAACAACAACCGAGTCGGGCAACTTGTCGAGGGAGATGCCAAGAAACTAGTTGGACGTGCTGTTGATGAAGATGGTGACGTGATCGATAAGCGTGGCAATGTTGTTGGACATGCAGAACGCTATGAAGAACCTGAAGAAGAGGAAGCCGAGCCTGAACCAGTTGATCTGTCAGAACTCAAAGGTCTCACCGTCAACAAGCAGGGTAATGTCATCGGTCCACAGGGTGTTCCCATCGGACGTCTCGTAGAAGGAAACCCCAAGGAACTTTCCGGTAGAACAATTGACGAGGAAGGACAAATCTGGAATGATTCCGGCAAAGTCATCGGTCGCTGTGAACTCATCCCAGTTGATGAGCGCGAGGCCAAGCCTGAAGGCATCTTCGGAGGTCTTGAAGGTCTGCATGTCGTTGCCGAAGGCCTGGTTGAGGACGAGGAAGGTAATGTCGTCGGACGAGTGATCGAAGGAGATCCAAAGAAGCTGATCGGCCAAGCCGTTGATGAAGATGGTGAAATTATTGACAAGTATGGCAACGTTAAGGGCCGCTGCGAACCTTACGAGATCCCGGAGGAAGAGGAGCCAGAACCGGAGGACCTCTCGTCACTTGCAGGCAAGATCGTCAACAAACAAGGCAACGTCGTCGATGAACATGGTACCATCTTCGGTCGCATTGCAGAAGGTGATCCAGCCAAGCTTGCCGGTCGCAAGGTCGATGGCGAAGGCAACATCTGGTCTGATGACGGTAAAGTTATCGGTCGCGCTGAGCTCATTCCCGGAGCAGAGCAACAACGTCCTGAAGGTATCTTCAGTGGCTGGGAGAACCTTACCATCGGCAACACCAAGTACCAAGGTGTTGATTACCAGGGAGTTGTCCTCACCCCTGACGGCAAGATTGTTGGCCGTGTCATTGAAGGTGACGCAGAGAAACTCGAGGGCCGCAAAGTCGACGAAGATGGTGACATCCTCGACAAATCAGGAAACGCCATCGGTAAGGCTGAGCGTTGGAAGCCAGAAGAAAAGAAGAAAGAAATTTCCCCAATGGCTGGCCACAAAGTCAACAAAGATGGTGAAGTTCGTGATGAGAACGGCGAACTCATTGGCAAGCTTACTGCCGGCAACTTGAAGACATTGATAGGTAAAGAAGTTGATGAGAATGGCTACGTCGTCGACAATGAGGGTAACAAGATCGGAGAATGCACTCTCATTGAAAATCTCGACGAAGAGGGTCCAACAGAAGAAGAATTAGCGGAACAACGAAAAGCAGAGGAAGATGCTGAGCTCGCCAACAAGATGTCCAACATTCTTCAACAGACCCTCGAGCGAATTGAACCCGTCTGCAAGATGATCACAGAGGCAAGTTTTCAACTTTCTGCTTTCCCCCCCCCCATTGGCTCCCAAACTAACATTACATTCCTCAGCACGTTGAAAAGGCCGATCGCACCCCTCGCGACGAGCTCGATGAAGAACAGCTTGTTCAAGAAGTCAAGCCCCTAATCGAAGAAGGCTCTCGTATCCTCCAAGAATGCAACGGCGCAATCCGCGGTCTCGATCCCGACGGCCGCATCGCTGCCAACGCCAAAGCCCGCGCTGCCAACCGCGAAGCCACACCCGAGGAATACCGACTCGCTGACCTCCTGAAAGAACTTACCACCACCGTCGTCAAGACCATTGATGACGCCAAGAAGAAGATCGCTGACATGCCCCACGCCAAGAAGAAGTTGAATCCTCTCTGGGGTCTTTTGACTGAACCTCTTTTCCAGATCCTCGCCGCAGTTGGTCTCTTGCTCGCCGGTGTCCTCGGTCTCGTAGGGAGATTGCTCTCTGGTCTCGGTCTCGGTGGCTTGGTCAATGGTCTGCTAGGTGGATTGGGCATCGACAAATTGCTCGGTGGTCTGGGTCTGGGGAGCATTGCGGAGAGTCTGGGTTTGGGTGGCGGAAAGAAGAAAAAATAAACCATTCGTTTGAGATGAAACCCGACTTTAGTTATTCGTTCCGTTTCATCTGCAAAAGGCCAATCACGATGGAAGAGAACCCCCTTCTCTTTTTTTTCTCTCGCGGATTGAAAAGTCGTCTTTACGTTTGTAATGTATGGAATGTACTTGCGTTCTGGTTTCTGCTTTTCGGCGATTTCTTTCTTTCATTTATAGCACGCACTTAACTATATAATGTATCACTCTCCTATCTACCTATCTATCTACCTATCTAGCTTTCCATCATTTAAGTGGGTTGGAATGATTAATGACTGTGCACTGTATGTATGTATTTATGTAATTGAACATGCTTTTAAATGAATATCTTGCGTCTCTCGATAATTCATTTGCCTTTGTTGAAACTCCCAGATTGATGTAATGTTGCTTGTATGCAGAGTTGATAATTACTAATTTAGACACTGTGTAATTACGTAGAATGTCTAATAGATAGTGATCCGGAACCTCTTTCTACGTAGGGTGGAAGGGAATGAAGGGAAAGGGTATGATGGGTTTCGTATGTATATCGTATATTGATAAAGTAGTCAATTCGCCAGTCAGTCAATCAGATGCTGGTCACATGCAGACAATTGGAATGCAATAAACGTGGTTTTTCATTATTTTCTCTTTAATCCTGATATTATATTCTTTTGGGGTTGATGTTATGTGATGGCTTTGTGGGGTTTTTGATGTTGGGATTAGGCACATCAGTCTTTGGTTTTGTTGAAGGTTGCATGAAGTCTTGAGACGGGATGTTGAATGTTGTCTATGGTAATGACTTCTCAATGGAGTAATCGGGATGTGCAGGTATTCAAGATGATCGCTTTCCATCAGGGATGGATACTCCATTGGCGGTGTTGCCTGGCTTTTTTGGATACTTGATTGTCAGGCAGTTGATATCGAGGAATGCACAAATCGTGCTGATGGTTTTTATGGCCCAGCTGAAATATGCAACTGCTGCGAACACAAAATAACCTCGGAGATACCAAAGTTCCACGGTCGGGTTAACCGGTCGAAATCCTAGGTATGGTAAATTTCCGACAAACGCGCCACCGACGAGTGGGACGAGTAGCACGGTCCAGTGGGGGAATGGTCGTCTTGTTAGATGGCAAAGGATGATTTTTGTGGTCATACGACCAATGACGAAGGATAAGGTCAAACACATAAGAAGTAGATGGTTGTGTGATAAAATGGTCGAGTACGGCGAGTATAGCCAAGCAAAAACGCTGGTGGTGAATACCATGATAGGAACCCAGTCGTAGAAAACAGGAAGGATCGGGAGTTTCGCTTTCCGTCGTGCTTGAACTACGTTATACACGCAGGCTGGGAGGTGACCGCCAATGAATGCGATTGCCAGCATAGGACCCCAGACATCTCTGAAAGTCATGTCTCCTAGGACACCCACCATGCCGAAGACGTCGGACAGCTGATGCTCCCATATTTGAGGCCCGAACATACCGGAGATGGCCATGATCAGACATGCTACGATCAAACCTTCTGTCGGACCGTTGATGTATCCCAGGTATAACGTATGGGTGTAATAAGTTTCCCATGTCGAGAGAAACATAGGACCACAGGGTATCAAGGCTGTGAAAGCTCCTAGTTTGGTCGGTCCCAGGCCCATGGCTGCCGTTTCGAGAAGACTGCCAAGTGTACAATTGAGGGAATCAATTCCATGACTGGGCAAAAGTTAGATTCACATCAATAGCAAGATCAACAAGACTGACTCGAATAGCTCTCCCAGAGGACTTGAGGATCCTGTACGACGTGCTTGTTTTCCATCAACATTGTCCATGGTAGAATACATCCATAAGCCAAACGCAAAACTGAAGTATACCCATGTTGGGCCCTACACGTCAGAATCAGCGGAAGCTTGGTTTTCGATCCAAGGGAGACAAATCTTACCGGGCCAACAAGATCGGGAACAAACAAGTACACGAAAAAAATATTTACAAGAATAAAAAGGAACCCAAGTAATGTGACCAGATTTGGAGCCAGCCACAAGGGGAGAAGCTCAACGAAGGCATTCCACTACGAGGATGGTCAATCAACAAAAGCCTTGATTTAGGGTCGATTGCTACCCACATAATGACGGAGGATATGGTTTGATATCCACGATTTATCAACGGCAGAATACTTGTATGCTTTAAGATGGTATAATGCATCCTCTGATAACGGGTCGACCTCGGAAACGGTTCCTGCCGGATACGTAAGCTTTGACGTCGAGATTGCATTGGATGACCACGGTTTCACATACGCCGACGTATTGTTTCTATGGACTCGACCATTTTGACTTGGATCTATCATGCAACAGGTTGACAGCAAGGGCCACAAACTCCTAACGGCGCTGAGCCAAGATCTACCCCGGTGTTGTTGAAGAATAGTAGAGGAAAACTCTTGCTCAGAGAAATCCCAGTCTAGAGATGCTCTGTTGCGTTCCCGAGTGATGTTCTAGCTGGCGCTTAAACAACAAGAAAATAGCAATGACTGGCCCAACTTGAACATGTTGTCTCTCGGAAAGACGGTGAGGTGAAGTATTAAAGCGTTGTGGATTCTGAAAACAGTCGCTTTTGTACTGTAGGACTACCTAAGGTGCAGTAGGTAATTAATCCGTTACTGGTGAAAACGGTTCACGATTTAATTAGGAGACGGTCAATACGCATGTGAGACTTGGGGGTCCTCCCATTGGCTACCAAAGCCAATCAACGACGCGTGCCTGACGTTACTTCCCATACCATATTGTAATTTAGATACCGTAATTTATAATACATAGCTCCGATCCAACGGTCAAGTACGTACGGCGTGTATGCAATACCACGGGATGTAAGGCATTTGTTACCTACTAGTATCTATTACCCAAAGCACTATCAAGGACGAGCCACTCCCCTCTGCCGTTGAGCAAATTGAAGACAATCAAGTGAATATGCAGTGATTGCGACTCCTCATACACAATGCAGAGCATCTGTAATCTTTCGACCCTTCTCGCCAGCGCGTCTTCCGTGGATTTTCACTTCGAAACTCGTTCCGGGCTGCAGGTCAGCCTTGACTGAGCAAGATCCATTTCGTACTGATCGATAGCCTCGAGTAGCCACCATGTCTGCTCTACCGGATGTCTCCGTCTATCCTCCACTGCTAGAGCCAAGCTTCACAGTTGCGCATCAAAAGGTAGACCTGGAGATCGACTTTGCGACTCAAAGCCTCCGCGGGAAAACCGAGATCGAGATATACCCCGACAGCACAGAGCTACGGCACATTAGGCTGAATGCGCGGCAGCTGAAGCTCAAAAGACTCAACATCAATGGCAAAACTCCGCAGCTCAAATATACCGATCCGTATTCTGAGGCGCATGTCCAGTCTCAAGCCACAGTTAGGCAACACCACTTGCTCTGGCAGAAGCTAGAGCCTCATTTAAGATCGCACCCGGAAGCAAACTTGGTCATCTCGGTGCCCAGAACTGTTCGTATTGAAGAAGTCCGTCAGCCATCATATGGAGGCCAAATACCTATACCTTCAAGACCTGGAATTGGGAACAGTACACCAGAGATTGGGGAACAAGCGCAAACAACTGCGGATACAACGTTCGCAAAATTCACGCCCTTAAAGATCTACATAGAATATGTCGTCAAAGATGTTAAGGATGCCCTGCACTTCGTTGGCTGCAATCCCAGCAGCGGACAGTATCCGCATGTGTATACAGAGAACTGGATGCGCCCGGGGTCCGCCTGTGCTCTGTTCCCTTGTGTCGACGATCTCCAAGCTCGCTGTACATGGGATATATCCATCAAAGTCCCAACAACACTTGCGACAGCTTTCGCACAAAGACAGAACTCCACGACCGCTGCTCAGAACCAATCCAATGACACAGTCAAGTCGGCAAATACCGCTAATTTCAATAAGGAGCTTGTGGTATTGTGCTCTGGAGAAGAAACAGACGACATTCAAGATAAGCTTGATCCTACAAAAAGAGTTGTTTCTTTTAGCACTACATCGCTGCTCGCAGCTCGTCAGATAGGATTTGCTGTTGGCCCATTCGAGCACCTCAATCTTGCTGAATTCAGAGACAGCCAGGAAGACGACCAACTTGGACAGAATGCAATGGATATCCATGCATATTGCCTTCCCGGAAGAATGGAGGAGTTGAGGAACACATGTTTGCCTATGGCTCGCGCTATCGATTTCATGACCAAGAAGTACGGCTCTTGTCCATTCTCAACTTACAACATGTGTTTTGTGGATGATGCTACGAACGACACGAATGTTACTGCATCTTTGACCATCTGTAGTAATCGACTGCTTCTACCCGAAGGGATCATAGACCCATCGGAAAGTGGTACGCGCGAGCTAGTACATGCAATCGCGTGGCAATATGCGGGAATCAATATTGTACCTAAGGAAGACTCGGATTGGTGGGTTATCTTTGGAATCTCCGGGTTTATGACAGACACTTTCATGAGAGATTTGTGCGGTGTCAATGAGTATAGGTATCGAATGAAACTCCAATCCGCGAAAGTGTGTGAACTTGATTACGAACGACCATCCCTCGCAGAAACAGGCTCCTATATCCATGTGGACCCCTTTGAGATGGGATTCATGGCACTCAAAGCTCCTTTAGTCCTCTTTATCCTAGACCGAAGAATCGCGAAGATAACAGGGACTACGAAAATGCCGAATATCATTTCAAGGATCTTCATCAGGAGCACTACCGGCGAGATCTCTAATGGGGCTCTTTCTACGGACATGTTTCAGAAAACCTGTGAGAAATTCTACCATGCCAAAATCGATGATTTCCTGAATCAATGGGTTCGCGGAGGTGGTTGCCCGAAGTTTCACGTTGCACAACGATTTAACAAGAAAAAGCTTGTGGTAGAAATGTCTATCAAGCAGATGCAGGCGGAGCAGCAGGCATTACGTCCCCTCCAAAAGGATTCCTTCATTCGAGACGTGAAGGAGGACTTGGGCCACATTTATGCCGCCCCTCCTCAACCAGTCTTCACAGGTCCAATGACTATCAGAATTCACGAAGCAGATGGCACTCCTTATGAACACATTGTTGATCTAAAGGAGGCGTACACTCGGTTTGAGATCCCCTACAACACCAAATACAAGCGTCTGAAGCGTGGCAAGAAACAGAGAGAGAAAGGCACCAATGCACAGATAGATGGTGCAGATGGCGCTGACGAAGTACTTCTCTATAGTCTAGGCGACGTTCTTCAAAGCGAGGAAGAAATTGCAGAGTGGAAAATCACGGAGTGGTCAAAAGAAGAAGAGGACAAAATGAATCAAGAGTCATATGAATGGATACGCCTCGATGCCGATTTTGAATGGATTGCAGACATCCGAATTGTCATGCCAGGCTACATGTTTTTGTCCCAGCTACAACAAGACCGAGATATCGTAGCTCAGTTGGAATCTGTGCAGCACATCTGCCGCTACGAAGCAAATCCTCTTATTTCTTCAATCATCTTACGGACGGTAATGGATCGACGATACTTTCACGGCATTCGCACCACCGCTGCCAAAGGTCTAGTCAAACACGCTACTGAATCGGCAGACTTCATTGGTCTCCATCATCTCAAAAAGATCTTTGAAGAATACTTTTGTCTACCCGGATCATCATCTAAAATGACACGACCCAACAATTTCTCGGACTTACCGACCTATCTACTTCAATGTATCATACCGGAAACAATAGCTAAAATACGGGATAGTAAAGGCATGGCGCCCCAGGAGGTCATGGACTTCTTGTTGGATAAAATGAGGTTCAACGACAATTCTGTGAACCCCTATTCTGATTGCTACTACGTGGCTACGTTAATGCGAGCAATCACCGACGCTTTAATATCTCGCAAGCGTGAGCCAACAGATGACCCTAACGACGACTTCGATTATGTAGCCAACCAACGCCTGGCGCAGAACTGCATGAGCGAACTGGATCGATATAGGCGTATGGATGAATGGAACAGCTCGTTTCAGAATATCTATTCCAGGACAGCCTTAGAATGCCAACGACGACTGGTTGCAGCAGGTATGGCTGATCTCAGCGTCATGCACTTCCTCCAGTATACGCGCCCTCAAAATCTGAGCTTGCTGAGGCTAGCTGCTTTTGAGAGCGTAATTGACGACAAATTTCTCAGGAAGCCGGAAGTCCTTTCATGGTTCCTATACACCATGTCGATGGATCATTCTCCTTGGCTGCGTGCCCAGTTACGTAGGAGCTTTGGCATCGCTCTAGCTTCCGCAGCAATAGGTGAGGATGTAGCACCTGAGACAATGCCTGCACAAGACGAGCTGGTCGTCGAAGGAGGGCCTTCCGCCCAAGAGCAGCGAGCCAATGCGGCCAGGAAGGAAACCGTCGAGGGTGCTATTGCTGCTCTACGCGAGGAATTGCAGGACAATGATGCTCTCGCGCATCTGATATGGAACGCAGTAACTTCTCCACGTCTTGGATTACTGGAGACTCATGAACTACTCGTGTTCGCTCATGCAATGTATGAGCCTGTGACAGCATATATGGTCAATTTGAGACTACCTCGGTACTGGAAGGTCAAGCATTTGGGCCAGGTAAGTTGCGATTCACCTGAATGTACATCAGAGCTAACGGCTGCTTTTTAGGGGAAATTGACCTTCGCACAGACTGTCAAAGTCAGAACCAGGATAACTCCGAAACTCGGCTCTCGACCAATTCCTGTTGCTTCCACGACCCATCGTCCGTCACCGAGCGACGAGATCGTAGTCGCACCACCTGCAAGACCACCATTGAAACTCAAATTAACATCTAAACCATCATCACTAAGCGTATCTCAGTCTCCCGCCCCCGCTCCAGCTCCGGCTCCAGTCCCACGTCCTGAGCCTACAGCCGAGGAAAAAAAGCCAGCTCCGCTGAAGCTCAAGCTCAAATTAGGTCCCAAGGCTCCGCTTCCATAGTCTTGTCTTCTTATTTTCAGTGATACCCGGTTCTTATTTTGCATCCTCAGCAGGGCCCTTTTTTAGAAAGCTCAGGCGAACGTTGGATGAAAACCATTGCAGGCGTATATGGAATATCCTTTATCGCGAAAAGCTCGTCTTAATCAATGTCACAACACAAATAACTTTTTAACCAAAAACGACCATGTTTAACATCTCCGAAAACGCCGTTGTCGTAGAATGCAAGTAATCCAAGTCTGTCGAAAATTACCTGTCTCCGATACGTTCGAGAGCCTGTTTGATGATCAGTATGAGAAGATCATTGACGGCATGTGCCCGTGACCAACCTCCAGCATGACCACTGAATTTCCTCTAATGACCTATTCATATTGTCAAATCCTATCTTCGGGCCGCAAGTGGGTGTGCAAACGTACAACCATGCCCAGCCGCACTTTCTCACCACCCGTCTTTTCTTCTACTGCATCGTCTAACACAATGTTCAGGAACACCTGAGAGGGTCAGTTAAGCTAGGCCTGGTACCGCAATATAGGATACGAACGTCATATCCGCGTAGAACTCCGATGACTTTGCGATTTCCATTGAGCTGTACAAACAGCCTCTTCTCCATATACTATGCAAGGTTAACTTGTATTTGTGTAGGCGTGCCGAGATTGATCTTGCGCACCTTCTTTAGTTCTGGTTGAGCTTGAGGCATCTTTGCGACTGTGGTTCTGAGATGAGAAACACGTAAGCGGATTGTGTGGTATGTTTTTGATCGATTGTATCGAAGTTCGCGAAATCTCCTAGCTTCAGATCAAAAGTTGATGCGGAGGTAGCCAGGCACATCCGCAATGCCAAGGATCGCAAAGTAGTTTGCGGGTATGGTTCTCCAAATCTATGAAACCTTGGACTTTCGTCACTACTGGAATCTATTCTCCTCCGACATAGGCTTGCGGCCAAGACTAGTAGGAGACTTGTCATGTTCAAAACACGGACGAAGCCTCGTCGAATAGCTCGGGAAGCTGATAAGGAGGACCCCGAAGATGCGGAAGGTGAGTACATTCTGTGTTATCTTGACTTTGCTGTTCTAATATTCTATTTGCGACAACAGGCTGACTTTTACAGACACAGGATCCGTTGTAAAGAGGCCTGGCCTCTCTAGTAACGCGAAGAAACCCTCCAAATTGCGCCTTTCTTTTGGTCCAAGTGAAGGCCCCGAAGATGACTCAGAAGACGTCAAGGGTGCAGGCGCAAAAGCTGGGAATGGCCTGCTTAAATCGGCGACCGAGAGAAGTACCTTGAAAAGGTCTCTCAACCCCCCTGTCGGTCTAGGTGGACTTCCGTTGAGAGCGGGTGGAAGTGAAGATCGGCCGACATACAGCAAGGATTATCTGAGTGAATTGAGAAATTCGACACCCTCAACCCCTGCAACAGTGTCTGCTGAAACGTCTGATAACGAAGGCTCCTCCGCCGAACTGGTCCCACAATTAGGATCCAGCCAACAGGTTGGGCAATTAGTCGACAATGAGCGAGCATTGCACATACCCACCGATGCTGAGATTCGCGAGAAAAAGGAAAGACGCGCAAGACTAGCTAAGGAACAAGACTTCATCTCACCGGATGATGCGGAAGATGAGAATGAAATCTCCTTGTTACCTCGCAAAGCCAAACCTGAATCTCGCTTGACACGAGATGATGAGGACTTTGCTGAAGGTTTCGACGATTTCGTCGAGGATGGTGGTATAGCTTTGGGCAGGAAGGCTCAAGCGGAACAACGCCTGAAAACCAGAGCAGAGATAAACGAGATGATCCAAAATGCCGAAGAAAGTTCGGACGACGATGACTCGGAGGCGGAGAGGAACAGGGCGTACGACGCAGCCCAGACGAGAGCAGGCATGGATGGACTGGCCCGTCACCAAGAAGATGGGAGATCCCGCGTACCAACCATCATTACCCCTATCCCAAGACTTCCAACAGTCATTGAGAAGTTTCGTGGGCTCTTGCGAGAGAAGGAAGCAAAGAAAGCACTCTTAGTTAGGCAGATGGAGGCCTTGCAGAGAGAAAAGGCTGAGATCGGTGTTCGCGAGGTCGAGATCCAGAACCTCATCACAGAAACAGGAAACAAGTATGAGCAACTTCGCCTTGAGGCAGGTCTAGAGAAGGACACACAGATCACAAATGCCGAACCCCAAATGGGTCGTGGATTGGAGGATATTGGGACATGAAATGCGTCATATTTTTGACTGCTTTCGCAATTCTACACTTCTCATACGTGTGCCTTCATCATCTTGCTCGGCCACCTCCAGCACCGGAAACTCAGCTGGCATGATCCTCCTTGGCGTTGTCCCGGGAACAACAGAATATTTCGAAAAGTCTGTTACACCTTTGCTACGGAGGAAGTCTTCATCAGTCACGATCAGACCGTTCACCTCTGCTGCTGGTGCCCGTAATAGAGCAATAATTGCATCAGAAAAGATCGTCTGGATACAGGTCAGATCTTTGATGATTGCTGCTTCAAGGTCAACTTACAGGCTTCCGCAGGTCATTGATATGCGATGGATCTCTACTGGTATATTGGCCAGTTGCCGCTGACTCGATAGACTGCACGAGAACATCAACAAAGTCAAATCCTTTGGGCTATGGTCTTACCGATGCCGGCCATATGCTAGTTATAGCCATATCTGTCCTTCCTTCTCGAATCCAATCCATTGAGAGACCCTTTGTGAGAACGCTCATGCCAACTTTCCCTGCACTCAGTGTCATTAGAGCCATGGATGTTGACTGCAAATAACTCCAGCTTACCCATAGAGTATGCGGTCTTGCCCCGGAAGAACCTGGAGTATATTGGAGGGGAGACGACGATCACTCGAGCATTCCAGCTGCATTTCTTCCAGTGGAGCAGACTTGCCTGGATTGAAGCATATAGCCCTGAGTGCTTGTCAGCAAGCTTCCTCCGCTCATGCTCATACAGCGGACATTGTTTACCTTCAACATTGACCTCCTGCATAAGCTTAAAACGTTTCCAATCTGTTTCCTCCACACTTCCCCACCAGATTGCTCCAGCGTTATAAATTAGAACATCCAGGCTTCCCCAAGTTTCCACCACCTTGTCGAACAAAGCTTTAACAGAACTCTGATGTCGGACATTCACTGGAAATGCAAGGGCTGTTCCACCTGCTGAAACTATCTGTTCGGTTACTGTACTGATATTTGAGTCTCGTGAATTCGGTCCAGGCGAAGTCCTCGAACGTTCGGAGCCGTCAATTCCGATCGGTGTCACTGTTTTTGCTGCAACGACGACTAGAAGAATTGATTAGGTCAGCTCACATCTAAAGCAAACACTCCATTAAAATACCAATTTCGTAAAACCAAAAATCTCATTTCTTTCAGAAAACTGACCCAGGAATCCCACCTCTTCCCTTCCGTTAGACACCGACACTCAAAACACCCCAAAAAGATCTACGTAGAACTCACCTTTATATCCCTCCCTCGCAAGATCAATAGCAACCTGTCTCCCAATTCCCCTCGACGCCCCAATCACAAGAGCCACTCTCCCTTTCCCCAACCCTTGCTTTCCTTCGAATTCTATCTCCATCTCCATCTCCTCCAACCCTCGAATCCTTTTTATGATTGATTCAAATATCAGTGCTCGACTTCTGTTTTCCAATTCTTCCTCTCTCATTCTCTTTCTCTAGTCCTCCGCTATTAACACCACCAAAGACGCAATTAATGAATGAATGAATGACCGTCTCATAGAGGTATCGTATCGTATCGTATCGTTATCTTTCGATTCAAGTGACGGGGTGAACTCGTAACTACTCGTATCTCAGAATAAGAGATAGATTTTTGTGTTTTCTTGGACGTGCTCTATACAGCACAGCACAGCACAATTCATATATGTAAGTTAGTAGGTATGCTTGGATTACGTACAGTCAGTATACAGTATCTGATTCGTTAATCGGTCAGTAGGAACAGAACAGTATATTTTATACTCAGAGTAGTTACTCTGTAACTGATATACCTTGAACTGTACTTGTACCTCGGGGGAATGCCATCGAAATTGATTACTTATCTTTCGTACGCTTACGGCCGAAACTCTCCGTAGGGCGGGGGAGGGGTTTGTGGGGAGGGGAAGGGATGGGATAGTGTACTGGATTAATGTAAGTTATGTTATATAATAATCATTAATTAATACCGTGATGAATAAGATGCCTGGAGTACATACCGTAGATATGTGGTGGATGAATTTATGCTTGGAGATACATACTGTACTAAACTTGAGGCAGATGTTGGGGATGGCGATGATATATTTCACGTGTACAGTATTATAGGGCATATTGTTAAGCATCTCTCTCTCTCTCTCTCTCTCTTTAACTGTTATTAAAGTACGATTCTAAAATCATGTTACTGTAAAATTCTAATTTTATTTGATATGAAGATTTTTTAGTACTGAATAACTATAATAATCTATAACTATCGTAATCATGAAACAAAATTACCAATTCCTTGCTATGAATTTCTATATACGTTCGTTACGATGTGTTTTGTTAACCCGGAACAAAAGGGGGAAGAGAAACGAAACATGTTTTAAGAAGTTCCGGCAACACATTGACCATTCTTACAGACATAGGATCCATCATACGAGCAAACGTAACCGCCCTGACCGCAGTTGTATGTATCGCTCTGATAATCATGGCAAACACCTTGATAGCAATTCAATTGGACACCTGCTGCATCGGTACCGCAGACCCAGCCGGGAGCTCCGCAATTGTTGTTATCGGTAGATAGTCGATAGCACCAACCGTTGACACATGTGCTTCCAGATCCACAGTAGTTTGGACAGTCGGTGCTATAACCGACTGAGGTTGGTTGTGTGTCAGCAACTGTTACGGTTGTGTGGGGTGCTGCGGCGCTGTAGATTGTGGATTTTGTCGTGGTCTTCGAAGAAGATGTAGAACCTGACTTTTTGCTTGTTATGGTGGATGTTGTGGCTTTTTTAGTCGTTGATGAGGACGTTGTTGTTTTACTGCTACTGGTGGCTGTCTTCGTAGACGAAGTGCTTGTCACAGGCACACGAGTAGTAAAAGTTGAAGTGACAGGGACGGTCGCAATTGTGGAGGTCTCCATATATAGATAGCCTGGGTAACTGAATGTCATGGTCAACGTCCCCGGGATGAAAGTCGAGACTCACACGTCGACGCCCTCATTGATTGTAAATGGAACGGCGGAAACGGTCGAGGTTGTAATAGTTGAAGTAATTCTCGAATATTTTGTGGCACCACGTTCATGAAGAGGGCTACGAAATGCCGACGCTCCAGAGACTGAGAGCAAGCATGCAACAATGCTGAGATTGGTGTACATGATGGTTTATGTTGATTAGAGGTGGGAGTGTATGAACAAGAACTGCGATGCTTGTTTCTGATGTTCTGAGTCAAGAGCGAAAAGATGATGTGATCCTGTTCATGAAATGGGTCCAATGCCGATTCTTATATATGCCTTTTCTCGTTCACTTCATGATTAGGTACCACCTGAATCCATTTAGAAAGTCACTGAACTCAATCGCCAAATTCTATGGGCCCCGAGAGCTTTTCCATACTGATAAACTCAAAGTACGAGAATATACAGGATAGCGGTAGAGCCCACATCGCTGTGATATGATGAAGATAGGCCAGGTCAAGTAGTGTAAGATCAACTCTGCGTTTATTCGAGCGACCAGAATCATGTGGACCATGTTTGACGTTTCCCATCGATGTGGCAGGGCGACTAGCCCGAGCCATCTGCCTTTGTCGGTTCCCATTCCGAAAGCACAAAGAGAAGCCTTCGATTCATTGTTTTCCATTGTCTCGACCTTGCACATCCGATTCGGGGAATTTAGAGTTCCCAATGCTCTGCAAAAGCCCTCCGGGAAGAGGCAAGACGCAATGGTTGAGTTCGATTTGGTCTCAACGCATCCGGATCAGCCTTTGGCCATGACAATTAAAAAGCATTTCCAGTCGTGATTTGACTGTAACTCTGTCACGGCCTGTTCAGAAGAGGTGAGATGCAGGAGAGAGTGCAGAAGAAACGTTTCTGAACGATATTTTTCAGATCATTCATCGCTATGGGTCGAAAGCCACCGAAAGCATGTTTTCTAAAACAGATCATCCCCTCTCTTTCAACATCATAATTAGACTGGAATATCGAATTTCGACCTTTCTATCTCAGGGGAGAATGATTTGATCATGTAATGATCTCGGCTGCGGAAAGTCCCCCGTGAGGAGAGAAGAAGCGGTAACTTTGTCACTCTTCAGATTCTGTTCGTTGTTAAGAAACTGTGTCGTGTAACCGGATTGAAATACGAATGCAACGTGAAATGTAGTAGATGATGACACTGCGAATCCTCGTGGAAGCGGCGATGTATATCCAAACCTAGTGCCATTGCGCTTCACTGGTAATCACTGGAGTAGTTGAAGATGCGGGGCAACAATTCCGGGGTGCAGTAGTTTCATACATACAGGTACCGTATCTAGGTCTCCTTTGCAGTATTACCTCTGTATTAATTACTAAATTCTAAGTTGTCACATGCTTGCTTCTTCTCGTCCATCTCGACACATAATACTACAGCTTGTGTATCTCACACATCAACATATACCCAACAAATCATGGATCTATGGGATACATGACTGAACCGAACTGAAAGACGGCCTTCAAATCATGGGTGGAAGAATTGATCTCTACATTGATTGCAGTGAGTGCTTGTCGATTTGGCTTTTTCTTCGCTCAAAGGCTTCGGAAAGTATTTCTCCATCGCCTTCTCATTTCTTATACAGCGCCAATTGATCTCTTTGATGTTGAGACCCACGAATAATCTAAACGTCTTTGGACGCGAACGACTCCTATATAGCGTGAGATATGTTGTCGATCCCACGAACACTTTGTCCCTTGCCCGACACCACTTTCTTCTCTACTCCCTTTGTCATGCTCCTACGAGTTAATACCAAAGTAACACTCTCCCTGTTATGTCTTTAGCATCCGCCTATTCTCAACTCGCTCTTCATCAGCTGCTCTGCCTCCGACCTATTCTGTCCACTTACTCAATCACCATTGATATCCATCCCGTCTTCCTGGGCGGAATAAACAACCTCTCCTCCAATACACCCCCATGGGCCTCATCGCCTCAAAAAGCCGCATATCTTACTTTCGACCGCCGTCGTGCTTGCTCGGCCCTAGGGATCCCGTTCACGATCCCTCCACCATGGTTTCCATTTCTCTCCGTTCTACCTCTGCGGGTCATGCTCGTAATCCAAAAGACCTATCCTCGTGAGATATACGAAGCAACATGGAAGAAATTATTTGATCTATGCTGGATCCCCGAAGGAGGAGACGACACTGCGTCCACAAGCCAAAAGTCCCGTCCCGCACTCAATCCCTCACTCCCAGACGACTTATCTACTCTCCTCCTCACCCCTCCCCACACTATCCCAGAACCCGAAATCCAGAAAATCTTCACCGCAGCCCAATACCCAGAATACAAAACTCGACTCGCCGACCAAACGAAATGGCTTGTTGAAGAGACCGGAGCCTTTGGCTGTCCATGGATTCTAGTCACACGGCCATCTACTGGAGAGACGAAGCAACCTGATCCATCCGAACAAAAGTACAAATGGATCATCCCCGGTCAAAGAGAACCATTTTTCGGAAGTGATCGATGGGGACATATCTGGAAGTTCCTAGGGCTCAGGATACAAAAAGAAAAGGTGTTGGCGAAGGATGACGCCAGTAACGAATCCGTCGAAAGAGCTGGGAATGAAGAGAAAAGTTTGGCGAAGCTGTGATTTAAGTTGGGTCAGACATAGGGAAAGAGATCTTTTGAACTCTACAATCATGAGGGAAGGGAGTGCAAACGGCGTTTCCATAGATGTATATTTGAGACATATACATTCACACTTATCTACATATACATACACACCCTGAGATAATCCTATCTACTTTTCTCCATTACAATACAAATAGCAAGCCTCCAATACCGTATGTTGAATATTCAGTATATTCATCAACTACCTACCTACCTACCTACCTATCCATCCCATACCCAACCACCCCCGTCCCCACGAACAAGAATAAACCCCATCAACATGTTGACTCCTTGACTTGAAGAGCGGTTCTTTGCCCCCTGTGAATCTCCAGTCTGGCTGGCATTTACAACTAACCAGGACACGTAGTTTTGGCCCAAGTTATATATAGCTGTAACTGTAACTGTGATACTGGCTGGCTACTTGGGTACTATTTAGGAGACGAATTGGGATCTACGTTGTTTGTCCTACTGGTTGAATCTGAATCTGCTTTTGGGAAATAGGATCGGTGATCTTTTAGTTAATGACAATGGGCATGAGAAGGGAAGAAGGGTGGGGTGGGCGATTTTGTTTTAGGTTATGAAATGATGGTTGGATGGAAATTGACAGTGTTAGGATTATTGTTTGGGGAAACAGATACTGAGGAGGTTGGTAAGAAATTCAGTTGAGGGATTTTGTAGAATGGAATGCTGCTTGAATACTGTTCAAAGGGAGAAAAAAAGGGTGGGTAGGGATTTCAGAGGGAATTCTTTAAAGAACATGAGGCTCTGGGATCGTGAAGACCGGGAAGAGGAGGGGGGGATCTTGATGGGATTGCTGCGGGATACGGGAGATGCATGATGATGGATCTGTACAGATCTTGCCACGCCACAAATGTTGAAGTGGTGGCCGGCCTCCTATTGCCTAAGTAAAAGCGATCACGATGTTCTAGGTTTACATTGCATTGCAGAAAGAACAAGGCAGCTGATTCCCTCCATGTTTCATATATGGCATCCATTGAGGAAACATAGATTTCTCGTATAGGACCTTATTTGGATTTATTGTTTTTGAGAATCCATTTTGATCTGATTGGCGATAAAGGTCATCATATACCTCGCGTCCAATAGGAAGCAGAATTTGATTTCCGATGAAGTATATTCTGTAGCTATTACAAAGGCTCCTCTGGAAAGAATAAGTCGAGTCTTAATGGGGAAGTGCATGTAAGGGAGCTGTGAGAAGGTATAAGTCACCCTGAGGCATACTCCTGTATGATTGCCGACGAAAGGATAGAGTTTTCAGGAACCCGAGTATCCTTGCAAGAAAATCAATTATCGATTCTGAGCCATGCACTCTGCAATCATGTAGCGAAATGGGGAAGACAGGTGATCCTTGACAGGGGTATTGGTGGTTAATCTTCTGCACTCGTCGGGGAATGAAATGAATGTTTGAGCCGGAGGGAGTATCTAGGCGACTAGAACAAGTATTGTCGGGACACGAAGAAACACTAGATCACTCTGGGCATCTGTTGGAATACAACAGAGGCTCACATGCGTTCTCCTTCGAGAGTTGAAGTTTAGTGGTCACATGGCTGGGGCCGAGCCTTGTCGGCGCTTATTGAGCTGCCGACGAAAAGCTTAGCCAAAGTGTAGACGTAGGTCCAGCCTATGCGGCCAACCTTCGATAAGACTCATGTACGTACATGTAGAATTGTTTTTTATGAAGCTTGACGATGTCACATCGATTATCAATGCCGGTAAACTTCTCTCATTTACACTGTATTTTTTTTGATCGAGTTCGTACCGGCCGCCCTCCATGCTTCCGAGGTCTGCAGAGGGTCTAGCGAAGATTTGCTTGAAGAGAAAACTTCCGATCATTCCTGAATCATCCTATTGGCGCTCTGATACCTGGAACAGCTTAGAATGGGATGGTATTTTGGTCTCGATGGCGGAAGGCGATAAGAGCAGGGGCTATGACGACAGGTGTCAGGGGCTCCGGCCGTTTTGAGGGATCGATGACCCTGGCCTATATAGTTGGTGCTACACTTGGTGTAAGTGCAGTATATACTGAAATGGTCCTACGGGTTGCACCCTCTACATCTATGCGTCGGCGAGATGAGTGACCGCCTCCAGATGTGGCATGGACGCTGTAAGGCGTTAGAAGGCGGCAGTATGGATGGGAATCAGGGTTAAGGAGCTGATTCGTCGTTTGTTGAGTCTACGGAATCCATCATTTCTGAGGGGTCCAGGAAGCTAGAGTAGTGTAAATATCACCAAATACAGCCCCTGACACTCTGAGCCCAATGTGAAAGTCTGTGGATTCATATTTGCGAAGTTGTTAGCGATATGCCGTCAAGGTGGACGTTTGCGAAGATACCCCTCCAGATGTATCTTAGCGATACTACTCTGAGTACCCTTCATATCTCAAGTTTGGGTCTGACGGGCCCGGCAAAACAGCAGGCCACAGTTTATCTGCCACTAGAGCACTCTGTGGCATGATTAGCATCGCGCCGGTTCCATGGTCACGTACTGCCGAGACCCTATCGGCTACTGCATGAAACTCAGCAGGGGCCAAACACGATCATCTTCCCTCGACACTAACGTGGGCAGTGAGGGAATGACGAGCAGATGACGATCGAAAAGCTTCCCATCAAGGCCTGAGGATCCCTGTTCAACCCGCGGAAGACGTGACCCGTTTCCCCGCCACCGTTCGATTGGCTATCCGCGCGGGCCGTAACCGCAAGGAACAGCCATGGATCGTCTCGGGGACCCTGCTTCCCTGGATCCGGTGCGATGGTCACTCAGATGCTGAAGGTAGAACTTGGCTCGATGGACATGCCATAGCAGTATATCGATTCGAAGAAGGGACTTGAGTGAACTAGGATTTGAATTGATGATCTGCGGAATCGATGTCGACGCCCAAGTCGTAGGAGGTGGTCGACCGGGAGCTGATAGCCACTCAAGACAATCGACCAGAAAGTTGCTCCGGGCAGACAAGTGGTTTGCTACACACCATTACAATGGTGAGCAAAAGCTTTACCCATGACACCGCCGGTTATCCTGTCGAGTTCACTGTACGCCCCCTGCGGTCGTATCCATAAAGCAGGGTAGAACTGGGTTGTAAATGGTTGCATCCCGGTAGGACGAGGGCAATTCTGTCTGACGGCCATGGTCTTTTTACCCAACAGGAGAGACTTCGTCTGTATGCTATGCTGCAGGGTATGCGAGAGATGATGTTATTAAAATCACACCCAATTAGAAGGTCAGAGACCACGCTTCGAGGGCCAATAAAAGTGTCGAATTTACCCGAAATTCGGTTACGATCGGTCATCACAATCAAGGCATCTCCTTTGTGATACCATCAAACTCAATCCAATCAAAGCGCAGATAGACTTTCATCAGGGCAGATCTCTTCCCCTGTTGTCCCGAAAAAAGACCACGTAGAAGGATCCCATTCGAGCTTATCTGCTCAAAATTGTGAGAGGAACATGCCATGTGAGACCGCGGAAGACGGCATGTTGAAAACCGTGAAAAAGCGTTGGACAGAACATGGCAGGCCAGCTATAAGCATGTCAACGTAGAGGTCTCGAATGGCAGACCATGTCGCTACAGGACTAGCAATGATCGATTGGTCTGAAACATGCTGACTGCACAGCACCACAATATATATTTACGCAGTAGAACCCCTCCCAGAGTGACACATTCGATCATACGAAAAGTACTATGAGCATACTAAGGTCTGTGCCAACCGACGTTCTTCATTGTTTCCCCTAAAGCTTTACCTCCGAGTTTCTGCACGTCTTGACTGAAACAAGGTATTGATACCTACGTTGTCACACCCTCCTAATGTCGAATTCACAGCAGCAGGCCACCTACGGAGACGTCACACAATGGAGAGGCCAGAGCACCTCAATTCCGTGTGACGGAAAAACCTCCAGAAAAGAACAAGGTGGTAAGCAGAGTATTGCCACGCGCCGCCAACCACGTCGTACAACAACTGACAGCGTCCGAGCCACGCGAGAGGGCTCATGGTCTCTCAGAGCCTATTTAGGCTCAACAAATGAGAGCATCTCAGCAGTATTCCCGCATATAAATCAGACGAGTGCTCAAAACAAGCAGTCTCAGCAGCATATAACTGTGTGCTTGGGGCGAGGTTCGCAGCCGGGGCTTGACACTTTGGTCTGTTTCACAGGATCCGTATGTTGCAAAGCCATGCCTGAATAATCGACTTCTGATGGAATGTAGCAATTTGCTTAAAGTCCATCTGCGGAGCACGTGTCGACCTGTTGGCCAATAACAAAGTCAGCTTCCTGAAATCGTTCATTGTTTACGGAAAAAAGGCGGGAAAACGTTTTCGGACGATCAGAGAGAAGATTAAGTCCACAGAAGGATACAACCTAAATGGAACAATCTATCTGTAGTTGATGGCTGTTCCACAAAGATCGGTCTCCAAGATTTTCAGACTAAGGATGATAAAAATGCTTTCATCAAGACGCGCTTAGAGAGTTTGACCGAATACAAAAGGATCCTTACTTGAGAACATTGCTATTGGCCATCACTTTGACTAAGCATCGGAAAGTAGAAAGCAACTCTTCCAGAAGTAGATTTCCTGCTACTTTTCAACCACTCGCAGATTGTAACTGTGGCCATTGGAATGTTGGTGTCCTGTTCGTTGACGAACGATTCGTCTCTGTTGTTTTGCTGAGATGAACATCCTCGTCGGCATATGACACTATCGATCGCTTCAAATCAACGGAGGGCAAGGGCGGCAATGACGATCTAACGTCATCGTACGAGACAACAGCATCTGACTGCTGATTCTCTGTGCCATTGGAGGCAATGAGGGCAACCTCTTGCTTGTAGGCGTCGCTGCTGTGACGAGAAGATTCCAATTTGCGCTTCTTCTTGCTCTTTCTTCTACGTGCCTTTGAAAGTTCTTGAATTTCAGAGTGCCTGAACATTGCAATCTGCTCGTCAGTCAATGTCCTTTTGGCGCCATCCTCGTAGTACCCAAGTCCATCGTCATCGTTCGGAGTTTGGTCGAAAGTTGGGGATACTGCTGAATCACCGATACCCGTGCCAAAGTGTTTTTGATGAAATACTGCGAGATCTTGCGAAGTCACAGTAGGAATAGGGATGTTCATATTTTCAGGCCGGCAAAGTTATTGTAAGTAGAGTGCTCTTAATATTAGGGGCATCTTCAGAAATGGTTCTAGATGACAATAATCAGATTCCAAATGAGGTGGAAACAAAAAAGCTGAAGTGTAGCCATGAATTAACCGCAGTTCTTGAAGGTGGAAGCTTTTAATTACATATATGGAGAGCTTTGGTACCGTAGCTTCGCCAGATTTTCGGAGAACGTCGTAGATCTCCGAATATGTAAACTTACATGCTGACATCTTCAGTCACAATGAACAGTAATCTACAGCTTTCCCAGACCAGTATAAGAGGCACCAACCCTCGCCCATGTTCAACGTGACACTCTCTGTCATAGCAACAACTTGGCCGAACATCGAAGGTCAGATGCGGCATCAAATCACTCGTCCTCTGCCACTGCTATAGGTTCAAAGCTTCTTTTCGTCAAACACCTTGCATCATGGCGACCGTAACAGAGACAACAGCGGACACAGTATTCACAGAACCAGTTCAAACACCGACCTTCCTCGCTGCCCGGTCACTCCTTTCCACCGCTCCTCCATCTCCCTCTCAACTCCCAACATTCAGCTTCACTCCCTTCCTCCTCAACACAGCTGGACACCACCTTATCACCACTGTCCCAGCATGTCCTCAATACCTTGCCGGCAACTGCCCTCTCGGCCGAAGATGTCCAAATCGCCACCCGACCCCAACGAACGAGAAATCCGGCTTTAGTCGGAAAACCAACGACTCCTACGTCTGTAAACATTGGCTGAAAGGGTTATGCAAGAAGGGTGATAACTGCGACTATCTCCATGAATACAATCTCCACAAGATGAGCGAATGCCAGTTCTACAATCAAAACGGGTTCTGTCAAAACGGCGACGAATGTCTATATCTACATGTCAAAGAGGAGTCGAGGCTCCCGTTGTGCGAGGATTATGAACGAGGATTCTGTGAAAAGGGACCTAGATGTAAGCATAGACATGTGAGGAAGAAGTTTTGCGAGTTTTACATGGCGGGATTTTGTCCAGATGGTCCGGAGTGTAAGAAAGGCGTGCATTTAAGAGCTCCAGTACCGGGAACTTCATCCGGGCCAGGCACCGGTGCAACAAAGTTAGAGGATGGGGAGGAGAGGGATCTGGATGGTGACAGGAGGATGGAAGATGATAGCAGAGGCGGTGATAACCATAGGGGAAGAGGGAGGTATGCTGGAAGAGGGCGATGGCGGAATAAGAGATGATTTTTTAAATGCTAATTTTCATACCTGTTCAGTAACATGGGAAGTTCAAATATCGAAGAATAGTTTGTGAAAACATAATGAGGCGATAAATAAACACAATTTATTTCTACTTAACAGGCTTTGATTGATTCTCGTTTTGATTATCCTCGAAGACAATAACCAGCTTCGATCCGAATTCTCGCATATAGAGGCCGTGCCATCTATATCGACTAGGAAAACCCGTCCGTAAGGGAGAAACCTAGCCTAATCGAAGCGTCTTCTCGGTATAGATCATAAAAAAACATGGTGACATCAAACTCTAGCAAACCCAGATGTACCAAAACAAAATAGACTCCTTTTCTCGTCCTTTGAAAAAACAAACCCATACGCCTGTTCGATGCACTCAGTAATCAGCACCCATTGTTCCTTTGGAATTTAGTCTCCATGCATGCTACCCATCTATATCCAGTAGTGATGTTGGATACTTCTTCATACGCTTCTTCAAGGCATCTTATTGCTCACCAATACGAGCCTTCTGGAATTTGACCGTTTGCCTTCAGGTCCTGAAAATTAAGAAAAGCTTTCTCCATATCCCACCAATTCATCTCCAAGCATTGTTTTGCCAGATCCAATTTGAGTCGTGTTTTTAGGCATATTCCCAAGATCATGGCTTCCTGCTTTACCTGCTCATCTGGTTTTCCTGTCGCAGGCTGACCGAAACCTGGGGGCACGTCTGGCTGTTCATTCTGACTAGCCACGCCTTCTGCCTTGAAGGCACCAAAGCCACCAAACGCGCGTAGACAAAGAATGTCGCTGATGATCCGGATTCCATTGCTTCCACCGGGACCTAAGACGAATGTTCTATCGAATGATATTGCTTGTTTTGGTAGATTGGTAGACACATCGATCTCTTCCCACGATGAATGTGTCGTGATAAGCAGCCCGCTTACGCCACCAACTATTTGACCAGGTTGGTCTGGTAGTCTGGGTATATGATGGCACTCCACAAGCCACATGTCACCCTGAGTTGCGAAAGATGGATGCCTTGTTTTTGGGAGTTGGGACCATGCTTGGGCGATGGATTCGGCTCCAGTTGTTAATCGATTCATTCGGGCTGAAAGGTGATTGAGCTTGATCAAGTTCCTACTCTTCTTGATGTAAGATTCCCAGGTGGGAAAATCGGTATTCTGTTCTCTAGGCGCATGTGTATTGACGCTGAGCGAGAAATTACTCTGGGCATCATAGAAGGTCTGCACAGCAGCATCGCGGTTGTTGTCGAAGAGAGGGAAAAAAGCGGTGAGGAATTTGGCGGCAATTCCCTGCTCATCGTGAAAGCTCCCGATTTGAATTGGAATAGGATTCAGCTTTCTGGCCAACTCTTCTGGACTCCTCACTTGTTCGTTGTTGATCATAGACAGTTTGGGAAACCATTTGAGTAGTGTAGGTCTGACTTCCGGCATTTGATCGACTTCATTGCCCGCGATAATAATGTGCTCCAATCCACGGAACTTCCATTGCCATCGCTTTAGGGATTCAATGCTCTTGAAGCTATTGTTGGATATGTCGAGGGCTTTCAAATCTGGAAAAGTCGCTGCGAGTGTTGTCACAAGCCCTAGATCCGACAGGCTATTTCCTGCAAGGGTAACACCGATCACCATGTCTCGTTTCTTTGCTTGCGTCTCGAACATAGAATCCGCCATTTTCATGAGTGCAGGAAAGAATTTTTTGACAGTTGTTTCGGATCCTAATATTCCCATTTGTTGTAAATCGGCATCTTGACCGAGATCTGACAAATTGAGGATCTTGAATGACGGATTGTAGCGTTTCTTCAAAATGTTGGTCAAGTGAAGCTTAACGTCATTCACATTAGACGTGAATGAACCGTTTGGTGTTGGATCTTGCATCTCTTGGTCTTTGCTGGCCTCAATGCGAAGAGGCGCACTTGCAAATTCAAACCCATTTAGGTGGAGAAATCTATCCTCCCATTGAGGTCGAACTGATATTATCAATGTGTTTCCTTGAGTCCGTGACTTTGTTATTTTGACCCGTTCAGAGGGTGAGGAAGCTTTCCTTTCGAGCCATTGTGTCAAAGAGCCGACGCCGCCGTCAGGATTACTACCTGCTTTGCTGTCCCTCCACCCGGTGATATTTATGTTGTGAAGCCCTGATCTTCTCGTCGATAGGCGCACTTGATTCTTGTCACTGTTCGACAGAGCGTGTTGTAATCGTTCGGCTGCAAGAGGGTGACTATGAGATGCCGGTGAACGACGCCCTGCTTGTGGTTTTGCCGAGCTGTGTCCTGTAGTACCTGCACCACGACCTCTTCCTCTTGTTCTGTTTGCACCTCTCGATCTTCCCATGTCGACATCGCCGTCTTTATCGATTCGTGGTGTCTTTGAAAGAGATTTGACTATTCCACTACGGCGGGGGCCTCTGGGTCTTCTCGTGGACATAGAGGGGCTCATCTTTGCTTGTGTGAAAAAGCAGAGGATTTGTTTGACGTCTTTGAAAGATTTGTTTGGTAGTAGAGCTCTGACTTTGAAAGACAAGAGATTTGTTTGGTAGTAGAGGACTGAAAGACAAGAGATTTGTTTGGTAGTAGAGGATTGAAAGACAAGAGGATTGTTTGGTAGTAGAGGATTGTTTGATAGTAGAGGATTGTTTGGTAGTAAAGGATTGTCTGATGTCTTTCAAAGTCCAGAGGATTGTTTGGTAGTAGAGGATTGTCTGATGTCTTTCAAAGTCCAGAGGATTGTTTGGTAGTAGAGGCTTGTCTGACGGCTTTCAAAGTCAAGACAGCGG
>LCWF01000017.1:651-56569 GCA_001006345.1 Phaeomoniella chlamydospora | reverse complement strand
TTCAAAGTCAAGACAGCGGTGCAAGAGAGTGGTTTGGTAGTAGAGTTGTCTGACGGCTTTCAAAGTCAGAAGAGTGGTTTGGTGGTAGAGTTGTCTGACAGCTTTCAAAGTCAAGAGATTGGTTTGTATGGTAGAAATTCGTCTGTAAACAAGTAGACGTTTGGGATCTGAATGTATGAAGCATTGGGAGAGAATGAGAAAACATGTACGAGGGGCGGCACCCGAAGAATATATGGACAGGGCGGGCGGGGCACGTGACTGACTACTATGATAGATTTGGATGTTGACTAGACAGGATGTGGGCTAGCGGCTTGGGCAAATTCGGAGACTAGTGGTAAGATGTGGCGCAGTAAAGTGTACGGTGGCCTTTATCAAGCTATATCTTTCTAGGACTGTACTACTACATATAACGTTACCCTACATTTTCAAATCCTCAGCTTCTCTTTCGTCACTTTTGATCTCTCCTTCCCTTTTGCGGCTGGCTGGGACGATCATGTGTATTGTGCACTATACGTGAATCACTCTTGATCCATTCCTTCCGTCCGACTTGATCGCGCCGGCGCAAGTAACCGGTAATGACCTCCTGCAACAAGAAGCGTTCCGTTTTCAACTGATTGATTATCCAACCCAACAGTCAACATGCCTGCAAAGTCAAGATTTACAAGGCTAGATGCCTTCACCAAAACGGTTGAAGATGCGAGGGTGCGCACAACGTCTGGAGGCATTGTCACAATAACTTCTTTGCTCCTCGTTCTATATCTCATCTGGGGAGAATGGGCCGACTACAGGAAGATCGTCGTTCAACCGGAGTTGATCGTTGATAAAGGTCGAGGTGAGAAGATGGAGATACATTTAAACGTTACTTTCCCAAGAGTACCTTGCGAGCTGTTGACGCTTGATGTCATGGATGTATCGGGAGAAGTGCAAGCAGGCGTCGAGCATGGGGTCAATAAAGTTCGCTTGTCCTCCCCAGAAGAGGGAAGCCGCGTGATTGAGTCGACGGCATTGGACCTTCATCCCGATGATCCTGCTACGCATCTGGATCCCGATTACTGTGGTTCCTGCTATTCGGCGCCCAGTCCCCCGAACGCAATAAAGCCAGGTTGTTGCAATACGTGTGATGAGGTGCGCGAAGCTTATGCTTCTAATAGCTGGGCGTTTGGCAAAGGTGAAGGCGTCGAACAGTGCGAGAGAGAAGGCTATGGCGAACGCCTGGATAGTCAAAGGAAGGAAGGGTGTCGAATCGAAGGCGGACTGCGAGTCAACAAAGTCGTTGGCAATTTCCATATCGCCCCTGGAAGAAGTTTCAGCAACGGCAATATGCATGTTCATGACCTTAACAACTACTACGATACACCTATTAGTGGAGGGCACACGTTCACGCATGAGATTCATTCACTTCGTTTTGGACCACAGCTACCTGATGACGCGGTCGGCAAATGGACAGACCATCATCATGTTAACCCTCTTGATGGCACTTTGCAAAAAACTGATGAGGCGGGGCATAACTATATGTATTTCGTCAAGGTTGTAAGCACGTCATACTTACCTCTTGGTTGGGACGTCAAAACCTCCGAGAAGGCTCATTCTGATTACGCCTCAGTCCCAATTGGATCACACGGGAGCTCGCTGGGCTCTAAGGGTTCCATTGAAACCCACCAGTACTCAGTCACATCCCATCAACGATCCTTGGCTGGTGGAAGCGATGTCGCTGATGGCCACAAAGAACGGTTGCACGCGCACGGCGGTATTCCTGGAGTTTTTTTCTCTTATGATATTAGTCCAATGAAGGTTATCAACCGCGAAGCTAGACCCAAGAGCTTCACTGGTTTCTTGACTGGTATCTGTGCTGTCATCGGAGGTACCCTTACTGTTGCGGCAGCCATTGACAGAGGACTATATGAAGGGAACAACAGGTTAAAGAAGTTACATCAAGGATGAAAATACTTCGATAGACAAAGCAAGGCGTTGGTATCTGATTTGTGTAGAGTAGAGAATGGTTCAGCCTTTTACACGTGGTTTCAATTGCTAGCTCTCCATTCACATAGTACATGTATCATAAAATATGCTTGCTGTGAAACGAAGTCGTGCAAGTGACTGACTGGATCTATTCGTTCTAGTTTTTGTCTGTAATTGAGATATCAGTGGCATTCGTTGGAAAGTGAGAAGTATAAACAAAAGTGCTGTGTGAAATTGGATGTCAGTGGAACCAGTTATAAGCAACGACGGCAATCCGCATGATCAAATACTCAAGCATATGACGATGCTTAGAGTACATGCTATAGAAAGCCATACCTCTTCCGGCTCTTCCTAAAGCTGAAAGGTTCAAAGGAAATTCATCATAAAAAAAAACTTTGAGGGTAGTAGAAAGGGGACGGAGATACTTACATTTTTCTTCGATCTAATAAAATGGCGGCACGTAGACCAAAAAGTCAAACTCAGTAAATACGAAACATTTTGCTACACTGATCAATTCTCAAGGTGTTGACTTGTACAAGTATCGTTGTGAAGATGTAGACCAGAAGTTCGTTCTTATAAATTTTCTGCTATCGCGATTTGAAGTTGGAGATCTGTTTCCCAGGAAGGACCTTATTGGACCCTGGAGCTAAGCCCCATCCATCTCTGCCCGTCGGCGTGTCGTCTGAGCTTCGTGCAGAGTACTGTGGCTGCACAGCATCAAACAGATGATGTCCGAGGTCAATGCTGTACAATTTTGCTTGGTGACGCTTACCTGCTAGCTGGTTTCTTTGAAGTCTATATCTGTCACCGCACTAGAAGGTCACCATAAGCAAGAAAGAGATCTGCGTGAATTTGCTTATGCGACAAGGTAGCACTTATGCCGCCCAATGGCACTTTGGTCGCAGAGTCTCTCGATGCAGGTAAGGTCACGAAATCATCTACTGTCAAGCAACTTCTGATGCCCAGGTGAAGCGGATTATAACCCAATCGCACATTTAAACACTATATTCTCTCATCCTTCAACCCTCTCGTCTATCTCAAAGACTTCACATGTCTTGCAGGCATATCAAGACGATCTCGACGATGACATCGATGAGCTGGAAGAAGACCAATCTGCTTCCAACTTGGAAGCAGTGGAGCGCATCCAGGAATCGAAAGCGGACCTTGAAGACCTCTTTAGACGAATTGAAGGGATCCGCGAGAGAGCCCTGCAGACAGAGCGACACATCGCAGAGATGACAGCAGATATCAAACAATTAGACAAAACCAAGAAGAACCTCACGTTGTCTATGACAGCGCTCAAACGTTTGCAAATGCTCACCACTGCGTACGAACAGCTGAGAGCTCTGAGCAAAACCAGGCAATACCGGGAGTGCGCCCAGCTTTTGCAGGCGGTCATACAGCTCATGGCACATTTCAAGTCGTACAGGTCCATTGACCAGATTGCAACACTTAGTAGGAATGTGGCCGATTTACAGCGTGAATTATTGGAACAAGTGTGCGAGGACTTTGAGATTACTTTTGCCAAAGATGAAACTGGGCAGAAACGTGGGGTTCTCGCGGAAGGTTGTCTAGTAATGGACGCCTTGGGCGAGAACGCCAGATCCCGACTTGTTACCTGGTACTGCAACACTCAATTGCGAGAATACCGCCAAGTGTTTCGGGGAAACGAAGAAGCGGGCTCCCTGGACAATATTTCTCGAAGGTACTCCTGGTTTAAGAGAATGCTCAAGACATACGACGAAGAACATGCCGCCATCTTCCCTGTACACTGGCGAGTAAACGAAGTTCTCGCAAACATCTTCTGCGAAGGGACCAAAGAAGACTACAAGGGTATTCTACTGCGAACGACAAGAAGCGGACAACCACTTGATGTCAATCTGCTACTGTCGTGTTTGCAAGAAACACTAGATTTCGAACACAGTCTCGAAAGACGGTTCTCCAATGCATCAAGAGCATCAATTGACACCGTAGCTTCCAGCGAAATTGCTAATTTTAATCTCACAATTTCAGACGCATTCGAGCCATATCTTAGTGTATGGGTGGAGTCTCAGGACAAGCAACTTAGTTCCATGATACCCAAGTACCGACTGCAATCGCCAAAACCACCGGAAGAGGAATTCTCTTTTCAAGGTGTTATATCATCAGCAAGCGAGCTCTTCAATTTCTATAGGCACGCGCTTGCACAGTGCGCAAAGCTCTCCACTGGACAACCACTCTTAAATCTATCACGAGTCTTCTCGAGATATCTCGATCAATATGCACAGCAAGTCTTATTATTCTATATCTCCGAAAGGCCAACAGGTGGAACTCCCTCACGTGTTCCTACCATGGAGGATACAATTCTCGTTCTTAATACTGCAGATTATTGTTACAATACCTGCACGGCACTTGAGGAAAAAATTCGTGGTCGGGTGGACGAACAGTACAAATCCTCTATCGACCTACAGAGTCAAGCGGACTCATTCATGGGTATCGCCAGTGCCGCTGTGCGTATCCTGGTCCGTCGTGTCGAGGTTGACTTAGAGCCATGCTGGCGTGAAATGCGCAATCTCAATTGGACTAAGATGGAGAATGTTATCGATCAAAGCTCTTATGTTGGCGACCTACAGAGCAGCCTGAAGGATCGTGCGGGTACTATTCTAGAGATGTTGCACAAACAACAGTACGCGAGAGCATTTGCAGACAATCTCGTTGAGCTTCTGGCTAGCACGTATCTCATCAATTTAGTGCATTGCCGGCCCCTTTCCGAGGTCGGAGCCGAGCAGGTATAGATCATCCCTTCTAAGTCATCCAGTCGCGCAGCTGACACTTACACAGATGTTACTTGATCTACATTCCCTTCGTCAGACACTTCTGCATCTTATGTCAAATGAGCCTCCAGCATCGTACGCGAAACGTGTCACTTCTACCTTTGGTAGAATTGAGCCATTACTGAAAACGCTCCAAGTCCGTCCTTCCCCACCTGAAGCTTTGATCCAAGCGTATCTCATACACATCGCTGATCTTTCCGACACAAACTTCCGCAAAATCCTAGACATCAAGGGCATTCGAGGGACCCGCGAACAAGGGCAACTCATCGAACTGTTCCAGATGCACAAGCTCAGCGAGCGGTACAAAAGTTCTCTGGTCGACAGATCCCCATTATTAACCCCCCTCTCGACCACCGCTGGATCTACAACTTCAGGTCCTACCACTGGAGCCGCAGCGGCTGTTCAGGGTCTCGGTGCTCTCGGTACAACAGCAGCAGCCAGCTTAAGCACAGCAAACCTTTCTGGAAACATGAAATTCGACCCCTCGGGGCTCGGAAACGCAATAATGGATCGCTTTGCAAGCCCACATCTAGGAGGTAGCGGAACCCCGGCCAGAGATGGAGCATTGAGTCCTCCACCAGTGGGCGATGGTCTCAATGCTTTGAATTCTCTCCAAAGTGGGGAAGCAGGAGCAAAACTCAACGAGAATCTCAAGAATATTGGAAAGTTCTTCAAGAGAGATCTAAGTACGTTTGGGGGCAGGTTTGGTGGAAGTGGTACTAGGTTGGCGAATCTTGACGACGGAAGGTAATTCCTTTATTGTTTGGCGAAGGGATAATATCTATGCAGTACGCAGTATAAAACTAGATGTGCTTCCTTCCGAGAGGCAGTTCATTTGCTAGCGTAAGAGAACTATTTTTCCCATCAAAAATCCCCCTTCTGCAACGAAGTCAAGGAATCCCCTTCTTTTCAAACTAAGATAACCTGAATTCATATGCGACCTAGACAACGCGAAATGATTATATACTGGTCCTAATATCTGGACATGTGAGGCGAGAGTGATGGTGGTATGTGCATGAAAAACAATCAGTTGTACTGTAACTAGGAGTAATTACTGTCATAACTTCCGAGATCGTAGTTTTGGTCTTATTGAGGTAGGATTTTTTTCTTCTTCGACATCTATATGACTTATTCCCTTCATCTCACCCTTCCAATGAATCAAGCTATTCATCCCTACTCTTAGCATCCTCCACGGCTTTCTCCCAACTACAAGCCCAGATATACGCGCCCTCGAACGCGGTGATGCCGGCCAGACCACATGCAGGTCCGATCCACAAACCCCATAATCCCAATTTCGGAACACCGAAACTCAACCACAATGCACAGGGAACGGCGAAGATATAGTAGACGCCGAGATTCGCGATTCCACCGATACTTTGGCGGCCGAGGCCGCGAAGGACGGCGTTCATCAGGGCGGTGGTTGAATCGAAGAGTTGGAAGGCGGCGACGATGGGCATTACGCCGCTGACGATTGAGATCACGCGGGGATCGGACGTGAAGGCTAGGGGGAGGATGTCACGGAGGAGGATGAGGACGACCATGTCGAAAAGGCCGATGATGGAAAAAACGGCGAGGTAGGTCAGAAGGGCGGTGCGGGTGGCTTGGAGAGAACCACTGCCGATTAGATTGCCGATCCGAGTGGAGGCGGCAACGGCGACGGGAAAGGGGATGTGGTAGATTAGGACAGAGGTCGTCATTAGGACAGATCTATGGGGGAGCGGGACAGGTTAGTGATTTAGAATGACAATGTAGGGGCATAGAGGCGTAGGGAAGCTAGCAACGTACTGTGCAGCGAGATCATCCGCGCTGACGAAGGAACTCGCAAATGTAAGGATATCAAAAGCCAGCCATTCGGATTCGACCATCAAGACACCTGGCAAAGACAGTCGGAGCATTGGGCCCCAGTTTCGGAAAGCAGCGCGAGTAAATCCAGGCCAGCACTGGAGTGAGGGACGATTGATCACTAGGACGTAGCCGAGAAGTAGGAGAGGAAGGAGGTTATTGGTAATAGACAAGGCAAGAATGGCACCTTCGAATCCCAGATGTAGACGGAAGACAAGGGTATAGCATAGCAATGCATTGATAGGCGCACAGATCAGAAGAACATAGAAACTAGCGCTGAAGATGCCCTGGGCTTGGGTGAATCGCTTTCCAGCTTCAAATGTTGCATATCCAGGAGCTCCGATCATCCAGAATCTAAGACCACGAGCCGCCAGTAATGCAACTTCTTTCTCCGGGACGAGGTATGGCAGGAACCAATGGGCAGAGAACCATAGGGCAACAATGGGAACGGATACAATCCACAGAAAGTAGATCATTCGTTGCAAATGGAGGCCAACATTCTCTTTTTTTCCGGATCCATAGGCCTGGGCACATAAGGTATCAAGGCTGGTGGCCAGCCCTTCATAGACGGCCATACCAGTGATATTGGCAGTCATGCTGAGACCAGAGTCAGCAAAAAGACATCGTTTTGGGGTTCTGACCAGCACAACTCGAAACCTACTTTGCGAGAGATATTGCTCCGAGTTCTTTGGTTCCCAAATGACCAACCACCAGAACAGCTGCCAAATGGAAAGAATATTGCAAGAAGTAAGTGAAAATCAACGGCCAAGAGTATTTGGACAGCAGTTTCGCCTCTCGTTGCCATGTCGTCTTGTCATGTTCAGGAGCTTTCAAGGCTTCTTCCAAACCAACAACTCCAGCTTCAGACAAAGTGCTATAACGAGATATACTGGCTCTCCTGTCTGACAACAGACCTGTAGTCTCGGTAATTTGTGAAGCTCCTGTCGCCATATTGTACTTTTTTTTTCGATGTTCCCTGATATCTTCAATGTTGCACAAATAGCCTCACCCACAGCACGCAACGTCAACCCGTCCAACCCATAAAAAGCACGGGAATGAAAGACGAGAAGATGGGAAATGGAGGTCCAACGTAGCTAATGTTGAAGGACGCGAGGTCAATCACGCATGAAGGAGCTGAGGAAGACGAACATGTGGCCTAGAACATGATCAGTATTATTACATAGTAGATAGATAGGTGGTCGACGGTTGATCTCTTGGTGGGGCTGATTGCCGAGAGAGATGTTTACCTTTACTATCTACGGCAGGAACTTCCATGGTGTGTCATTTTCTTCACTATTGTAGCGGCGATTGGCGACAATCCGCCACCATGGCCATCTCCGTCGGTCGATGAATTTAGGTCGCTACCGCAAACTCTCCACAACGGGAGAGTTCATAACATGATTGAAGAGATGCATAGTAAAGTACATAGTACATACTATGGTATACTATGGTATACAAGATTGGACTTTATATGACCGATACTTTGCCTAGAGTAGAAGGGGCACACGAATTCGTGTTCGTCCCTATCACCAGCCATCGCAGGGGTGATTTGAATGTTTTCCACCCTCCGCTGGGGATTTTTATAGTGCCAGGCGTCTTAAGACACTGTACGAACATATAAGGCGCCTGCCACCCTCTCAACCTGATATTCGATTCTTCCTAAAACATTTCCCCAACCAACCTGTGAAAGATCTTCCTCGAATTTTCGGCCCTTAAGTACTGAACAAAAGCTTCATTGTGTTCTTGATCGCCTCCTTATCCTGGTCTTGTGGATCCCATGACTGCGTCATGTTATGCCTGATGCTCTGACTTGGGATATGATTGCAGTTGACATCCGGCTCAGCCTCGGGCTTTCTTCACGATTCGACTTGTTCGCCTTTCCTCCCCGTCTTCACGCCTTCGGGGGCTCTCTCAGGCTTTTTGAGTCAATACAATACTAGCTACCAGCTTCTTCTAGTCGTTGGTAGTTAACGCTGGCATGTAATGCTTACACAGACCACAGATCTTGAGAGATGCGATGTTGATTAATTTTAGGAAAGGGATGAAGGCAAGCCTGCGTTCGAAATCTTGATGATGTCGCTTCATAGGAGCGGCTTAGCCATTTATGATGCCCGGTATTGAAGTACACTATTGAGCCTCAGTCGTCGATATGAGAGTGCACATTACCAGAGCCTCTATTCTCCTAGGATGATGCGTACCTTTCGCTATTTTTCGTGATCCCATGGTTATACAACGCAACTGGATCATCACCCATATTAGCCAACGGGATATAATCACCTGAGACTTGCGGTTGGATCTAGCATATGATAATCTGCTCTTTTCTTGTGTCCTCAGCGAAAACATAAGATGCGGCGTTCATATTGTGCTTGAGGCCTGACCCTATGCCAGAGGAAAACGCAAAAGGCGACCGACTGGGTCATGACCACTCACGAGAAGATGACCGAGACAACAATGATGCTCTATAATGTTACACAACAAATTGCAACCTAAGCCATCTTTCGTGAATTTTCGTATCTGGTGTACGGGGAAAATATCACACAATCCTTGATGATTAATCACGTAATTGACACGACCGACGCACGAAAATGTGCCATATGGTGAAGCCTAACGAAGGTCAGATGTCGTCGACTCTGTACAGTGTTGTGCTCACAAAGATGAATTCAGAGTGGTCAAACTCAGCCTCTCCAGCAGTCCAGTCGACATAGCCTCTCGAGTCTGGAATATCTTCAAAAAGCTTCACCGATACGTCAGGTATCAAAGCAGTTTGTTTCAACCAAACAAGCGTCTCAGGAGCTCATTGTTACACGCAAATCTAATTTGTTGGGTTTCTATCTAACAGCTAATCTCAGGGGCCATTTGTTCTGCCACAAGATCTCGAGACCGTCAATGCTTTGATCGTCTAACATCACTCAAGAAATAAGCGGACCTTGCCATAGCTTTACAGCATTGGTCCATCTTCCACGGCGATTCTTCAAGGTCGTTGACCACTACATGATTTATTTGAACATATATCGGCGACATTATAGCTATCAATCAGGAGGAGATATGTCCAGAGACATGCCCCGGACACCACTGTTCGTCGTTCCTGACTGTGAGCTGCATGTCAGAGCGGCGGGTCCTGCTATTGTTCGTCTATCTTCAGAACAGCATTGAGTAAGTCGTCCTACGTTGCCTTTTCTGCGACCATTGCCTTGTGTACGTTCGTTGTCGCCTTTATGATCAATGACTTACGTTTAGCACCATCATGTTGTTCTTTTGAACATATAAGCCTCGGAGAAGCACGTTTATCCTGCAATATCACCATCTAGATTGAAGTCATTGCCCTGCAAGCGATTGCCAAACATCCATGTCCATTGAATTTCTTCTCAATATCTTGTTCTCACAGCTCATCATGAGTTCCTTCTCTAACATACGTTTCAAACTGTCCGACAAGGAGACTGAATGGATAGAAGTCCCAAGCGAGAGACTGCAGTCCTCAGCTTACTTCCAGTCTCTCTGGGAGCGATGGCAGGTGTTAGGAGGGCAATTTAGTGCCTACAGCTCTGACACTCTAGAGTGCGAACTCATCATTGACATAGGACAGCAGAAATACTATGTCACCACGAGTGTAAGGACAATGTGTGCCTTGCCTCTCTTCAGGGCTGACGAGAGATAGTTGCAAGCCGAAATGCTCGATAACAAAGCGTTTCGACTCGCGTACCCAGTCGCACCGATTGATCGAATATATATACAACTTTCATTCCTATCAGAATACGGCTTACGCGTAGAAGATGACCTTTATAAGCGCTATGCATGTCAATTCTCGTGGGTGGCTGGCCTTTTCAGAGACGCGCATATACTCCTTATCGAGTTCCTGGTGTCAACCAACGAATCAGATTATCAAGTAGACTACTCGGTAAAAATGCTCCGAGAAGCCATGGACCTCACAATACTCCATTACCAACGCTTATATGGTCCAGAGATTGCTCCGAGATGGGAGTTGAAGGTCGACTTGGTCACAATGGCACCTTTGTTTGAGGGCAATGCCATCTGGTTCCTGAGCTTTGCGAGCACCATCAAACATGGCCCACTGTTTACGGAGTCTGTAAAGCAATGCATCATCCAAGAACTCTTAAATGAAGTGCGCGACCGTCTGCCGGTCAATATATATCAAGCATGTGCCAATCTGAGAAGACTATGGCGATATCGAGCCAAGTTCTTCCTTTCTCGTGGGTGCCTGGGAGGATTCTTTCCCTTCTACGACGACATCATCGACCGTATATGGAGAGCCTCATGGTCACGACGGGGTTCACTTCTTCGTCCAAAGGTCCACCGCTTTTTCGGAATGTCCAAGAAATCCGAAATTAAAGGCATCCACATCGGTCTACTGCGGCAAATTATGCTCGGAGACGACTATCAATACGACATGTTCAACGGCCAAGGACGTGAGTGCCTGAATCCAGTCCCCGCTCTCACACAGGCAGACTATCGGTTCATGATGGAATTGTCTGCAGAGTCCCCATCAAGGCTGGATGACGAAGGCCTGATGATGATCGTCCGAGTGCTGAAGCTCAAGAACGAAGATGGTCGAGCGGTCGCAAAGCTAAGATCTCTTGCGAAGGATATCATGGGCCGAGTGAAAGAGGATGTTTTTGAGGATGACGCTCTTGTCAGACATTTTCTCACCGTCGCCGACTTCGTCGTGCCTTGGGAACGGCTTCCTTGGAATCAAGGGCTTGTAGATGTATGAAATTGCTGGTCTACATAGATCATGATACTCAAACAGAACGAAGCAATGATATCCCATAACGTTGTCCTCCTACCCCTAGTTCGTTGGTGCCGTTTTCTTACAGTAGTTTCAAACCCCGGGATTACAGAGACATGCATGATATACACTTCCATCGATCCCGTCAGCATCACGTCGATCTCAACGACCTGAAAGGCATAGTCCAAAGCCTGGATGCATGCGAAGAACAATGATACAGTAAATTGACAGTCCCGCCGAAGCACTATTCTAAACCGTCAGGGATGGGATCATCGGGAGTAAAGAGTTCAGTCTTCCAGTCTTTCAAAATCATCATTGTCGAACATGTGTCGTCGACGAGTTTTGTTGATTACCCAGGGTGGATCCCGATACACTTTCCTATCCTATCCTATCCTATCCTATACTATGGGTTCAGATGAGGTTGGTTATAAGGGAGAAGTGATTTCAAGATTAGTCTAAATTTGAAGATAGGATAGATCGTAGTTTTTATTACTTATAGAAATTTGGAAATCTATCTCATTGAATAAGCGATCAGAGTCGAGATCTCTTCTATATATCTAATACTTTTTGGAGTAGCGACTACTAATCGTGCTTTTGGTATCATCATTTCGTCTCTCGTAAGAAGCAAAAAATCCCCTTCCACCTAGCTACCCAAAATGTCCCCGCAAGCCCTCGTACACGGAAAAGATGAGAGCGGAGCTTGGTGCAGATCGAGCTACTGTTATTCCGCAACCTCTGTAAAAGCCTCTAAGACCGTGTTTCTTCCATATCAATTTCCCAGTAGAGGCGAATGTGCTTCGAGTAGCGGTGTTCGTTGTTGAAGAGGTAGCAGACGTTTTGGTTGGGTGTTCTTCTGTCTGCATCCTTGATTTAATTGTATCGGCTGGGTAGAACATGAAATTGTATGACATTCCAGCTGAGGCTCCTGCGACTATTTGCGCGTGGATCGGTAATTGGGAGTTCTCTTCGACTTTGGTCTTACTGTACCGTTTGAACGCGTTACATACTGCCTCGTAGCTACCGAACCAGGCCGCTGAACCGCCTGTTTCTCGAATTAAGGTACCAAGTTGGCCATGCCAGAAGCCGCGGATGCCATCATGGCGGAAGATGTCTCTAATAATTGTGAGGGGGCCAGGAGCTTTGTACCCCAACGCCGAAGCAAAAGCGGGGACTTGCATACGACATTTGACTAGCTCGATGGGGGTGAGGAGGATAGACGTGAAGGCACCAGAGGCGGCACCGCAGAGCAGAAGCGAGGAGAATGGCAATTGTGTGATCCCTTCTTCTCTTGGGCTAGGATTGGCCCACACCATGGCACTTTGAGCAACCCTGTAGCTGAAAAACAAGCTGCTGTTCTCTATGGCTGCGCCAAACAATGGCGCTGATATGCCGCGGTATAAACTTGGCATTCCTCCATCGTACCGATATGATCTGACGAAGCAGTCGACTGGTCCTCGATACGGAGGTGATGTGGCTGTTGGTACGTGCGATTGCAGCCGGACTTTGACGGTGTCGAAAGGATACTCAACAAACTTGCCGCAGATTCCGGCTAAGGAACCAAACACCACGTCCTTGATGGCTTCAATTGATGCAGACGAGGCGTTTACTATAGCAGGATTGTGTGGTACTTCTGGAACCCCAGATGTCGGTCTGCTTGTCTGAGGGGCAGCGGTCTCTTGGAGGCCAGGCGGGGTATAGGCATGTTCAACTGTAGTTGCGGCCATCCACGCGGTTCCTCAACGACAGGGGCAACTTCGAAGTCCAATTGACAGTGTGCAAGAGCGAGGGAGGTCGTGCTATCTGGGGATCATTGTATCGCTCTTTGTATATTCTGCCGTCGAAAAAGCAAACGAGGAGCAACCCAGGAAAATGGCCAGGGTAGGGTAAGTTTTCGGAAGGCCAAGGACCTAAAAAGTTGAAGGATCCTGGCACCGATGTTTTCAATGGGTCATCATGTGAAGTCTAGCGGGCTAGCGATACGCAGAACAAAGTCGTTCACGAGTAGTCAAAGTATTTTTGCGGTGAGGGTTCTGCGAGGTGGAGCTACTGGCTGCAACAGAGCGGTGCCCAAATTTTTGACGGGGTATGACTGACGAGTCATGGCATATACCGAGAGATTAGATCCGGCTATTGATCTGATTAGATTACTATTTCGTAATTTATGGTCGAAATTTTTATCTGATCTAAGCTCATGCTCCAAGGCTTCGGAAAGACTTGGCGGACTTGACCATATTAAGGCTAGTATTCGAAGTGACATTTTGGCTACGGATTTTTTCTTGCTGCTGCTGTCTTCAGAACTTCCAGACCATCCAGAACATCATTGATCATCGCATCTTCACAACCCTGGTTCATCTCTACTACCTTGTAATTTGTTACTGATTCTAGATACCCTTCAAGTTTTGTTCTTTGTCTCCAATTACTCAAAATTTACAGAAATGTAAGCGGCCATTCCCTTTCTCCTTGTAACATCTATTAATCTTTGCAGGTTCCAATTACGAAGATCTGTCGTGCAAATCCTTTCTCGGCCTCCAACATCCTTGGTTTCAAAACCCCGTTCAATTACGAATTTGTCCCGGTTGACATTTGGAAAGCCATACCATCCCTCGATAATCTCGTACCAGAGAAGATGGGTGTCGGATGAGTCTGATAACAAAGATGCTCCCCCAGTCGAGAAGGTTGCGCCAGCCCCAGAAGATGAGGTAGAAGATGCTATCCAAACTAAGTCTTATTCCGAAGAGGTGGTTGAGGAAACCAACTATGCGCCAGAAGAGCAGAAATCCAGTATTGATACTGCTATAGACAAGGTGACGGAAGTAGCCGCCGAAGCTGCGCAGACAGTGACTGGTTCGGCCTCAATTGCAGAGGACATCTCTGCAGCTGCGACCCCAAAGTCGCAGGAGATGCGGGAGACTTCAAGGGATCCGTCTAGTATACCACCGGTTTCGTCAATCTATATTGGCAATCTATTCTTTGATGTAACCCTGGAGGATCTTCGCCGAGAATTCAGCCGTTTTGGTCAGATCATCGACACCTCCATCATTCGTGATGCTCGAGGGTTGAGTAAAGGGTAGGACGAACCCATTATCATATGTTATGCTCATGCTAATCTTCGAAAAGATTTGGTTTTATCCAGTTCACAACGGTCGAGGCCGCCACTGCAGCCATGGAGACTATGGGAGGCTCTGTTTTCGAGGGCCGCCGCATTAACATTCAGTATGCTGCGAGAAATGTCCCTAAGCCGTCCCGATTCACGGGGAAAACATTGAACGCTCCTTCGAAAACCCTTTACATTGGCAACATATCATTCGACATGACCGATAGGGATCTCAATGATCTATTCAAAGGTCTCAAAAACATCATCGATGTCAGAGTAGCAATCGATCGTCAGACCGGCCAACCAAAGGGCTTTGCCCATGCAGACTTCATCGATATCCAGAGCGCTATGGACGCATTTGCCATCTTAAACGAAAAGGAATCCCATGGCAGGCCGTTGCGCCTTGATTACAGCCATCCATATAAACGAAGCATGGCTGGATCCGGTGGGTCCCAGTATCGATCACCGCAATCTCCATCTTAGCTGATGGTTGCGGCGGTGCTAATGTGGAATTGGTTGGTAAAGTGAAAGCTGGTTGAAATAGTGTGGTGCATCAATCAGCCTTTTGGGTTCTTCTTTGTACCATGGACTTGCACAGCCCGAATGGAGATACATGTAGGATAATTGTGTTTCCCAGTCTAGGACTGTGTCATGTTAGCTGTATAAAAAGTATGTACACAAAGCTAATACCTTCACACTTTAGATCATAAGTCAAATTTGAACGATTAAGTTACCTAGAAATAGTTTATCTTACCTTGTTTCTCACCATCCATGTGGGATGGATTAAACCAACGTCTTGTTGTACCTTGGGATTGACTATCTTGTCTTGTGTACGTTCGTTGAAGTCATATGCTCCTATGTAGGATGCGAGTATTGTATTGTGATAGATACATGGACGTTAAAGTTTTGGATTCATAATTTCTTTTACCGAGGCATGACGCCCCAGTTCCGTATCTATTGCAAGTCCCGCGGTTCTCCAAACCAAGACCCCATCATGCAACGGTTGATATTCGTATCAATTTCTACTGATAATAAGGCTTAATGTTCTGGCTTTGTACTTCATTTGTGTATTCTGAAATCTTATGAGTTGTTGTGAATTGTTCTTCAGTTATTGTGATACTCTTCCTATTTGTGTCGTCGGCACTTTTGAACCGTCATGTCTTTCCTCGGTGGCGCGGAGTGTTCCACTGCTGGGAATCCGTTGACGCAGTTCTCGAAGCAATTACACAATGACAATTCCCTCCAGAGAGATCGTCTGGTCGGCAGAGGACCGGGTGGTGCTGAAGAAGGCTTCAGGTCACGAGCTGCTCCCAGCGGATCAGATCAGGTCGGTACCCACGATCTTATGCCTTCAGCATATTACTAATCACCAGCTCTGTAGATGATGAACGACTTCATGCAACAACCTGCTCAATTTCAACCCCAGCCTTTTGCCATGGAGCAATTACGGAGAGATCTACCTTCGATGAAAAATGCACCCCAGCGGGTAGGGTCACCGGGTTGGGCGTCCGAATTCCACCACGACGGACATCATGGTCTCCAAGAACCACAGACAAGGGGCATGCGCAATGGAGGAATCAGCCCTGCAGAATTCTCAAAATTCCAACAGCAAAGACAACCGGGATTTCAGCGGGGTGCAAGCCCGATCACTCAGGCGCAGTCTCCGGTGAATGGCTTCCAGGGTTCAATGGGGTTTAGAGGCGCTGGCATGGGCCCAGGAATGATGATGTCCCAGCCTTATAACACAATGACCATGCATCAACCTCAGGATATTTTATCCGATAAAGGGAAGGGACGGATGGTTGAGTTGGATGACCATAACTGGGAAGCCCAGTTCGCTGAAATGGAGACTGCCGAAAAAACATCGATAAGCGATGAGGCCAACGCGGCAATTGAAACAGAATTGAACGAGTTCGATAGGTCAGTCACCCCAGATGGCATCACAGAGACGAATCATCATGGTGATTTTGAATCTATTTGGCGTGAAATCCAAGCTGAGATGTCCGACAGGCAACTGGGTGATTCTGAAAACTTCAATGCTTTCAATGAAGAATGGGATGAATTTTCATCTTCCCTAGGACTAAATACACATGATCTGGATGCTGATTTCCGAGCGCCTGGAGACCCTCAACATGGGGCTTATATCTTTGAAGACGACAACGCCTTCTTGTCTGTATTAGACCCTTTCGCGGAAGGCGTTTCAATATTGGAATCGAATGGCAATCTCACCCTTGCTGCTTTAGCCTTTGAGGCTGCAGTTCAGCAACGACCAGATCATGTCGAGGCCTGGACTCTACTTGGCTCGACCCAAGCCCAGAATGAAAAAGAATCTCCAGCCATTCGTGCCTTGGAGCAGGCGCTTAACCTCGATCCCAACAACCTTGATGCGCTAATGTCTCTCTCAGTTTCATATGTTAACGAAGGATATGAGAGCCATGCCTATCGTACCCTAGAGCGTTGGCTGTCTGTCAAATACCCACAGATTATCTCACCATCTGCATTATCAGAACCTGCCGATCTCGGCTTCACTGATCGCCACATCCTTCATCAACGTATAACCGATCTTTTCATACAAGCTGCCCAACTTTCACCGTCGGGTGCTTCTATGGACCCTGATGTCCAAGTTGGTCTCGGGGTTTTATTTTATGGGGACGAAGAATTTGACAAAGCCGTTGATTGTTTTAGTGCTGCTCTTGCTTCCACTGAACATGGCCTGTCAAATTCTAAGACCCAAATTCACCTACTTTGGAATCGATTGGGCGCAACGCTTGCCAACTCTGGTCGTTCCGAAGATGCTATTGCCGCTTACGAGAAGGCACTTACTATGAACCCTAATTTTGTTCGTGCGCAATACAACTTAGGCGTTTCATGTATCAACATTGGATGTTACCCGCAGGCTGCAGAACATCTGCTTGGAGCGTTGTCCATGCACCGCATTGTCGAAGAACAAGGCAAAGATAGAGCCAGGGATATCGTCAGTGATGCCAATTCAACTAATGGAGCTGGTGGGCCAATAGGGGGTATTGATGATGCGACGTTGGAGAAAATGGTACATCAAAATGAAAGCAGCAACTTGTATGAAACTTTAAGGCGAGCTTTTGCAAGCATGGGAAGAAGAGATTTGAGTGAACGTGTTGGGGTCGGGATGAACTTGGACCAGTTCAGGGGGGAGTTCAATTTCTGATTTAGAAGCGTGTTGATTTGTATATGTTCTCCAGATAGCTTGCTGGTTGAGCAACGAATGACTATGAGCAAAAGTATAGGAAAGGGGGTTTGGACATAGCTTATCACCTATATATAACCTTTCACTTGTAGGTATAGATCTAAATTCTACAGTCTAGGATGGCATCTAGATTACATCGATGTCAAAATCTGACATGCTAGCTCTTACATGTGGTTTGGTTCGACCTCTAAGCCTGCTTTAGGACTATTCTCACGTATATGAGAGCCCGAGGCAATGTGCACAACAGACGAGATAAGATCATCATCCACGCAGTGTCATTGCTTTTCATAAGAATCTACAATCATCAGACAGCGTTATTCATAGGCCATCTACCCAACAATCCTAACCTCCATCCCAACCTCTCTGACCCCACCTCCCTCAACCTGCGCCCAGATCTCCATCTCTCTCATCAACTCCCCATCCTCGACCTCCACACTCACAACCCTAACCCCTACATCCTCCCCTACCCCTTTCCTCACCACCTCCCCATTAACCCCATCATTTCCCCTCGCTCTCTTCTCAGCCTCTTCCCAACTCCCTTCAATCCCCGCCTTCAAATGCCTCTTCGCCACCCTCTTCACCGCCACCTCCGGATCCACATCCACAAACCACGAATCATCAACCAACCCCTTGATCTCCGACCACGGTTCCTCCGTTCCCAGGAGCAAATAGTTCCCCTCGAGGATCACGATGCCGGTGCCCGGATGAATCGAAATCGCGTCTGGAATGGGATCTTTCTCGACGTGCGAGAACGAAGGGGCCAATATCACTTCCGCGGAACCAGGGCCCGTAGTTTTGGACGAGTCTAGGGTACGTACGAGTTTGAGGACGCCCGGGGCATCGAAAGTCCAGGAAGCACCGCGGCAGGCGTGCGCTTCGTCGGCATTGGGTAGCGAATCCAGATACGAACGTGGGTAGTGGAAACCGTCCATGGGGAGCACCGTGGCGAATGGTTGGCTTTCGAGGTCCGGGGAATTGATGTCTTCTGAAGGGGATTTCTTTTGGCCATTAAGTCGGTTCAGACGTTTCACGACTTCGGCTGCTATAGTTGTTTTGCCGCTGCCGGGGGGTCCGGCGAACGCAATGACCACCCTTTTGCTCACGGGGCTATGGCTGATGTGTTCTGTGGCGTGGGTTTGAGCTGATTCGTAGACATGCAGAGCTCGTTGAGTGAGCGAAGAGTAGATTTGCTCCATCTCAAAAAGGCGTGTAATAAAGGAACAGGAAGAACAATTCGAAAACTGTCTTGTATCCTCTATATCTGGTCTCTCTTTTCCCACTCGCGAGTTGAGAGGGGAATTGCCGAGAAATCTGTGAATATCTTCTTTTTGAATTCGTACCAGATCAATCCAAATGCTATGTCATTGTCTAATATCCTACAAATTCACGTTTTTGACAATATAAAAACCCAAGTGAAACGTGACTCCGATGTAGCGTCGGTTTCAATAATATAGTGAGTTTTTATTATCTGTTGGAAACTACCTAAAAATACACCGATGAAAAGGGATCCCGAATTAAATAGCACCCCGGTCCCAATTACGGCGCCACAATTTACCTCTGAGCTATATGACTGTTACGGAATATCTGATAGACTGTCTTTCTGTTCCCTTTGGTGGCCCTGAATGCCTTTACCACCACAAGCCACGTTAAGAACGAAATGGTGCGCTTTGATGATGATTCTTGGCGCAGCCAAATATGTCTATGCATATGGACACCAACTTCGATTTCCGGAGAGGATCACTCACATCACCAAAACTCGATAACACGCCCAAATATCAGAGGTAATCAGACGCACGTGCACGGCCATCCTTTTGTGCACCAGCCTTCCTACCTCTAGGGCTGAGACTTCTCTTTGTAGGTCGACGGTCATTTCTTGGAGAAGCTCTTCTTGCGTTGCGCGCTGGTGGTGAGCGTGAAATGCTCCGCTCTGACGAACTATTCCTTCTCGTCCGTAGGGGTGGGGAAAGCGAGTCTGAAGGATGACGGGTTTGGCGAGTCAAGTTCGACCTCCGAGGAGGACTACGTGACAAGCTTGAGTCTCGGCGAATTGCACTTTTTGTAAATCGTGGAGGTGTCCTCGACCTAGGAAAGCTTGATCCATGGTGACGACTACGTCTCGGTGGCGAAAAGCTATCGTTTCTACCACGCTGTTGCCGACGCGGTGGCGGAGACGCAGATCTAGTGTGGCTTCTGTGACGAGTGGGCTTCGACTTCTTGAACGACTCGCGGCTACTGAGAGAGTCATATGACGGAGATTGTGGTGGCCGACGACCTTTCGGTACCTCAGATCTATGTGGGGGTCTCGATGAGATGGATCTTGCTCTACGTCGTGGTGGTGATCTAGACGGAGTGTACGACACAGACCTTCCACGCTCGCTCCGAGGTGAAGGTGAACGCGACGAGGAATAACTCCGCGCCCGCCGACGTGGCGGTGTCTGTGAGCGAGTTAGGCTTCTGCTGCGAGTATAACTTCGTCCGCGGCTGGCATCACGGCTAGAGCGCCTGTCTCGCCTTGGTGTTGGTGATCGTGAGTCCGAATAACTTGAGTACGACGAGTAAGAAGAATAGCTGCTGACACTTGCAGTGTCCGAATCGTCTCTGGCCGCAGGAAGAGCGGGCGGAGCAGGCTTTGGCAGATTCTTGAGATGTTCTCTCATGTCTTCTGTCAGAGCACCCATGCCAATACTGGTAAAGTAATTGACCGAAAACCGTGTATTGCGTGGTTCATCGGTAGGGAATATTCCCGCAAAGCTCGGTCGCAAAATATCATCTCTTAGTCTCTCTTGCAGTTTGGGCATGCCGAGGGCTTCAGCCAAGTCCTGAAACAGTATCTTTATGAAGATACGACTACTTGAAGTTGTCTCTTCCTCATTCAAATGCACCACGGACAGAACATGCCATCCGATCCCATCGCTACTGAACATGTGGCCAAAAAATCGAGCAATATTGCGCAGTCGGTTGGTCTCGTACCGATGGATGGTGTCATAATATTTGGCAAATGCCTGTTCAAATTGATCCAGCCATAGTCTGTTCAATTTTGCAAAACGTTCACCGATGAGTCCGTAAAATTTAGAGTATGTTTTCTCTTGAGAACAACACTCGATAATCATAGAAGGAAGCTCTTGCTCTTGCCCTGAAGGCAGATTGATCTTCATCAACTTGTGGCAGCATTCTTCAAAGTCAATACTGGACATAATGGTCAAATATATCGTTCGACGCAAGTTGACCAAGTCCGTATTGCTCTGGTCTTTGATCTCCATTTGCCTCTCTTCTTCTGCTTCTTCGTCGTCGGTGCTTTCTTCCGAACCAGATTCATCTTCCTCTTCTTCGCTCGCTTCGCCGAGGATCTCGGCTTTCAATTTTTTGTATGCTTCTTCATGCTCTTCCCACTCAGAATCATATTTGAAGATGTTCAGTCCGTCTTGTACATCGATTTCATCATCCAAACCTGTCCTATGTGTGATCTGATCTTCTTCCTCAACCAAGTCAAGCTCATCTTTAATCGCAGGATTGTCTTTGTAGCGGTCCCTGCGAACCTGGAACAGGACTTCGATCATGTATTGAACTCGCTTGTCGATGTCTGCCTCGTGCAGAATACTTCTGAATTGATCAAACACCGCCAAGGCAATCGGCTGGCTCATTTCCTCAAGATGCTGACCAACTTCTCTGGTCAGACCGACGGCGATTTCAACGCTATCATCTGTAGGCTTGTGGAGCAGAAGAAGCAAGATTTGAGCAGCTACCATTTCGTGGGCAACTTGCTGATTGCAAAGGTGCGCGATGAACGTTGTTGAAGAGACACAAACAGCCTTATCGTTTCGTTTGAATGCCTTTCTGAATTGAACAATTAAACGATTGAGAAGAAGCTCTCCGACTTGAGGTAGCTTTGTGTTCACAATCGCTACCATGGCAGCGTAAATGGGGGTGAAAGGTAAACTCGCAGCTTGCGCCTTCATGATGCTTCTGCAAAAGAGGCCTCTTCCTCGTATCAGATTCTCACCGAAGAGCTCCGGAACGATATATTTGATATTCGAAACATTGACTTTGTTGATAAGACCGTTGACAGACTTCTTCAGTGCCTCCCACGCCATGCGCTGATATTCCTTGCTTGTTCTATCGGTGATTTGCGCCTGCAGTGCTCTAAGACGCGCTGGTGGGATATATGTTCCGCCTGATCGCATGGTGAGAAGCTTCTCATATTCTGCCTTTGCAGATGCTTGCTTCTCTTCCTCGGTCAAATCTTTCTTCACTTTGACATCCTCCCGTCCCCGTCCTCTCAATCTCTCTGCCAGGTAGCGGCCTCTCTCGTCAGCAAGTTCCTCGCCACCATCTTTCTGTCTGATCTCTTCTCTCACTTTGCCCCTTGGTGGTGATCGATGTCTTCGTGGTGATGGTGATCTTGACGGAGGCGACCGTTTGCGAGAGCCTGAAGCTTTGGGTGAGTAGGACCCTGGCGGTGGAGGCGTTGGCAGCCGGACTGCAGATTGGAGTATCACCGGATCCGCCATCTTCATACACTACCCATCAGATGCAGCGAACCGAGACACGCCTTTCCGCAAAACAGTCGAGGAGATAACGATAAATCGTGTGTATTGGTGACGCTGCTGGTAGAAATTATGAGGCTTGGGGAGGTCCCGCATCCGATTTCTCCACCTCCGCGCCAAGAACAGCGCGTGTCTTTAAGGGCGAGATTGTTTGTAGACAGTTCGTAGGATTTCTGTAGCGTCTCCTTTGTTACCTGGGAGCGTTGATCGGATGAAGTCACTGGGTTGTTTCTAATATCTACTACTGACTCAAGGCTTTCATTATGGTAAGAGTCGTCGTTCGAGCCGCAGCTACGTGTGTTACTAAGTCTTCTAAAGCTAGACAAACTCATTGGGACCGGTATGCTCATAATAGCAACGACAGTGTTCATATATTACACAGTATGGACACTGCTTATGGTCAGTGGCTCTTCATCTATCATGTCACTTTGCTCACGGAACATTATCAGCCCTTTGTCGACGATGGCCATCCTCTGCATAGCCTTTTCCCACCTCGGGTCTGGGCCATTCGCATACCTGTCATTCTTATTCTACTCGGCTCCGCGGTTGTTGGTTCGTTCTTAAGCATGGTTATGATCCGGAGCAACAGAAAAAAGGCAGCCAAAGCCAAAGCCGCCGCAGCAAGCAAAAAGAAGGCATAATTTTTTCAATTGGTATCCTGGTGTGGCGCTGGTTTGGAAGGACCATAACTGGTTTGGGCGCTCGCGTAACGGGGACCCGAGGATTGGCTATCAGGAGGAGCAGGCGCCAGACTTACGAGAAGGAATCAAGGGTTGCTGGCAGAAATATGTCAATCGAGCATGAAACAAATTCAATGACACGAACTGGGTGAGATTAGAGGTTGGAAGTTCCACGAACCCCGTGTCAACTGGATCAAGACTGTCATCTCGTATTGTGATGTGACGCGATTGTATAAGGTTAGAACAAAGGGGGTTATAAGTCCACCACCCCAGAACCTGCGCACCCTAGAACCTGCGCACCTTTTCTCACCAAAAATAGTCCGTAATAGTACGGTACTGTTACGGACCACTTTTGGTGTGAAAAGGTGCGCAGATTCTAGGGTGGTGGACTTAGTGGATTGCATCCATGATCACTGCCACAAGCCTTCAGGGAGAAGAACAGGCCTGGTGCCAGAATCCTCAAACTCTATGGCCTGTATAGTTTCGCAACCAGCAATCAATAGCAAAGGGTTTAGCAAGCGTGTAATCATCATACTTTGCCCTCCTTTCTACTGTTGAGACAACATATATATTCTTCTCTTGAATTCAAGTCGAGATTTCCATACTCTCCAGTCCGATTGTTCCATACAGTCGACTGTGAGGCTGGAGTTGCACAGCCTTTTCTTACCGTTCAATGCTTTCCTCTTATCAGCAATGAATTCACTACCTACCGCGCCAGATCTGATCATCCTTTCCATTTTTCAAAACTGTGTTGAGTTTTCCCAGGCAATTGCTTTGGCCTCGACGTGTAAACGGCTCTATGCATTGTGGCGATTGGATATCTCAAGTGTACTATGGCATGTTGGCCGGGCCGAGATAACAGCGTTCGACGAAGCACTCATCGCTGTAAGTCCATGTTTTCTTGTCTATTGGTCCCTCTTGAATGAAAAAGTGCGTCCGTACGAATATCCACAGTGGTTTCCAATGACCACGATTGGAAATGGGCCTGCAATCATCGTTCGGGCGTGTGTGATTTTGAAGATGTCTCTCAAGGAGGCCAATTCTATTTTGGCATAACTCATTCATCGCATAGGTGCGCGCGACAAAGCATGTTAAAGCTGCCTTTGAAGCTGCAAAGCTGCCAGATGTACTGTCCCCGAGGCAGCTTAGTGGGACTCTCCGAAAACCAACTCTCGAAGAAATCAGTTCGGTCCTCGATTTACGCCATCTTGTTCGATGTCTTGAACATATAGAATTGACTACGGCCATATTTAAACATGACATACCTGAGAAACTTAATGAGAGAGCCATCTGGAGGGAGAATTTCCACGAGTCTATGTATCGGATTTTCATAGCGGGTGCGCTTCTGTCTAGATGTTATCATGAGCCACTCATGTCGGACGAGCCGTTCAAGCACTTACCCCATGATGGTGCCGATGGCGATGACGACGATGATGATGCAGAGAGCCCTTCATACTATCGTTTGTGGGATCCCGACGTTTACCGCGACGAGTACCGCAACGCACTACCATCTTTTGAAAAGTCTCCAGTCTACAGATTTAAACCCTGTGATGAGTGGGAGACAAGTTTCGAGCCATTTACAGAGTGGTTCGTCGATCAAGTTCGTACTAAGATACTGAGCCAGGACTTAAATTCGCGGTTATTACGCGATTTCTATGAGCGCCGGTATCCTGACGTTGATCTGTTCGAAGACATTCTGCGACTCGAGGTGATGCGGTTGGTCTGGGCTCACGCTCAGTTTTGTGTGCTGAGTAGATTCTTTGTCAATGGTGATGGAACACAAGTTTTCGGTCGTCATGGCAAGAAAAGATACGATTCCGGGATATGCAGATACAAGAAGCCGGACAATACAGATATCAGAAAGGCAACTGTTATACTATTCGGAATTTTCCAACTGGAGGAGATTTCTATACCTACGCGTGTTGAAGATGCTTGCGATAGAAACTTGGTTGCCAGTCCAGGATTCAATACCTGTGACACCTTTGAAAAACCATTCTCCTGCGTTGTGGATATACCATCCCTTTTGAACGTGCTATGCGCTCGATCCGGGATACCTAGTCACAGTGACGAGTATACCGCACATCCACCACCATTGCAATTGTGTTCATATATCATGCGAAAGCACACGAATTGCGATTTCTATGAAGAAGCGTTCGAAGAGGGAGGGGGAGCGGGTTATCATAGGGTGATGTCTAATTTGGGAATCCTACGTTTGGATGCTAGCTATATTGCATTCGATTCTCCGGGCATCTTTTGCGGGATGGAATTCTTTCCCGAGCTGACCGATTCCTGAATATGGTGAGGCGTGCAACGGAACACCGAGAACGATGTGCTAGGGATCAATGATTTGGAGTTGGAAAGTCGTCACGTTGACAGTATCTCTAACGAGACGACATCGCAATACTCTGTAGTGAAAATTGCTTGACTTAGACCAAAATGGAAAGGAAAGGAATGGTCTACAAATATCCTCACCTGGACAGCGTGGATTCGTCTCGCCTTCCGCGCGATCTCAACGTTGGTTTCCCATGAGATAGAAAACGCAACATATCGCACTTGTTCCCAGCACCTGTCTACACCCAATGAACTTCTTCGAACTCCTGCTTCAGTGCCCTTCCTGAATGGATGTGGACAACAGGAATAGGGGAAGAGGGGAAGCAAGGAAACGCAGAACGAATCCAACAACGCTGGTTGATCCCTACCTCTCAAACGCCTGGTATGCAAGCCTCCCGATGGATGTAACAGCTGTCAAGATTTTCGGTTTCGCCGGTGTATTCACTCGTCCACTCCCTCGCTGACGGTTTTGGACTTATGTGAGCTTTGCTTCGCTTCATCTCATTTTACTTGACAAGATATCCGGCATCGGCTGAGCTTGAAAATAGGAAAAGAAAAAGGAAAAAGGGGAAAAACAGGAACAGAGAACAAAAGAAAAGAAGAAAATCACACATCTAGTCAAGCTGTCTACCTCTATCTATACCTATATCTATCTACCTACCTACCCACAAACTCACCTACTGCCATGGGCTGATCGGTCTATGGAACCGTAGGGTCCCCAAGGCATGTCAGACTGTAGCTACGATAGTAGAGCATAGGGCGAGCATGCTTACCGTATGCCCACCGCATACGAGGTTAAAGCCTCGTTAAACTTGGATAAACCATTCCGCGACTACCAGTTGTCTTTCTCGGAATATCATACTGTATATTCTCGCATAGTCAGATGTACAGTACTGTGGGAGCAAACATCGGTGAGAGATACAGTAATTAACACTACAGTACTGTACCACTTACTGTATCAGAGTATCATGATGAGCCCTGGGTGCCCCACAACCAGCTACAGAGTAAGGTTGTACATGTACTGCATTCGGATAAAGGCGGTCCAGTACAGTACATCAACCCCTCCCCAATGATCCCGGTACATGTACATACAGTAACATGTGCCTGTTTCTTTCAGGTAGGGAGGCTTAATGTCCTGTCGATATCGTGACAAGCGTTTCTGCGTTCAGTGATGTGAATGGAAAAGGCCAAAGGGGACAAACCTATAATCGTAAGCCCAGTCGTTGTCTGCTTTGTTCCTGTCGCTTCTTGGTACTCTATACAATTCCATGTGAGTTGAGGGTCGACCGGATCCTTGCCTATCTTACCTATCTTACCTATCGCTTGGTTCTCAGTCGCCCCCCGTGCCCACCTGATCACCTGCTTGCAATTGGATTGGACAGCAGATGATCCTTTCCCTATAACTCTCAGCAGCGGGGGGCACATAAACGCTGAGATTAGACACCGCAGCGGGACACCATCCCCGCCTGGAAGGATGTACCTGAGTTTTGCCTAGGTTGGATCAGTGACAGCAGGTACTCATCTCTCACCCCTCCAAACCCAGCATCTGATCCAGTCACATTCCACGCCTCATCTTCATCATCATCTTCATCATAATACCACAACACTCTTCAAAGCAGAGATTGGTGCGCACTTGAGCTACAGCATACCAAACATTCCCTCCTTGCCTGACTTCCATTTCAAGCATTTGACCCGATCAATTGTCCATTTGGCTTCATCTGTGACTCAGCTGGACTGCGTCATCTGCGGGAGACGCGCCCCGCAATCTACCGCAACAGCTTGGAGACGAGATAGCGACGTCCTGGTTTCATTGCAGTCTGCGCTTTGCACCTTCATCCCTGTCAGACACAATCATAACCTGCTTCCACAGCTTGCTCCCTCTGTCAAAGGCCCCTCAACAACGCGTGTCGATCGCCTATTCGCATTGGTAGCGCTCTAGCTCTCATAATCTCGTCGAGCGTTCTCAAACGCGCTCGGGCATCTGGGCCTTCTTTGCCAAGGTCCGTTGCCCTTCTCGAGTTTGAATGCCCTCGACAGCTGCAAATCATACCGACCGTCAATCCCAACCCGGGTCACTTCCTACTTCGCAAAGTACCCAGACGCCCGCGACAGATCAGAGCAGCACCCGTATTAGTAAGAAGAAGGCCAAGAAGGCGGCGCGGAGAGAGGCAAATATTCTAGAAACCGAAGGACCTCTTGCTGATGAACATCCGTCGCTTCCGTCCCCTTCTCCTCCACGACTATTCCCTCCCCGGAAAGATAATACACCGGAGGAGCTCCAGGACAATGGCGACCACGTGAGGCCACCGGTCCTAGACCCATTGGGCAACTTCGACTTTGAATCTGATCTCGATCCAAATCATCGAACGAATACCTGGACCAAGAGCATTCCATACGGTGTAAGCCCACCGATTGATCTACCTGACCCCAACTCTTCCAGCAACTCTCCTCTGGTTGCCCCTCAGTTAGCTGAACAGGGCGGCTTCAATGGGACAAGTCCTCCACTTTCTCCATCTCAAAGACACGCTCGCCCAGTAAGCCATGGAGGGCAAATTTCCACATTAAGACAGCGATCAAGTGAGAAGAATCTCCGGCACCATCAAGGTAATAAACCGTTCGCCAAAACTCCATTGCCTCATCTCCCACAGGCACATTTCTATGGCGCACCAGATATCAATTTAGGACTTGGTGATTGGCCAAATGTTCACAACAACGATGACGCTGAGCAATTCAAATCTTTCGATCGCATCCCAACAACCGATGGAAGTGGACAAGTTGATACGATGCCATGCCTGCTGATTGGATCATCCGGTAGACTAGATGTACTAGCTGTGGAAGCTGACAAATTAAGAATGATATGCCGGTTGCAAAAGATCAGGGGCGATGTTCTCGGCGCCAAAATCTTACCGTTGGAATGTGTACCAACGTCCTATTCTTCCACCAGTCCGCTCATTGTTGTTCTGACCCACGGTCCCAGAGTGGACAACGATGAAGAGCAGCGTGAATCTTCCTCAGGGTCAGACGATAGTGAAGCCATGTTTGACAAGAAACAAACACCTGCTCCTAGTCATCATACATCGCTACCGGACTTTCAAACTCGAGTTGATGTCTTTTCAATCGCCACAAAAGAACGAGTGGACACACTTTTCGTTAGCCGGCCGACACCCTCCCTACCTGGTATACGAGGCTACTCTCCTTCTCCACCGCCTCCAGTTGGAGAATTATCTATCTGTTGCTCTGGGAAATTTATTGCCTTAGCATCCGCAACGAGTGGGGAGGTCTTTGTCTACAATGCGTCAGAAATTGGCTTCCGATGTTTAGCAAAGTTGTGGACCACCACGCAGTCGAGAGACTTTCGAAAATACTCTAGCTCGTCTGGATCGGCCGATTCTGACGCATCACCAGCTGATCAAAGTCGAGGCCAACAGACGTATCCACTGCCTCTACTGTCCTTGAATGGCCGATGGCTCGCAATTGTTCCTCCATCATCACCCTCGAGGCCGTCCATCAATGGCGTTTTGCCGCCATCTGTTCTCGGACGTCGTGTGCTTGGTCTTGATAGGCTCAACGCACCCTCCAAGCCACCAGCAACTTGCATCATCGAGTCTCCTGACGCAGAAAGTATTCTCAACCGGGTTGCACGAGGTGTCGCCAAGGAAGTTGTCAAGGGCGCAAAATGGTTAGGAGAGCAAGGAATGCAGACATGGCATAATTATTGGAATCGAGATGCGTCACCGCCTCAGTCATCGGCTATCAACAGTCGCTTCCCTCCAGCTCATGAAACAATGTACAATATCTTCCCACCGACCCATGCTCCCGAGGCAAGAAGTCCTACCAATGAGCCAGACGTTGTATCTATCTTTGACATGTTGCATCTTGAGAGACTTGGAGCTGGGAAAGCAGTCGACATCATTCCTACTGTGGCAACATTTCAACCCCCCGGAGGATGCAGTTTCCTGTCATTCGCTCCTACAGGACTTACAATAATAACTGCGACAAGGAAGGGCGACATTCAATATATTTGGGACTTAATGCAAATCAGCCACTTGCGAGCTGCCTCGCTTGTGTCGACCAATCCTGCTTCAGTTGATGGCGACATGACCAATTCTACACTCAAGGTCCGTCAGATTGCGAAATATGCAAGATTGAGTTCTTCTAGTATTGTTGATGTGTTGTGGACGGACCCGCTTGGTGATCGTTTTGCCCTGTTGACGCGCAACGGAACTATTCACATATTTGACCTTCCCCAAAGCGCATTCCAATGGCCGCCGCCTCGCAAAGTCTCTCGCGCACCACCTCAATCTCCAGGACTATCACCAGCTCGTGCAAGCGACTCTGATGCTACCAGCGGCGTCTTGGCTTCCGCAATGAAATTTGCAGGCAAGACTCAACCAATCCTGGCTAATCTACGTGGCAGAGCACCTAGTATCGGCGCTACATTCAGTGGCGTTGGTGGCTCTGGAATGGGGTTTGCCTCAGCAACTGGAGTCCGTGGCGGGAAAGCTGTTGCAGCTGGTCTTAGTAAGTCCGTAGGTGCGGCAAGCGATACCGTTACCCATTTACGACACGCTGGAGATAATCGTGTACATCTCAATGGTCTAGCAAAGGATCCACGGCCCAACCAAATCGCCTGGATAAAGCTACGAGGCGAGTTGGCTGTCGGTGCTCTAGACGGAGGCGTCTTACGCACCTTCAAATTGAAAAGAAGGGAGATCGGCGGCAAGCAATCGGTGAAAATCAAGGTGTCCGTTATCGATGCAAGGAGCGCTACCGAGCGAGCCATACCATCACTAGAGCAATTATTTCGTTCTTCTGAACCAGAGACTGATTTCCGCAGATCAAGGAGCAAAATGAACAAACAGACAAGTATCCTACATGCCACGCATCCCTTATCACGAGCTGAGCTTGAGACCAATGCTCCATATCAACCCTTTCACTCTGATCGAAGAGTGACTTTGTTTGTATATAAAGCGAACGGGAATGCTGAAGTTGACCTGATTGGTGGATCCTTCACGTCGTCCCCAAGTCGATTTTCAAGTGAAGTTTCTAGTCAACAGACAGCTAATAAGACCTCACAATGGGTCTTCGGCAACGAAATATCCACGACTAAATTGACTCTTCGAGTTTTTGTGGAAGATGACAACGGCCACGGAGATTCACAAGCAGAAACAGGCCAGCTCAGCGCTGGACAGAGCTCGACGATTATCCGACAAACGCAGGCAACACAGAATACTAGCAATCCTGAAGATCCAATTGAACAGATTGTCATCACTACCAGGAGAAAGAAAAACAAGGTACCGTTGGGAGACCGACCTGGATTGAATGGAGACTTGCTTGAAGATGACGGTTTCTTCGAGGATGATTGTGAGGTTTTAGATTGGGCTGGTGATAGGGTCTAAGATCAACACTGAATTGACGCCTTGTTTTTGAAACACACATAGCCAGGAAAACAAATATAAATAGTAGTCGACGTTCTAGAGCCAGTAGATACCATGGGATCAGCAGAGAGCAAGACGGGCATGGCGGGCCGTTCTCGGAATTCGGTTTGGGATCTCGGCGTTTGGATTGTCTTCAGGGTCACCTGACTCTATTGTTTAGATTGACCAAGCAGCAGGTCATAGATCAGAAACTTGTCTGCAGAACAGCAGTGAATGACTTCTACCACCGATGCCAACATACCTCAGCACATTCCATCATATTGCTACGTAGGAGCCAATACTTTTACAGTGAAGCTGCGAATGTTCGAATCCCTTGCGAACCACAAAGCCTTTACGTACAACCATTTCTTCATTGGCTTTGCAAAATGAGTCATGTTGAATCATATCATTAAAATACGGTGATGCGTATATCGTTCAGGAACTCCTTATTCGAATATCACCGTGACCTCACTCCGCACCCCTCGTATCTCAGATTTCACTACAGCACCGTCCGTCATACCCTATTCTCCACAAACATCCCACAAGACTCCCTAACTCTGACCTTCATCTCCCCGTCCATTTCCTCTCCGCCCATCTGACTGGAAGGTAGGTCAGACCGGAGAAAACGCCACTGAAGATCCAACCGAGCTCCGCGCCGTGCGGTTTGATACTCTTGGCCACGACGCCGACATACCAAGTTTGATCCATACTCAGCACGGCACCGACGAAGGCCATGACGATGGCACAGAAGCCGGCGATGCCGTGCGGCAAGACGTTGTGATCGTTCCAGTCGTCGAGCGGGTAGGTCTTGCGACGGAAGTAGAAGTGTTCGATCGTGATGCAGACGAGGCTGGGCGTGAGCGTGTAGCCGATGATGGAGAGGAAGGATTCCAGGACTTCGACGAACGAGGATTCGCCGGCGATGGCCACCGCGATGAACACCGCGGACCCGATGATCGACCACACGAAGCGTGGCACTTTCAGGAACCCCGGGTGGAAGTTTTGCACCGTGAACGCGAGCGAGTACGTGTTGACCAGGTTGCAGCCGATGATCGAGAGCGCAGAGAGCACGAGAAGGAATTTCCCGAACCCGCCCAGCGGTTGCAGCGCTTGTCCCATCAGCCCGCCGATCCCCCGCTTGTCGTACGCGTCGGCGTACGCCGGGTGCGCCGCCACCGAGGTCATGAAGGCGGCGCCGAGGACTTCGGGGATCGTACACCCGAAGAAATTCCCGGCCCAGATGGAGACGATGAGTTTGAATCGGTTCGTGTTGACGGGCATGCGGACGTTGTAGTCTGCGGCGGCGGTGGCCCAGCCGGCGACGAAGCCGTAGATGACGGCGATGAAGGACATGACGCTCGCGGCTTCGGCTGTGCCGTGGCCCATGGGGAGGGCGCTGGCGTCGAAGCTTTTGGCTCCGTATCCCGCAAGGAAGATGAAGATGATGACTTGAGGCGCCCAGCAATACCGTTCGAAGACGTGGACTGCAAAGTATCCGAAAAAGGAGATGATGAGCGTGCAGATACCGATGATCAGGTTTCCGGCCCAGAGGGGACAGTTTCCATTGGACAGTTCGGTGAGCACTTGTGCACCGGCAATGCTATTCACGGCTGACCAACCGATCATGGCGCACAGGTTGAAGATGATGAGAGCTCGAGTTCCCCAGACGCCGAACGTGAAACGCGTAACGGACATCATGCGGAGGCCGGTCATGGGACCAAAACAGCCAAACAGACCAACCACCCAGCCGAAAGTGAAGTTGACGGCCACGATGACGGCGAAAGAGTCCCAAAACCCAAGCCCGAAGACGGGACCAAGGACTCCGGTTGCGAAAGTTGATGGACTAGAAAGAGAGAGAAAAATATCGAAAAGACGTTAGTTCAGTTTGAAACCCGTTAGAAGGGTCATGCTTCTAAGAAATATATATCTTTCATACTCCCCCGCGGTGGATATCAGAAATAAATGGAAAGATATTGCAAACGTACGTAAAATTCGCAGAAGCCCACATGGTATAACCATCAAAGACACTCTGCTTGATCCGATCTTCTTCCCTGACTCGTTCGATGCCTCGTTCCTCCGCACGAAGGAAACTCGTGGCCTTGACCCAAGAGCCAAAGATTCCCTTCGAGGCCTCAACTTCTGCGAGGTCGTCCACTTGACTTGTCAGATGGTGTTTTTCCAAGGTGATGGGCTGTGTGGTGCCATCATGGCTGGTGGTCAGACCTCCGGAGGTGGTGACGTGATGTTCACCCTTTTCGAGACCGGAGGCAGAGTACGTTGACATGGTGGAGGGGTGAAGGTGACCGAGGAGAGATCGTATAGCGGAGGAGGATAACACCCGTCCTTTGTTTTCCCTGATCCGAGGGACAACAGAGCGATTGATGTCTCTGAGGAGAGATCAGGATCAATGTTTCAAGGGAAAACCAACAATCAATCCGAGGAAAGGAGGGCAGGACGAGATCTCAAGACAAGAAAAGGCTGGAAACAGCGAGATCTCTAAATATACATGGGGGTCAAATGCATATATCCGATGGAGTCGACCGTGTTAAACTCTGCCAAGTCTCTTATCAGGAGGGAAAAAAGCACCATCAGCCACGAGGAATGAGTAGGGGTAAACCACACGGCCCCTGCGAGGACGTGGCCTGGAACAACGCCATGGCCCCTGTTGGCGATCCCGAGACTCTGGATCTCGAGAAGATGGCACACCTATTTACCGACATACCTTTCGCATGTAGTAGCGTCGGTGTGTGTGGGTAGATCCCATGTCCAGAGAAATGAATATTACTCTACTCTAAAAATGTGCCCGAACAAATCCTGCCGTCTGAATCTTCCAATTGAACATCGCTTCGGACAGCTATTGGAAGCCCGTTGAGCATGCCGTGAGATGGTTGGGCGCCGGTATGCCTGAGCTGAATTTTTACAATCCAACTGCATCATGTAATTGGAAATCAGCGTCAAGAAGGACAACATTGCCGGAACCAATTGCCTCGAAACGCGACCAACCGGCAAACAGTTGTCGTACAGAAAACAAAAGAAAGGAGCAAATAGGCCACTGATAAGATGTGGACTACTCCAACGGGCAAAAGACCAGGGTTCCGTGCTCAGTCACCTTGCCATTCCATATCTTGGTGTAGAAATAATAGTGTATGTAGGCATTGATTCCAGGCAAAATGTTTCCGTAAGGGGACACGGATAGATAAGACAAAGAGCAAATATAAAATGTGGCTGGGGTTGGCTTCTGGTTATTTTGCTAACGTTGCCATATTGTTTCTTGCCAATAGCCAAATAAGCCTCACAAGCATCGAGATCATGCGGGCTTCTTATCGTGTAGTGTACATGCACTGTGCTCTGTCTGTAGTACTACAGTATGTATTATAGCAGTAGAGGAAGAGTGGGGTTGAAACTAAGCATGAGACCGGCGTCGACGTCGGGAAAAGTGGATTAGGAAAAGATCCAATCAGATCGATGCGAGATATCAAGAAGCAAGCGGACTATCCTATGGCTTTGCATGGGGGATGATGATGGATTGTGAGTAGTTAGGGAAAACTGATAATTAGATGAGACCGTTCTTTGCTTAGGTTCATTCGGCAGACTCCGAAGTGTTCGTGATATTACTGTATCACCAGTATTTTGCGCTTGTCATCTCTGAGTAGATATTAATTATTGCAAGCGGATGAAGAAGAGAAATGCCCAGAAAATAGAGGGGAAGTAATGCAGCCAATAACATGAGATCCGACGTGTGTACCATGAAAGGGATTGTCCGACGACGGGAAACAAGGTACATCTTGAAAACTGTGGAACAAGTCGAGCGTTTTTTTGCATTTTGCATTTGATACTTCGACTCGACTCTTACATCTGATGCCTTGAGGCAGTCCCACAATCTACTAAAAGCAATGGCGACGACACCATCGACTCGTCCTGATCTTACAATTCCGTTAGTCTTTCATGGAACATTCATCCATTCCATTACACCACAAAGGGTGGAGATCATTCTAAATGGTCTACTTGTGGTGTCGGCGACAGGAAAGATCATCTTCCTCCAACACAATGTCAATCCCGGAAATATCCGGAGATATCTCTCGTTCATTCCAGGTCTACCGAACGCCTCTTCATTGCCCGTACGGATCTTGAGGAGAGGTGAATTCTTGATCCCCGGTTTTATAGACACCCACAATCATGCTCCGCAATGGACCCAACGGGGAACCGGCAGGGGTCTCCAGATCATGGACTGGCTGAACCATATTACCTTTCCTCATGAAGCAAAATTCGAGGATCTGGAGTACGCCCGCGAGACGTATGCCAAATGTGTAGATGGATTCATAAAACAAGGAGTAACAACCGCCTCCTACTATGGCAGTCTGCATGGCGAGGCAAGTAAAGTTCTTGCCGAAACATGTATCGCAAAGGGGCAACGAGCGCTGGTGGGAAAATGTAACATGGCTCGAAATGCACCGGACTTCTATCGAGACGGGAGCTCCGCCGAATCCTTACGAGTCACGGAGGAATTCATTGCTCATGTGATGCAGCTTGATCCGAGCGGACAGTTGGTTCAGCCTATCCTCACTCCACGGTTTGCCATATGTTGCGATGAAGAGCTTTTGGCAGGTCTTGGAAAGATTGCAGATCGCTTGCCAGATATGATGATCCAAACACATTTCAACGAAGCCAAACAAGAAGTTGAAGTGACCAAAGAGTTATTTCCACAGTTTGACAACGAAGCCGATTTGTATGAACATTTTGGTCTGTTCAATAACCGAACAATAATGGCTCACTGTGTTTATCCAACCGAATACGAGATCGGGAGACTTAGGGATCTCGATGTTGGTGTCTCCCACTGTCCTATCAGCAACACCACTGGAGGAGAATGGGGCGCTGCACCCATTCGACGATATCTCGACATGGGTATCAAGGTTGGGGTGGGAACCGACTCTGGTGGAGGCTTTAGCAGTAGTATTCTCGATGCGACTAGACAGGCTTTCATCACCAGCCATGCCAGAGAGGTCATGAGCGAAGGAAAGGAGACGTCCTTGACTCTCAATGAGTGCTTCTACCTCGCAACCCTAGGAGGGGCAAAGGTATGCGGTATGGGTGACAAGATTGGTAGTTTCGAGACTGGGAAGGAGTTCGACGCTCTAGAGATCTCGGGACTGATCGATGGGGTGAGTACGTTGGTCGAAGGCGATGATTCCATCCAGATGATCTTTGAGAAATTCTTGATGACTGGAGATGATAGAAACATTCGGCAGGTATTTGTGAGGGGCCGATCGATCAAAAAGTAGGGATTTCATTGGCTCAAGGATATTTCTCATATGTAATCTATCGAAACAGAGGCTTCAGAGCGGTTCCAAAATTTGTCTAAATGGGTTCCTTGGAATGCCTCGCTGTAGAAGAATTGATTCATAACGGTTGCGAAATGGATTTTCCCCCGTAAGTTTGTATTGCAAAGTCTCAACGACAAAGCCGACTTGAAGACACGATCCTCGTCTAAAGCTTGCTGCTCAGTACAAACCCCAACAAACAAAATCCATAATACCAGATTCATAAGCGAATCTTCACCTTTGTCGACCATCGAGTCTAAGACCCAACCAGCTGCATCTCTAAGATGTGGAAGTAGGGTCCTGGGGTACTTCCTGGCCAGTGGGTGAGAAACGAATGTTGATAGCCAGACGATGAGAGCTACTCGAACGCTCATACGAACATTCTGAACCATGACGAGTTCATCTTGGACTTGTGGCATTATATCCCCCATGGGTTCTAGAGAGAGTATCTGGCCCAAGAGACTGTTTCCCCTCCATGAAAGCCATTGAATATCTCTCTCCGGGGCCTGTCTACAGGCTGATAGACAACTATGGACTTGTGCCCATTGCCGGAGATCCCAGATTACCGAAAGCATTTTCGACCCTAAATACTTTTCCAGAGGGGCAAATGCAACGCCAATCGTTGAGTCTAAGGGCCCGAAAGTCGAGGACAAGTCTTTTAATCGACCCAGGGGGTAGGCCTCGGATGATGGGGTGAATTCCGGTGCAGTCAATGTCTCCAAAGCGATGTTCAGGTCACCCCATAAGACGCGCTCGAGGCAGTACTCCTGGAGAAGCCCGCTACCTGTGCAACGCCGTGCAAGGCCTTGAAATGCACGCATGTGCACCCTGGCATCCTCGTAGTACCCATTGGCTAGTTCTGAGATGGCGAGCCGAAAGATTGCGAGAAGCACCATAGTTCCAACCTCGTCCTGTTGCTCTATAGTCTTCACACGCTCCCGCAACCCTTTCACTGCCTGATAATGCAACCAGGCTTTTGGTGGAATTGTGGAATCATGCATCGCATGGCTATCGAGATAGAGTTTGATGGCTGAGCTTGCAGGTGCTGCAAGACAAAGGAGCTGAACTTCGTCTGTCAAACAAGCAGCTATCGTTCCTAATCCCCCGGCGCTGTGATCAGGCTTCTCATCTCTGCGAATCTTGAATCTGCATGGGGACGGAGATGCCATCTGAAACTGGAACAGCGTAGGCATGAAAGAATATTTAGACAGTAACGTTATACGAAATGGATCAATGGAATTACCCGGATATGCCCTGGGACGTAACCATGACTCAAGTATCTTAACCAGAGCGTGGTCATGTGGGACATGGACTGGTTGGTTTCCGTACGTGGTGTTGGATCCCAAAGCATCAGATGAGATGTGTTCATCGCTAGTTGGGTCCAAAGGCGCGGAGCAGACTCTTGGAAGACTGCTTGGCCTTGCGTTTCGTTTCCGTCGCTTTGGTGAAGTTGGTTGCTTCTCCTTCCTTCTCACGGGTCGAGGCCGACGAGAGACATGTTGCTTGATATCTCGATTACTCGTGTTTGAAGTCACAAATAGAAGAACCATGGCTTTTCTCCTCGAAAAGGCGAGGCCTGGAAGAGGATTCGTGGTTTGTATATTGTACCAAAGACTGACTCATTGACAAATCGATGTCTCGAATGTGTAATATGAATGCAGAATATTCGGATTGGGTGAGTCGTTGAGGTCGTTGTTCAGCCCAGGTTTCATCCCAAAGACCTCAAAGCCTGTTCTGCATGCATACAGGTTCTCATCGTTGTTTTGCAAGCAATTACTTCGATGTTGGTGCGTACCGCCCCCATGAAAGCTGTCAGATTGCTTATCTAAGCGTACCCAAATGCACATCACGTGATTTTACGCTGTTACTTTCACTCACAGATAAATCTACTGTGGATATTGGTCACATTAAACAGATTAATTAATTAATTAGGTGTCATACATAAAAGGAATGATTAGTCTAGTCCAGATGGATACAGTTTTCTCCCTGGGCTTATCGCCCCTGATGAGTGCCGGCCTTGCTCCCATGATGCAAATTCTCGATTTGTCATTTTTCCTACTATTGTACTGAAGCTTACTCGTGGTACAAGGTCCCTACTACCAAGAAAGCGACCTGATTATCGATTGTCAACGACACCTAGCAGATGTACAGGGGTGCAGAGAGACTATGCAGGGACGCAAGGTGCACTACGCATCTTGTGTATGCAGGTACTGTAGTGTCTAGTGAGGCTGAATCGTCAAGACGGCCCGTTGACTGATACCCATATGAGTGCCTTAAGGCGAAGAGTTGACCGCTTCCAAAGCAAACAAAGTCCTGACTTGAATGTCTTCGGATCAAATAAATGTCGTTCACATGGTCTCAAAAATGAGAGAACAAATAAAACAAAAATCACATGCTTGTCCACTCCCCTTACAATAAAAGCATGTGAAATCATAATAAATACACTCTTTCCGAGCCTTCCAGAATGGCGATCGGCGAATGTTTGCGCCGATACGCCGGTGAATTGTGGTCCCCACTGAATGGATCCGAGCATACAGAGAAAATACAGTACCAGTTTTTCATCACCACGTACCATAATTAGTAAGTTACATTCATGGCATTCCGTCATTGTTCTGGCCATCACCTACCTAGTCAGAGCATCTGCGGCTGCGTTTCGTTCGGCCCGGGATATAAGGGTTGTCAAGTACCATCATCAGAGTAAGAACGGCCATTCGATTCCGAAGAGCTCTGGGTATTGATAGCCGAGATTTCTAGATATCATAGTATATACGGTCGCTAGTCAACAAGATCTCAAGCTCTCGCACCACTGAAGTTCCGCTATGGAAAATTGCAAATCTCCTTCTAGGCTTGTTGACCGACGCCCGCAGCTGATGACTTAAGTTGTCCATCGACTGTATTGCTCAGTTATGGAGTTTTCTGGAAAAATTTCGGAATCTTGCAGAGACCACAACTGCCTGGTGACGACGTATCGAGCGCAAAGAGCATACTCCAAGTTCTCACATATACCTCATCTCCTATAGCAATGATTGAACTTGGTGCTCGTCCCTCGATTCGAGTTGAGCTAACCGATCTATCTTTCAAGACGTATCAGTGGTTGTTGTCTCATTTCTCCTAGACGCCTAAGATCACCGACAGACGTAGGCCAGCACCGACTGGGTGGGTGCTTGTAAATATGGTACCTGCCCTTCATATATCGGGAGAACCTACCGAATAGGCAATTCCCTCGAAATGGAGCCGTTCGCCGGGTCCGTCGTTCTCCCGACTAGTTTGACATTGAGGCGCTCCTTGGCGTGATCGTGGTTTTGTTTTTGCCGAGGTACTGTAGATTTGCGTTCAGGCCAACACAATTATCACGCCAGGCCAATCCAGTTCATCCCTTGGACTACAGACCCATAGAAAGGATCATTACCGGACTGATTTTGGCCCGTGGAACTTTCCTGACGGCCTGGACAACGTGGCCAACATGGCTGAACACCGAAATAATTCGCTGTCGGGCTCCATATCGATATTGTGGCACCCGAGAAATACCCTTGATAGCAATCCTATATTAGGATCTCCTTCGAGACAATGCCTTGGACCCACGGCGACCCGGTCACTGCCCTGACCGACGGGAGTGATATAAGTAGGTGTTACCCTTTCCCATCCGTGGGTATCATGTCCCGATTGACAGTCTCCCTCGTTTGCGCCTCGTCCGATCTTTCCTAGTAGAATGGAGTCCGAACCAGTTCCAAAGAAATTGTCCCTCTTTCGGCTTGTCCTCGATCAGGCCCGGGTTGACGACGATGTTCTCAGTCACCATTATGAAGGTTCTGGCACTGCTGATGACCCCTTTGTTGTCACATGGATTCCAAACGACGCTGGAAACCCTTTCAACTGGAGCAAGAAATATAGATGGATCATTAATTACATCGCTGCACTGTCATGTTTCTGTGCTGCGTTCGCATCCAGTGCCTTCAGTGGTAAGGCGATGATTCTGTGATATTGACAATACATCCCCGGCTAAGACGTGCAGGTACATTCATCGAACTCCTCTACCACTTTCGAACCAATCAAGAGCTTATAACCGCAGGCATATCATTGTTTGTGCTTGGGTTCGCTGTCGGCCCTCTACTATGGGCTCCCCTTTCTGAAATATTCGGTCGTCAAATAGTTTATGTGACGACCTTTGCGGGCTTCACCGTTTTCAATGCCGCATGTACAGGTGCCAATAGTATTGGTACCCTGCTAGTGTTTCGATTCTTTGCCGGCGCCTTCGGCTCGTCTCCATTTACCAATGCTGGCGGTGTTATTGCCGATATTTTCCCAGCATCAGAACGAGGCATGGCCATGGGCATCTTCTCGCTGGCTCCTTGCATGGGGCCCACCTTAGGTCCTTTTATCGCAGGGTTTCTCGGTGAAAACGAAGGATGGCGATGGGTCATGGGACTTATGGCGATCTTCTCTGGAATTCTTTGGATCGCCGGTGCTATCTTCGTTCCCGAAACCTATGCGCCGGTCCTTCTGAGACGACGTGCCGCAGCACTGTCGAAGAGAACTGGGAAAGTGTACAAAACTAAGGTTGAAATAGAGACGGGTCCGATTCATCCCTTGGCCATTCTCAAAACAAATCTTGTTCGGCCCTGGATCCTCCTCTTCATGGAACCAATCGTCCTGTTACTCTCCATATATATTGCAATCATCTACGGTGAGAATCATTTCTGAGCAGTCCAAGGACAAAGCACTAACAAGCTCCCAGGAACTTTGTACATGTTTTTCGCTGCTTACCCCATCGTCTTCCAGCAACACCGGGGATGGACGGAAGGCATCGGCGGCTTACCCTTCCTTGGTGTAGCTATTGGCATGTTCGTCGCGATCATCGTCAGTGGCATCACCGCGAAAATCTACGACCGCCACGCCGCTGAAGCCGGCGGCTTTGCACAACCCGAATCTCGCCTCATAGGCGCAATGATCGGAGCCATCCCCATCCCTGCAGGTATCTTCTGGTTCGCTTGGACCAACTCTCCATCGATCCATTGGATGGCGTGCGTTGCAGCCGGAGTACCATTTGGATTCGGCTTTGTCCTGGTCTTCCTCTCTGTCACGTCCTACCTCATCGATGCGTACACGATATTCGCCGCCTCTGTTCTCGCCGCCAACGCCGTGATCCGATCTCTCTTCGGCGCAGCATTCCCCTTATTCACACGACAAATGTATGCCAATCTCGGCCTTCACTGGGCCAGCTGTGTGCCCGCCTTCCTAGCCCTAATCTGCGTCCCCTTCCCCTTCATCCTCTACAAGTATGGTGCCGCTATCCGTCGCAGATGCATCTACGCCGCCAAAGCCGAAGAAGCCATGAACGAGCTGCGAGAAAAAGCCATCGCCGGAGCCGCTCCGAAATCCGTCTCCACGACTCCTTCAGATGGCGCATCTTTCAACGGCAACGAGCACGAGGAAGACAGATCGACACAGGAGAAGGAACCCGAATTACTTCGGAGCAGAAGTCGTGCAAACACCATCCCAGATCCAGCCGCGATTTACGACGGTAATCCTTTCACAATCGATCGCGTGAATACGAATACCTCGACAGCTGGACTGGAGTTGACTCGAACAACGACTCGGAAATCTATGAAATGAGAGAATAGGTGGACTTTGTATGAGTATTGCGCGAGAGTGTGAATAGTTTTTATTCCTTTGATATAGAATTCGACATAGACATAGACTGGGGATCATAAAATTGAGATCGGCTACTGATGACAACGAGAGAGAGAGAGAAGAGAGAGTTCGCTTGAAGTCCCGAGCGTTAATTCCTAGGAATGTGCATATAGTCACAAGAAGGGCATCCACGATAATAGAAGATTTTCTCATTAATTCCGTTCACCATCTGGATCTTGCTTCAGAGAAAGAAAGAAGAAGAGAGAAAAAACAAAGAAAACAAAACACATTAATTGATATTCCAATCTATTCCAATCCAGTCCATCACTTTCCCACCCTTGCGCCCCCCTCCCCCTTTCTTCCCGTTCCTGCACCTAATTAACTACAATCTACCCTCTAAACAATCTTATAATCCCATCCGCTCCCACCCATAACCTTCCACATCCCCTTAACCATCCCTTTCGTCTTAAAATTGCCCTGCACAATCTCACTCTCGTCTTCATCTCCCAACTCATCATCCCCTACGCGAGCCTCCTCGACGATCCAACTAACGCTCAAACTCCGCATCTGCGGGTGCGGTAGCGATTCGTGTGTTGGATGATATGGGGTGAGAACCAGCACGCTTGCATCGGGGGGGGGGAAGCTTGGATGTCAAAGATTGCGAGGTCGGTGAGGGGGGGTTGGGTTTGTGGGGGAAACAGGGGAGAAGGTGGAAAAGGGGTTGGGGATTTGGTCGGAGTGAGGGTGGTGTAGTTGTTCCTGGTATAGGGTGCGGAGGAAGGTGATGTTTTGAGAGGTGAGTTGGTTGCGGATTCGGAATTGAGAGGTGGAGGGCGAGGAGGTAGGTTTGAGGTCGTTGTTATGCTGGTGTTCTTCGACGGGGGAGGGTTTGATAACGGACGTGTGAACGGTGTCCTGACTGTCGTCTTTCGTGGGGACTTGACTTTCTACTGGCGTGACCAAGCGGCCCAACCAGAGCCCGCCTTGCTCCATGACCCTATTTATCAACCACCAGATATAGAGTATGCCATTCGAATCCGCTTTCAAATCAAAAATCCTTCCTCGATTCTCCAATCTCACATGCTTCGGAAAATCGACCACAGATTCGACTTCTTGAATATCATGGCCGTCGTGCTTCCTTCCCCAACCGACCGCTAGCACGGAGTGCCAAATTGTATCTGCTGCGGCCTGCTGCTGTTGTCCTCTGAGATATATCAGTATTTCAAACAGAATATGAGACGTTGCTAATCGAAGGTCTCTCATCGTTTCTGATGAGGCAGGATATATGCTAGGCAGGGTATATGCTGGGTTTGAGATGGAGTTATTGATTCCTGCACGTCGACAGGCTCTATCCCATGGCTCTTGATACCTTTCTTGGATTGGTTGGAGGCTTTGAAATTGGTCGATCTTCCAAAGGAAGCCTGAGATGACCATTCCACTACTTGACATACGGTACAAGTCGTGCGTTGGATGAAAAATTAGATGACCGTCGACACGAAGTATATCCGTTCTGATATGCCGAAGGCATGCTGCATCCTGCGGCAACCATGAAAAGTCTTGACTTACTCCATACCAGTCTTCTGACGTAGGAGGAGGGGGTGTCATAGGCTCATATGTCGTGCTTATTGGTGTACACCCCAGCCCGGGGTAAGTAACATCCCGAGGGCCTTCGTAAAACTCGGGGAGCAATATTGAAAAGTCTCCATTGAATAGTGCAAGGGCAAACAAGCATGCACCCAAAGGTTTCCCCGACTGTTCTAAAGCAGTGGTATCGAGGCGAATTGTGTAACCGCAAAGGTTTGCCACTATTGCGATACGATCTGCAACTCTCTTATTCTCGAACTTTCTCAAAAATGATAATGCTACTGCGGCGTGGCAACTCTCAAGAGGCTGGTGACCATCAATACAGCACGACCAAGGCGACAAAGTAGCATGTTGTGGATAGAAGAGCTTGATGCGATCCAAAGTTCTGTTCCAACGAAACCCGGTTGTTGCGAGGTTACCACCACCCAGCACAAGATCAAGGCTATTTATGGCCGCGTGAGCAGCATCTCTGAACCTTCTCACATTGATGGCAATCTCGGAAAGCGACATGTCATGACAGATCAAGCTCCAGCCTTTCAGATACCATTTTGGTGCTTGCGGAAAAAGTAGGACCATTCTTCCGCCCGATGCAACAGCTTCGTGGAATGTCCACGATCTCGTATGCCATCTGTCTTTCATGACAATTCTGAGAGCCTGAGCGAGCGCTTCGAGAGAGAGAATTTGACTGGATCTCAACGGTGGCGGACCCCGGCGCTTTCGAGTCTCCAGGCCCTCGTAAACGAGCATAAGGGCCTCAAGGTGTCGTCGATGTTTGAATTTAGTAGTCAAAAGACCGATCGCATATGCTGCTTGATGAAAAACGTTATCCATCGCTTGAATAGCAAATTCTTTCTCTTGCCCGTCTTCTTCCTGGATACATTCTTGGTCAATCCAAATCATCCGAATCCCATTTTGTACTGCGAAGGCAACGGCCCGATCAACTACCTTTCTTGGGGCTCGAATGCTACGCCTTGTTTTCGTGTCTTCCTCAAAAACGATATATGATCCAGCTGCTTCAACGTCATGTGGCCTCTCAGGTACCCTGGAGTAGGATACAGCTACATAATGAGAGCATGGAGGGAGACCAGAGAGGTTCGTGTCCTTTGATTGCAGACGTCTTACCCTGAACTTGGTGACACGGCGATCGCTGGGAAATAGGGGGATGTGTCGACAACGCTGGCAGGAATTTTCTTGCACATGGAAACATGGATCTGCGTAATCCTTCAGTCTCTTCTCCCTGGCTTTCACCTGCGAAGGGCCGATATCCGGAAAATGTGTTGCGCAAATGTGACCCGTGGATAATGGGGTACGAAGTTGGCAACGTTGACATTGTCCTTTGATTGCCGACACTACCACTTCATCATACTCTTCAGATGTAGATGGGTCATCGAAAGTAAGAAAGCGTAGGTTCTGCGCCCAATTTATTGCATCTTTGCGATTGACCCTTTGCTTTGCGATGGATTCAATGTTTACCGAGAAGTTGAATGGGGCGCAATCTAATTTCGTGTCGTCTATCATCATCATGATGACCAAGTGATCGGGTACATCAATAACACATCAAGGAACTGAATAGATGAAATAATTACCCAGAGTCACTCTGATAAGATTCCAATTTATTTCACAATGGACCCCAGCCAATGCTGATATATAACATCTCTTATAACCCTGATCTGATCTGCTGTGCTGAGTTTCGAGCTACCTGATGTGTGGGAGATATGTTGCATCGAGCACCAGTATCCGGCGCAATATAGCCCCTCCATTCCACTCTCAATATGTATCTGTTGTGATACACGTAGAGATATCGATATAAAAATAACGCCGTACGGTATGGAAAAATAGCCTTCATATCCCCAGGATGGAGGCAGCAGGAACTTCACTGGACAGGGTTCATGCATGAACAGTTCGAGCATAACCAACGGTTGGCTACGATGACTTCCCGATATTTGCTGAGCTGTCTAGGGATTCGGGTTGCTGCCTAATTTCGAAGGTGGGTGATCATGTAATTGGCCATCCCGCGTTGTTGGACGCATGTACCTCATCTGTGCCACTTCATGCCCAGCCTTGTGCGACCAACTGCAGTGTCAAGATGTCTACTGAATAGACGCCACTAATTTCCTTGTCAAGGATACCATACAGTACAGTGGAAGCTCCGGTCTTCCTCATAACTGCTTTCTTCAGCTGACAGCGATACATTATATGTAGCCATCTTATCTCTGAAGAATGAGATACAGTAAAATCAAGCTTGCTTAACTTCTCAGTGTGATTCACTGTTTTCAGCACTTGACAACCTCAGAGTCCCAGGTATCATCATGGATGGAGGAATTGAGATAATTGATGTAAGCACCCTAGCTCTTGTGGAATCTACAATCGTCCGGCAAAACTCACCATTCTAGCATGTGGAACCCATACCCATTATTGATGACCCCCTCTTCAATGTGGTCGAAGGCGGCATGAAAAACAAGAAGAACAAGAAGAAGAAGACGAAGACGAAGAATCCAAGAGGTGATGTGGTAGACATACTGGTTGACAAGGAAAATGAGATCGATCCGGGAATGGAGGCTGCAACGAAAGATCTGTACAGAGAACACCACTATGATCCTTGGGGAGATTGGAGCCCAGACGATATTGATCTTGACCTGGAAGAAGACGATGTGAATCGGAAGTATGCTTTGATTGTTCGTCGTGAGAAAGATCCTTCAAAGAAGTCATCACTGGTTGTGCACTCCATCACTGTACAGAGTCCCCTTTTGAAAACGGTCCTTGAGGAAGCATTTGAAGGGTATCGGGGAATTTCAACAAAGCTCAAGAACTTGACATTTGACCAGCCGTTTCATGAATTTTTCTATAGATGGATTATGTTCAGGAACCTCGTCGACAACTGCGAGGATGAACCAACAAAACAACACCTCGATCTTCTCGACAAGGTCATTTCAGTAGAGGTTCGCCCTCACATTGAAACCACAGCCGATTTGTTGAAAAATGATTTGATCAATTATGAATACCTTTGGGCAATATTCGAGCCGGATACCGTTGTCTACACGCAGATTGGCAATGAGGACCGGTTCTTTCATTTGATGGATACACAATATACAAGGTCACCAGGGGGATTCACATTCCTCCTTACTTGCAAATATGTTGAAACCGATGGCAAACACTTTGGTTACTGCATTGCCACCTTAGAAATCGACGAATTTCAAGGGGTGGTTCCTATTTCTGAACTCCCGGTCGTCCCTGCCCATATGCTGCCCAACTACGACGAGCTCCGCGACAGACTAGTCACACGCGGGAAAAAGTTCCGAGACTTTCTGGGTCAGCACTACAAGGCCTATACAGGATTCTCTATCCGCGGCTCCGGATTTTATGGGGGTAACAAGCAATACGTAAGCATAGTCAATGCCGTGAATTTCTTCAACTCACCTTTTTTCTTCGCAGCTTAACAATGAGCGGATCGTGATTGACCCTGGCTTGTTTGGGGTACACAACTCTCATCTTGCTCCTAGGCTGAAGCCGCTGGACAAAGATTACCAATTGAGTTCTGAATCGGACGATGACGATGAGCCATACTCTGATGTCGATGATGACTCTGATACGTCATCCTACAGAGGCATGTTCCACACGCAGCGGCGAATGATGAAAAGGGGGCGCCATAATTACACGAAAGCAGGGTCGAAATTAGGAGCAACGAGTGAGCAGAATATGAATGGCGCAGACAAAGAGAATGCTCTATCCGAGGATCAGCTTGTGCTGGCAACCCCGACAGTTAGAGGCTATTGCTTGACACAAAAAGAGTGGGGTGAGTGACACCGTCGTTGAGTCTTCGTTGCTACAGAGTACTGAGAATGGCCATCGTAGTACGTTTTTACATTGACAACATTCATGACATTTCATTCAGCAAAGAGGCTTTTGAACAGCTTGTACTCCCATATGACTACAAAGAGATCATACTTGCCTTTGTCGAGAGTCAAATATCACAGACCGATCAATTTGACGACATCATTCAAGGGAAAGGAAAGGGTATTATCATGCTGCTCAGTGGAGAGCCAGGTGTTGGAAAGACCTTAACCGCAGAATCAGGTAAGTCTATATGTGGACAGGATCTACATTGACGTCGTTGACAGAGGGGCAGTTGCCGAAGAAATGAAGCGCCCGTTGTATTCGATGAGTGCTGGAGAGCTTGGTCACACTGCTGAGGCTGTGGAAGTTGCTCTCCGAGATGTACTCGAGATTTCCACGAAATGGGGAGCTATTTTGCTCCTGGATGAATGCGACGTCTTCCTTGAGCAAAGAACTATTTCTGACATCGAACGCAATAAGCTCGTCTCCGGTAATAAATCTCCTTCTATCTTGCGATTAGACCTAATCACCTTCTTCATTCATGCCTCATTTGAGCACAGGACTTTGCAATACTAATATTTTTGGCGTAGTATTTCTACGTCTCCTCGAATACTATCAAGGAGTGATGTTCCTTACCACTAACCGCATTTCTGCCTTCGACGCCGCCTTTCAATCACGGATTCATCTGACGATCAATTACCCAAAGCTCAATTTAGCCTCCAAACGGCACATTTGGCGAACATTTGTAAGACCAGCAGCAAAGCCTCAGTCTCAGCAAGACGAGCCCGCAAATGACACATCTCAATCTCCATCTCGGCGATATTCTGCTAACATCTCCGACCATAGCCTAGATGAGCTGGCTCAGCTCGATCTCAATGGTCGTGAAATCAAGAACATCGTCAAAACTGCTAGACTTCTAGCTAGCAGGAAGAAAACAGCTTTGGAAGTCGAACACATTCACACTGTCTTGCGAGTAAAGAATGGAGCCCCAGGTATGGAAGTAGATAAGGAAAGAACACTGGAGGTGGACCGTCCGGGAGGCAAGTGACGAACATGAGACAGGATGGATACCTAGCTAGGGAAGGTCTCTGAAATGAACGAAGAGGAATCATGATGGGCATAAGGGGCTGGAGTCAGTGGAAGTCCCAGTGGTCACGGTGTTCCCCGGATGTCATTCCTTAGTAAAAGCCTCGGGACAAACGAAATGAAGATGGGCCGAAATCTAATGTAGCAGACGAGCACAATCGGTCGAAAACAAGAGCTCCATTAATTACTAGCTTCCCGCTTTTGGCGTGTGATAATTTAATACTGACATGCTTTACACATGACGGTAGTCCAAGAACGTTCTCGGAGTACATATATTGTAATTGTAGTTACCATGGGTTGTAGTGTAGGTTCAGCACGCAGTTGCCATCTTACATTTACTACTGTAATCATTCCGAAAACCTCGATTGCATGTACCCAAACACTATACCGAAACACCACAAGTAAACTGCGTTTCTATTGCATAGAAAAAAATATTCAACACATAGAACAACGTACAAATTGCATCAGACTCCCGTCCTGGTTTCAATGACCTGCTGGACTAATTACTCCAACGATGTCTCAAGACAAGCAAGTCTCTCTTTCGCCACTTTGTCGTCAGGGATCTGGGAACAATCAATTCTATCCTCTCTGCTTGACGTTCCCCTCCACCCCCCCAACAACAACAATGACCTTCCGCCCCGCCGCTTATCAATCTACTGGTCACTAAGTTAGTGATACGCAAGATTAGAAAGGACATTTGTCTTGGGCATCTAGGTACATACACTTTTAACGAGGTTGGAATTGTCCTTGGTTAATGTCCTGTGGTGCGATAACTACTGTAGGTAGCTAGCTACTGTATGTAATCCATCCGGTAAGTACAGTTGAATGATTCATATGAATCTGATCTGATCTGTGGAAATCTCGATTATTGAAAAAACAGCTCTTCTTTCGAATTCCCTTCTTCCTCAATTACACAACACACTTACTTCCCTGCTCTTTCCTCTTTTTTTCTTTCCTTTTTTTTCTCCGGGCGAGGTTCAGGAAATCCATTCCATGTACTATTCCAATCTACCAAATCCACGGTTTCTCCTTCCCCACGACTCCAATAGCTCCATCTCTAACCTCTCCCTCCAGAATCTCACCTCTCTTCTTCATTTTCAAATTACTCACAAAGTACCAGGCGATTTGGCCGATCACAGTAGCCGTACAGACTGCAGCGAGACATAACATTGCAGTGAAGGCGTGGACGTAGAGTGGTGCGTCGTTGGTGCGGAAGACTTGGCCTCCAGCGATACCAGCGGCGTTGGCGGACATTATTATCATACTGTGGAGGGAGTGGGTTAGTAGAGATTTGGTGATGCGGGGGGAAAGGGCGGGAGGGGAGCGCTTACGCCATGGCGATGGAGCGTTGTTGCGGGTATTGGCAATTTACTGACAGCCAGCCTACGTTCAGGATACTGCGAAAATGGTTAAAATGATAAGGTTTGGCTTGGGGTGTGATTTGTTGTTGGAGGAAGGGGGTCATCTCGGATATGATATTCGCGTGGAATTGGGGGCAAAATCGATGAGGCGTGAAAACTTACTGGATTACGGAGTTTGTAGCGTTGGCACAGACAATACTGGCATATCGATTCCATTTGGCCCAGTGAACGGATTTATAAAGACAAGCATAAGCGATCAAGGACCAGAGTGCGGCGAATAGAGTTGCTGGTCCACGACGGCCGGTACGGTCTCTATTTTGAAGAAGAGGATCTGATTAGTTTCTTCGACTTTCAATGACCAGCTAAGAAGAGAGGTGATAGAGTGATACTCACGCGAAGAATCCAAGCAAGACAACTAGAACAGCTGCAACAAAATTTCCAACCGAGAACATAGCATTAGCTTTGACCTTAGTAAATCCGAGACTCTTGATGATCGATGGCGAATAAGTTTGAACCGCGTTGACGGAAATTGTCGATGTTAATGTAATCAAAACATGCACCAAGATTCTGGGATTGCGGAGTGTAGTCGAAATATCTTTGCCATGAATGGGAAGGCGGTTGGCAGCAACCTTTCCAGGGTCATCGAGAAGAACGCGGCGAACGAGAATGTATTGTTCACGTTGAGTGAAGTAGCTCCATTTGCCGAAACTGATCAAGGGCTTGCCGTTGCCAACGCTGGGCGGTAAGAAGAGAATGAAGATTATGCCGATGCCGATTGTCATGGCTCCTTCAACTGTTGAATTTAGGTCAGCATGGCGATACACCCTCTTGATCACACTTTTAGGGTTATATGCAAGACAAAGAAAATAAAATTGAACAGCTCGACGCGTGTACAAAGACTTGAACGAATTAAGCGGTTCGAAGCGTCGGTTTATTTCGAGGAGCATGACTTACTGATGAATAGCCAACGCCATCCGCTGATATTGTGTTTCCGGCCCATACTCAGAATACCGGCGCCAATGAGAGATACGGTTGCTGATGCAATAATGTTTCCGAGAAAGAAAATAGAAATTCGAAGAGAGGTCTCTGACTTCTTGTACCAGGTGGACATGGTATACAAAGCACCTTGAGTTGAAAACTTAATGCTGAATGGTCCAGGGATTTAGAAGTAGATCACTCACCTGGGATGAACCCCGACTCGCAGAATCCCAAGAAGATTCGACTGACGAGAAATCCTGCATAATTTGTTGCGAACGATTGAAAAGTGGCGACCAGCCCCCAGCTTATGATCTGGAAAGACAACCATTTTTGAGGTCCGATCTAAATTATTTTCCATTCAGGTCAACAATAGTGGTCAATAGCGAGGGGAGGGACCACAAGTTTTCAATATTTTTGCCTACCTTTTGAAGTAATATATTGGACGGGATTTCAAGAAGAACAATACCAGCTGATAGCAGACTGTTTCCGACGTTGACCTGATTGGTTGTGATACCCAGATCTTCGGTGATGGTGTCAGTCAAAGCATTGGCAATATTACCACGGTCACATTGTAGGGCAAAGAAGGCAAGACCTAGGAGCGGAAGCAGGTAAAAGTCGACCCTGTGCATCAACACGGCTTGTCAGCACGCAACAAGAAGATCGTCACGTATAAGAACGAGGACTAACTTTCGCTTTGCTCGAAGCTCTTCAGCTTCCGTCCAATCGGGCGCCGTGTTTTCAGTAATGTTAACAGCCACGACATCCTCGGGGCTATCACCTTTATGGCTTTCGTAGGTTTCTTGGGCCACCATGATGATCCGGGGAGCTTAATCAAGCAATGGCCTAGACCACTAATTGACGATAAGGTTAAATTGAAATGCCACGGATCAAGCTTTTAGTCGTCTTCTGGTGTGACCTCTGGATGTTCAACAAAAGCACACGGATTTCGAGTCAAGCCTCGCTAGCCTCTTTTTAGATCGAACGCCGAGACGAGACACTACTCTGAGTATGAAGGTCTGGACGAGAAATGGTTTTGCAGTTGAGACGGCAAAATATGTAGAAGGACCGCAGGAATGTTTGGCTAGGCACCAATTGACGCTGAAATGCCGATCGCATGACAAGAAGAAAGAGAGAGAAGCAGGAGTTCGGCTGGTACCAAGTTGAGAGGATATTATCCCTCATGCATGTCCGTGCAGTGTAACCTACTGTAGCTACCCCGTACTCTTCGAGCCGCTGAGCGCAGTTACCCCATGTAAGACCTGCTCTGTCGGAGCCTTTCAAGCTTTGGCACCGCCTTGTACGCAGTTTGGTGGACCTTGGATCATATTGAGCTCCACCGCAGGTTGCATCGTGCTGAGGGAAAGGGATGATATGATACGGTTATGATGGCGTGCTTGTTACGCTGGCTGGGTTGAGGTGTTTCAATGGGTGGTTACGCCATTGTTGACCAATCAGATGGGCGGATCCGGTGCCAAGCTCGGATCAGCTGACAGCGACACTCTCAACCTCTGTAACAAGAAAATCATCTTTACTGTGCCTCAAATGTTGAAACTCGTGCGTATCCAAAGTATCCAACATAGAACAGGAAATGGTGGTTTCGATTAACGTTGCTATCGTGGCACATGCGTCTAAAGATTAACGACCTTCGAGTAGGTACGCCGCATCCACAGAACAGTACTGACCCTGCTGGATGCGGCAATCGAGTCCAAGAGACCTTCTACTCACCGATTGTTGACGGCGAGGTGAAATGAGGATAGATGATATTCTCCACCAACAATACGCCCTCTGTCACACTTTGAGATTTGAATACTAGGGAACCAACGGTTAGATGTACAGAGAAGCCGTGCTTTCAAAGTGGGCAGTTTGAGTTGGACATGTCTACGCAGTAGGTTCGTGCAGATATTCGCCCGCTCTGACCAGCGGTCAGGATTTCTGATTTTGTATAATGAATCAGGTAACATCCCAAACAAAACATGTGTTTTACTATTGATACTTTCGCCTTCCGGCACAGTAACAAGAAGTTCAAGGCTCAGGACCCTCGACCCAATGATAGTCGTTTGGAACCGACCGCGCAAAAGTCCAGTCTCCCGAACCAACGGTCGTCACATCCATTCTGGCTCCGTCCTCTGAAGGCAGCACAACATCCATAGTGGTGTTTGGAGGCACGGAGACTGCCAGATGGAATTTCGTGACCGCTTTCGACTGGTCGTCGTCTTGGCCAATCTTCCAAGAGCAATAAACTCGGCCGAAGGGTGTCAGGTGTGATGCGCTTGCACTTTTGACGTTGGCTCCGATAATGGGCTGTACTCTCGACTTTTTCCATCCGGCCTCTACTTTCTTCAGCCCTGCCAGTCTCTCGTGCATAAATGTTGCAATGACACCATAGGCGTAATGATTGAAAGATGTCATTTCTCCGGGGTTGATCGAGCCATCGGGTAGCATACTATCCCATCTCTCCCAGATGGTAGTGGCACCCATAGTGACCGGGTAGAGCCACGATGGGCATTTCCGGTTCTGAAGCATTGAATAAGCTACTTCGGTGTGGCCCGTTTGCACGAGCGCTTCACAAATGAATGGAGTCCCTGCAAAGCCAGTACCAATGTTGTATGCATTCTCTTTCACAATATCTGCCAATCGATTTCCTGCATACGTTTTGTGAGAAGACTTGGGAAAGAGATTGAAGCATATTGCAAGGGCATAGGCGGTCTGTGAATCCGAGTGCATTTTTCCTTCGGGTGACATGTACGCCTTTGCGAAGTCCTCATGAGTTGCTTGGAAGTCTTTGGTCATACGGGCATGATCCTCATCATGGTGGAGGATTGCAGTTACCTGGGTCATCAAATCAAGTGAATGGACCAAGAACGCACTGGCTACAAGGACGGGGTCCGTCTTCCCACCCCCAGGATTATCCGGTGGTGCGTCCGGGTCCAGCCAATCCTAGCATTGAACGAATTAGCCTGTGCATGTATCTGGCGTTTGAACAAGGCTCACCCCAAATTGGAAGTATCGAGGGTCCCAGAGCCTAGAACCCTCCCCTTCATTCCTCGGGATGCAGTTAATCCACTGCATCATGCTAGTATATTGATCCTTGAAAATTTGCACGTCCCCGGTTTCTTGATACAAAGCCCAAGGAGCCAGAACAGTCACATCTCCCCAGATAGCAATAGGCCCGCCGTCCATTTTGGTATATCGGCGAACATTCGGGCTGACGAGTGACGGTACACCATCAAGTTCATCTTGATCAGACGCAACGTCCGCAAGCCATCCTCTGAGAAGGCCAAAACAGTTGTAAAGAAATGTTGCTGTTGGCACAAACACAGCCAGATCCCCAGTCCATCCTAGACGTTCATCTCGTTGAGGACAATCCGTCGGAAGCGAGACAAAATTACCTCGCATGCCCCAAATGACATTTTGGTGAAGCTTGTTTATCATCTCATCGGAACAGTGGAATTGTCCAGTTGGTTCCATGTCCGTATGACAGACCACCGCTTCTATGCATTCCATTACATCTCCGCTTTCGGTTGGCCAGTCGTCCACTTGGACATATCTGAAGCCCTGAAAGGTGAATCTGGGTTCCCAACACTCACCATTTGGAGATCCTTTCAGCGTGTATTCATCGAGGGCCTCGGCAAACCGAAGGGGCCTACGCCCAAGTTCCCCGTTTTCAAGAACTTCTGCGTGATAGATACCAATCTTCTGTCCTCTTGGCCCTTTTACGGATTTAATTCTCGTATATCCCACCAGATTCTGGCCAAAGTCGAGTATAATCTTCCCAGACGGGGTCGGGATTAGGCTGACAGGGCAGATTCGATCAATCCGTCTCACCGGTTCTCCAGTATATGCTAACAGCTGGGTCGTTCGAGGAAGTGGTTCCATTACCCTTGCATTTTTCCAATGGCTCGACGATGGCTGGAACCTCGGCGCACTCTCGGCTGCCGACCAGTTCACAATCTCCTGGTTAGCATCGTACTTCTCACCATCATATAATTCCGCCAATCTCGTTGGCCCTAGAGCAACGAACCAAGACTCATCAGTGGAAACGGTTTCCATCTTACCGTCTGAATATTGAATCTCCATCTGTGCCATCAAGGCAGGATGATTTCCAAAACAATTCCTCTTATTGATTTCAAAGCGTAAACGACCACAAAACCAGCCCTCCGCAACCCTGACCCCAATACAATTCCTCCCCTCTCTCAACAGATCCGTTACATCATAAGTCTGATACACAAGCCTCGTGGAATAAGCTGTCCAACCTGGGTCCAAAAAGTGATCCCCAACTCTCTTCCCGTTGATCTCGGCCTCGTAAACCCCCTGTACAGCAATATAAAGCCTTGCCCTCATCACACTCTTCTGAACCTCGAACTCCCTCCTATACAATTCCTCCGGCTGCGGCTTTTCCTTATCACAGTCCCACGAGCTCGCAATTCTCTCACACCTCCAATCCTCCCTTTCCAACAACCCCGTCTCAGCAACCACCCCTTCACTCCACCCTCCACACTCACACTCATCCTCCTTCTCTCCTCCTACCCCCCAAGCCCTAACCTGCACACGTACCCTCTGTCTCGACTTCAGTTCCGGTGCAGATTCCGGCCAAGGAACCAAATTCGATTCCTCCGACTTCACAACCTCGCTCGTACAAATTTCTTTCCTTTGCTTTCCTTCCTCACAGATCCGAATCCGATACCCCTCCTGCCTGAAGTTCGGAGAAGTACGACTAAATTTCCACGATATACGCGGACACCGATCATCGATGCCGAGGTTGTTGATCGGAAGATGATGTTCGAGTCGGATATCGTAGATCAGAGGTGTAGTTTTGATCGTCATTTTTGATGCCGTTTTGTTGTTGTTGTTTTTATTCTCGTGTCGATTTTTGGACTTGATCGAAAAGATCAAGAGCGAATAAGTATATAAGTATACCTAGTTACCCTCTCTTTGAATAAAATTGAAAGCAAGCAAGGCGTCCCCCCAATTCAATTCAATTCAATCTACAGTACAGACAGTAATTACCATTCTTCCACCAAAGAACAAACAAAAAAATGATAAAATCCAAATAGAAAGTACTGTACATTCCTTTCCCTCCCTTACTTACTTACTTTAACTTCTCCGGAGTTGTGTTGCTTTTTCGACTACTTGTACATGTACATGTACATGCATATGTACTGTACTGTACTTAGATACAGAAACGATGCAGATGGATCTTTCCTCCTCCCCCCACACACGAAACCACCCCTGTTATAAAGGGATGAACCCTCTTCCCAACTCCCTTCTTCTTAGAGTCCGTTAGGAAGAGCTTTGTGAATTGGATGTGCCAAGGCATTAAGCCTGATCGAGCTGCATACCATGTCCTTAACCATGGGTGACAGTCAATATAAGTCACTGGTTAATTAGTTTATGATTGTTAGGCAGACATACCTACTCTGTAAGGTATGTACCTAATTAATTACAAATGCAAATGTAATAACTAACCTAAAAACTTACA